>CAFUXE010000575.1:116952-138889 GCA_903364295.1 Serranus cabrilla | reverse complement strand
GTGAAAATGGCGTTACCCGGCGCCCCCCTCACTCTTCCCCGGTAATGATGTCATCCCTGCCGCTCGGATTAAAGGGGAAGCTGCGGTGCACAGTCAGCTGCCAGATTTATTTTGTGCAATATTTACAGATAGAAAACACAGAATACTGGTCAGGAAGTGTGTGGAGGAAGTATTCACAACTTTTACTTAAGTAAAAGTAATATTACCACAGGATAGAAATACTGCTACAATAAGAGTCCTGCATTCAAAATCTTACTTAAAAAGTGCCCAAAAGTGAAAGTGGTAACTATACAGAGATGCCCATTTCTACTGGAGTAAAAAGTGCAATGTTTAAATTGCATAAAACTCAAGTACAAATACCTCAAAACTATACTTGATTAAAGTACTTGAGTAAATGTATTATTTAACATTACAACATGACCACTGGTAATATCTTTCAGTCCATAAAGTGAATCTGATCAAACCACAAGAGAGAGAAAGATGCAACAAAAGAATATTTCTAATTTCTGGAAACAAGTCAATAAAAGAATCAGACACCAGTAAAGTCAGGAGCATGTGTAAATATGTATTTATTAATCTATCAGGTGGCAGGAGAGCTGTTTTTCTTGCTGCTGTGTCTTTCCCTAACAGTCCTCCACAGGTTCCTCAGGGCGACTCGGGCCATGAGCAGAGTGATGGTGAAGTTACGTCGGTACCATTCCCTGAAACACGAGACGGAGAGAGAGAGTTAGAAGAAGTGCAAAAACAAAGAGTTTTACACAAGAAGTTAATGTCACTTTACCGTTGTACTTTATTCTGGTTGTAATCAGGGTTCAACTTATGTGGGAAAATTAATCGATAACTGATATGGTGTATAAATTGTGTATAATAAATATGGTATATAAATAATAACAGACAAGAGAATAAATAGGAATAAAATAAATAGCTAAATAAATATGGTGTCACTGATCACTATTTTAAAAAAAATGAATAGCTCAGATTATGACTTCAACCCTGAGTGCAATTAACAGACTTATGTTTTCAAGTAAAAGGTGTACAAAGCTATTTTATTTAATTTATTTTGGTCTTCTAGTTTCATCATTGTCCCTCGTTTTTTTTCGTTTTTGTTTTATTGTGATTTCTTCTATAGAAATGTTCCTCTCTGTTTGTTGTTATTGTGTTATATTGTGATTCATGCAAATATTTCTATTATTGGGAGATTATTTTTATTTCCAAGTATTTTATAATATTTAATTTAACAGCCACAGAATTCATGATGCTACAGTAGCTAGAAACATGAGAGTCTTTTTAGATATTTCAGTGCACAGAATATTTTAATCAAATGTTTCACTGGAAATACGTTTGTAAAAAGATTTTAAATAGACTCGGAGCCAAGAGAGAAACAACACCAGAGGGAAGAAATGTTATTCCTTTGATTTGCTCTGATAACAGGAATACATGGACACAAATAAAGAGTTTAAATCCTGCACACAGAATAAATAAAATAAGACTGAAGTACATGAGGAGGTGATGTGTGTGGGCAGCTTTTTGTATGAAGGACACTTTGTAATGCAAATCACAGAGAGCTCATCAAAGCATCCCATGTTTGTTGTTCTCTGTGCACGACGTGCAGTGTGTATAAATATATATATATAAATAAATATTAATATATAAATATAGATACGACTGTTGGTTTAAAGCACTCAGCTCCTGCAGAAGCACCTCGGGAGTTACCCAGCTGCAAAACAACTCACTTGTTATAATTTGCATGTCTTATTCTGTTCGTGTCCAGGAAGCTTTTGTAGAAGACGGCCATCTCCTCGCTGTTCAGGGAGCGCCGGCGCCCTGCGAGACGGGGAGGAGGCGCAGAGATACGACCACTTTAAGACACATTTCTGTTTTTAAATCAGCAGAAAGACGACAGAGAGAAGAAAGAAAAAAAGGAGAAAGTGAGAAGGAAGGGAGAGAGAAGGAGAGGAGACAGAAGCAGAGGCCGAAGGAAAGGAAGCAAGGAGGTGAGGATAAAGGAGAGGAGACAGAAGGAGGAAAGAAATAAAGGAGGCAAGGAAATGAGGAGGAGGAAAAGTAGAAAGTAGGGAAGGAAGGATGGAAGTATGGAGGGAGGAAGGGAGGTGAAGATAAAGGAGAAACAGGAGGAGGAAAGAAAGGAAGGAACTAGAGGAGACATAAGGGAGGAAAGGATGTGAGGAGCAAGGAGAGGAGGCAGAGGGAGGGCAGGAGGTCACGAGGAACGACAGGACACAGGAGGTAAGGAAAGAACGAGGGAACAAGGGAAAAGAGGAGAGAGAAGGGGAAAAGGAGAATTAGGAGGAGGTGAAGAGGAAGGAGGAAAGGAAGCAGCTGAGCAAGGAGAGTAGAGGAAGAGGGAGGTGGAGGAGAGAAGATAGAGGCCAAAAGATGACGGAGGAAGAAAGGACAGAGGAAGAATAAGTTTAATAATCATCAGCTTAAAGAATCATTAACATATATTTATGTTTGTTGGGTCTCGCAAAACCAGGAAGCCGTGTGATCGTCGGCCGCAGCCGGAAGCTTTCTGGGTGAAAAAGACCCGAATTTCTCTGCGACGTCGTAAAATCCTCCTGATGGACTTCACACAGGAGGAGGAACCGACGTCACGTCACCTGTCAGGTTACAGAGCGCTGACAGGAAGAATGGAAGTAAGGAGAAAGATGGAGGAACTGAAGGAAGGGAGGTAAGGAGGTGAGGTTAAAGGAGAAAAAGACAGGTGGATGGAGGGAAATGAGGAGGGAGAAGAGGGAGGTGAAGAGGAATTAGAGGTAAATAGGAGGATGGAAATGATGAGGGAGGAAAGGATGTGAGGAGGAGGAAAGGACAAAGGAGGGAGAGAAGGAGGGGAGACGGAAGGAGGGAAGGAAGAAAAGGAGATAGGAAAATAATAAAAAAGCTGTGTGTCCTCACCTGCCTCATCACGCACTGTCAAACCTTTTGATTTCAGGTGTGAAAAGATGAAATCGTCTTTCTGCTGCAGAAAGAAAAGAAACAAACACTTTATGTTACTAATACAACAAGAATAAACAACAAAATATTCCTCATTAAGTTTGGAATATAAAGAAAGGGATCAATAAAGTAAATATCATGTGTTTATTAGAGGCTGACAGCAGGTTTGTTGTGTGCTGCTGCCCCCTGCTGGTGGGAATAAGAAACTACATGCTGAGGATAAACAGCTCAGCACGCAGAGGACGAACTTTCACTGGTACTGCAGCTCTGATCAGTGATGATGACTGGTGTGACACGTTTCTACATGCTGGGAGGTCAGAGGTCAGAGGTCAGCAGCTCTGGAGCCGACAGGGCGTTAGAGGACGATCAGCAGGGAGGAGGTTTGCTGATTCAGCGGCTGTGAACGTCCTTCTTTATATAACTGCTCACACAGTTCACGGATTCATCGTTTGTTAAGCAGTAATGCAGAACATCCACTGGGGGTTTGTGCTTTTCTCCTTGTTTATTAGAAGTTAAATTTCCATGATGATATTTGAAACTGTGGACAAAATGTTTAAATTTTAAAAAATGATTGATTCACCTAGAAAATATGAGACACTGATAGTGAAAATAATCATTAGTTGAAAGGTTGTCATACCAGAGTTTATGTATGTTTATATACATAAAAGAACCAGTAAAAAGTTCGGACACACCTTCTCATTCAATGGTGTTTCTTTATTTGTATTATTTTCAACATTGTAGATTAATAATGAAGATATCACAAATATGAAGGAATTATGTTGTAAAAAACATGCTGAACAAACCAGAATATGTTGAAAATATAAGAAAAATAAAGATAAAATAGTGATTGAGAAGGCATGTCCAAACTTTGATTTCTTGATTTTAGTAATTCCTCTGATTGTTTTTGACGTGCAGCACTCAGGCTGACAAAAGTGTTATTTTTTAACTAAATTTTGTGCAGATTGTGCAGAGTTTACATGATTTAATTTTCTCTATTTTTAACGTATATGCTGTGTAATGTTTTATCGTCCTGTAGGTGATGTTGCTGCGTTAGCCCTGATGAACTGAAGCTGTTAACCCTCTCAGCCCACCTTGCTGAAGCTGATGTTCTGCTTGGTCCAGAACTCGTGGTTCCAGTCCTCCGTCTCCTGCCTCAGGTGTCGCAGCCGTTTCTCCAGCTCAGACTCGTTCTGTGGGACGTGGTAGACGATCGGCCGCAGGTTGGACAGAGGGTTCGGTGGACCGATCCAGTCGTGTGTGGAGCTGGCTGCTGGTCTGACAGCAGATCTCTGCACAGAAATAGAAACAAGGTGAGATGTTTGAGGCTCATTCTGCAGGAGCTGTGTCAGTTATTTGAATAAAGGGAGTAAACAGAGGAAGTTAATGCACACAGAGAAACAGACTGAGGTCACGTGGGTTAAAGAAACAGCTGAGCAGCAGAAACCTGCTTATCATTTGTAACCAGACGGCACGAGGACGCAAGCAGAGAGCAACAGGACGCAGGACTCTAAGAAAAAGGTAAAAACAACCTCTGTGGAAACACTGATTCAGTCAGCTTCAGAGCTTAAAGCTTACATCTAATCCTTCAAACAGGCTAAGTTATCAGTTTGCAATTTAGTTATTACATTTGTGAAAAATGTGCCATTTTTTAATCAAGTACATTTACTGAAGAAACAGAATTTGAGGTACTTTACTTGCTACTTCTTCATCTCTGAGGGAAATATTATACTTTTTACTCCACTACTTTCATCTGAAAGTTACTTTGCAGATTTATTAATATAAAATACAACCAACAAATAAATTATGTTGTATAATTATAAATTAAGTGAACCAGCAGTGTTAAAGTAATCTAAATGAACTCCACATTTAACAGCTGCAATGTTAACGTGATGCTAACTTTAACTTTTGGTACTTTAAATTTATTTTGACACAGTGACAATTTTATTTTATTCTGATTTTCTAATTATTTTCATATTTTTAATTATTTTCTGTAGTGGGATAACTTTTTTAAATTTATTTTATTTTTTATTATATTATGATTACGTATTTATTTCGACTTTTTTACTGCTTCAATAGATTTTCATTTTGTTCTGTTTTTTGTTTTTTAATATATTTCTTTTTTTCTTTGGTGGATTACTCAACCATGCCTCCGCATAAAAAATTAAAACATGGCAACCATCCCAGCATCAGTATCATAGCAACACACACTCACAAACGGGCTGCCTAGGACGTACCACTCTCTGTAAGTCACATATTTAACATCGTACCTGTCAGATTCTGTATATTTAAAACGATAAAATGATTTGTTGTACGAACCTTTGGTGTTTTGTCCTGCTGGGTTGCCAGTTTGGAGCTGCATTGCCGAAAACTGAGCGCTGATAAACTGCGTGGAGCGTGGAGGTTGAACGGGCTGAAAACCCTCCATGTTAAACAGCCAGCTGCTGCGGCTTTAACCGCCATTTTTTATTAACCGAAACTAAACCTCTGCTGATTTAAAGACAAACTACTGACCGCTACAGCACAGAGGACCCAAATGTTAATATTATCCAACAGTTTGCTTCGTAAGAGTTCATGTCGGTGTCCTTCTGCGAAAACATCCAGCCGTGTGGTCACATGACTAAAAACAGGAAAAGGTGCGCTTCTTATATACTACAGCGCAGCCCGGATCGAGCCACTCAGGCGGGGTTTCCCCCAAACTACGTCTATTTGATTCTACTGTTGTATAAATTTAATTAATTAAATATCTGAATATCTAATTCATTGATTATTTAATTATATAAATGTAATGCACGCACAAGAACAGTTATAACACATGTCTAAAATGTACATAATGTAATTAGAATGTATTACTTATTATTTTCATATTAGAACATACTGCTTATATATTTATTGTAATTTTTCCTTGGAAGGTTTTTTTATTATTTAAATTTAAATATGAATATTTTATTTCATTCATTATAATGTATTTTAATAGTTTATATTTTATTTAATTTTGATTATTTCTTTTCTTTTTTTCTATGGTGGGATTACTTTAAAAAAAAAATCAAATGTAATGTTTCTTTTTTTTATTCTATGGTGGTATTACTTCAGAATTACTTTAAAAACAAAACAAAAACAAAAACAAAAAAAACAGACACACAATAAACTGTGTAATTAAGCATTTACTCTGGTGAAAATTAAGGGTGGTCACCCGCCCTTGCCGCTACGCAAAACGGCACATGGAGACAGAAATAGAGCGCACCCAGTGTTGGACGACCAAAACTTACACTCGGTTGAAAAATAATCAAGTCAAACACCGGGGAAATAACGCTTTAATGTAACTTATTCTACGTGGACATTGATTTACTACACGTTTCCAAAACATAAATTAAGATAGTTTGTTCGTCGAGTGAGACAAACGCCGATGAAACTGTTTTATTTTCGCCCAAACGAGCGACGAGAAACTCCGCGTTAGGTCTTTACCCGTAAGCCGGAAAGTAACTACTAGAAGGTAGCTAGGTAGGCTAATGTTTAGCCTTAATCAGGGGAGGTGCGCACTTTTCCGCAACAATTCAGATGGCTGTACGTTGGCTATGCAGGTAAGAGTGAATTTATTACCGTGACAAAGTGGTGTTAATATAATAAGACCCCGAAAAAAGCTGGCAAAAAGGTGGGGCTGAGTCAGGTGATCATCGGTTAGCTAGCTTAACGGACAATGGCATTCAGAAACCGGGCTCGGCTGCTGCTTTTATTGGAGCCGAAATGGCTTTTTAAAATAAGCTGTAAGATTCAGAGAGGTTTAGATTTGTAAAGTAAGTTGTTTTAAAGCAGGGGGCGGCGGAGGGAGCACCTCTGGTAGTCTGTGGGAGGGGCGACACCAGCCCGACCGACCGACCGACCGACCGCAGTCAGTCAGTCAGTCTGTAGGTGCTGAAGCTGACCGGAGCATCATCCCTCTCTCACATTTTAGGGGGGCGATTATCTATCCATCTCTGGATGCCACATTGCTCCACCGCCCGCCCTGCTGTGGCTGATGGAAACAGACATCCGTAAAAATGTGCGCGAATGTGTTCGGAGTTTTGAAAAGGTGAGAAATAAAACGCTGCTGTTTGGATGACAGGAGATGTGTGTGCAGATCTGGAGGTGTGGTGCTGTATGCGCTGGTGCTGGTTCTGTAAAAATCTGTCTCATTGGGAGGAAGGGAGATACCTTCGCAACCAGCTGTGCCAAATAGGATTTTGTATGGTGACATAATGCGCAAAGCCGTGCAGGACCGGTGCATGCAGCCGTGCAGGAAGAAGGTTTTTTTGGGGGGGGATTTAAAAGCAAAAAGGGGGGCTGTGCTGGTTGCATGTTACCTCCAGCTCAGATCATGCAGTGTGACTCATGGGAGATTCCTACTACATGTTACCTATTCTTAGCGTTTGGATCAAATAAAGGGATGAGGTGTTTGCCAAGCTGGAGTAGATTTTGCAGAGATTATCTTAATAAATACTCAGATTTGTATAAGCTCCGGCTCGCCTCCATCCACAGCCACTATTCTGGAAATGCCCAGCCCCTTCGCCCTCTTACATAAAAGTACTTTAGGGAAATGCTGATAACATAATCCTGTCTATTCCAATAAGTGTTATTGATGCTGTGAATAATCATATTGTGTGGGCTTTGTGTTCATATGCATCATGCTTTTAGGGCAGCTCCAGCTCATAATGACAGCCCGTCGTCTCGTGATGCAACCTTCTCCCCCTGAGCCGTGTGCTGTTGCAAAAACTGCAATACGTTTCTTATCCTAATCCTAATTCTTATCCTGTGTATTAACGTCCAGCCTGCAGATATGGGAAGTTAACTTTGATGTAGGCGTTTGTGGCATTTACTACTCTCTCTTTTGAAAAACCCTTAAGTAGAATTTATTGTAATGCTGGGGGAGGCTTTTTTCTGTCAGTAGATGAGAGGGTTTGCATTGTGATCATGGATGCATTACTGATTGGGCTCAGGCCCCCGTGGCTCCAGGACCAGAGCCTCTGTGTGTGAACTGACTGTTATTAACAGTAATGTTGTAAAGTCACAGAGTTCAGTTGAAAGTCCATCCAGTTTTTGTTTTTTTGTACAGCTGCACAGCATACGTATCTTTAATTCTGCTTCTGTTGGTAGTTTCCGGTAGCGTGCTGTGTGTCGTACTGTGCTGTAGTATTTTCTATCATTTCTCGGTTCAGGAGCGTCATTGAGGATCTGTTACGGCAAAAAAATCCTTTGAACCAGAGTCAGACGACCTCTCTCTATCTCACGTGGGGAGTAAAAACTGAAGTTCAGTTCTTGAACCAAGAGCAGCATCAGAGAGTTCTGGTTCAACGGCAGAATGTTGCAAGAGGACAAAGAGACAACCGGACTACAAAGAGACACAATCGGACTACAAAGAGTCACAACCGGACTACAAAGAGTCACAACCGGACTACAAAGAGTCACAACCGGACTACAAAGAGACAGAACAGGACTACAAAGAGTCATAACATCATAATGAAGAGGCACAGCAGGACTACAAAAAGACCACGAAGACATGCAACAAGACTGCATCAGACAAAACACGACTACAAAGAGACACAACCGGACGACAAACAGACAAAACAGAACTAAAAAGAGTCTCAATAGGACTACAAAGATAGAAAACAGGACTACAATGAGTCACAACTGGACAACAATGAGTCACAACATGACTACAAGAGCCACACCTTGACAACAAAAAATCACAACAGGACTACAGAGACTCACAACATGACTACAAAGAGACAGAACTGAAATACAAAGATGCCAAATTACTACAAAGAGTCACAACAGGACTAAAAAGACATAAAGCTCCAGAGATGCAAATCAAAGAGACAGCTAGAAGTATAATTTCTACAGACAGAGACTTCAAAATGACGTAAATTGATGACGCATAGACACAACACAACTACTAAGAAATGCAAATGACAACAAAGAGACAACAATTAAGACGCAAAACTACAGAGACACAAATACAGCCACCGTACGACAACACAGATGCAAAACATCATTAAAGCTGTGGTATTTTTACGAAAGAGTGCCTATCTTGGATATCGTGCATATATTGGTTTTAAAGTAAAAATCGACGTCTATAAAACAGTAGAAATGAATAACTTGCATATCTTTTAAACCGATTTTCTGCTTGTGTTTACATTGACTTCTTTTTGTTTGATGTTCGAGTTGCTCAGTGATAAAAGGTTCTGAATGTCGATTAGGTTTCCATTTTTGGATTTATACTGTCAGTGCTTCATAAACCAACAATAGTATTTTAAAATCCGTTCCCTGGCAGACAGGAAGTCAGTGTAAAGACCTCAGAGCTGGACTGATGGATCCACTTTCTTAAGTCTCGAGAAGATAAGTCCCAGTTTTTCTAAGTCCTGCCGAGACACAGTTGACATATCATGAAAACTATTGCTGCAACTGCAGTTTACTGTCATTATTAAGTAATCTGCTGATTATTTTCTGGATGTTCAGTCTATAATGTGGCATGTTAGCAGCTTTAAAGTCAGATTTTAGAATCAGAAATCATGGTCAGGAAATTGCTTTTGTTACAGTTTCTGCTGTATTAGTAATATAAATTGAAGTACGAATGCAAATACACTAAAGATTAAGAAAATGTGCAACAATATAAAATACAAATGCAACAAGTCTTAAGTAAGTTGAGATTTGTACAAAGAGAAATATGGAAATGTAGAATTGGGTTTGAAGTAAACAGCGATATGAAACTGGTTTTCTTGTTTAAAATGCTTCAGTAGCAGCAAACCTTCACTTTGGAGAAGCTGAATTTGAAGTTTTGGCATTTTGGCTGAAAAGATGATTTAATCCCCTAAACGAGGAGCCTGTTATTAATCCGGCTGAAGTGCTGATGATGTTTTTCTCTGTGCTGTTGAAGAGGGAATTCATGTCTCAGCTCGGGCCACCTGTGACACACTGTGACGCTCTCTGCTCGGGCGTGGAGACTCGCTGAACTCTTTCCTGTTTTTGGGTGTTGGTCAGTTTGTTTCCTGCTCTGTATTTAAAGCCTGATCGGCAGGCCGGATCCTGTTTGTGTGGATTAGAGCGCGATCGAAGGGCTCAGCAGCGATACTCTGTGAACGGTTGTCATGTGGGTGTTCCTCTTGTCGAGACGAAATGTAGGTTAACCTCATTCATTTTCTTGCATGATTTGTAAGGGGCTGAATTTCATGTGAATATATTATGTGGGCGTTTGCTCTTGTCTTGTCTTGAGCTGGGATTCATTTCCAGGCAAGAAATAAGAGGCACAAAAGAGGTCAAGGTTTGGAAAAGACGTTCTTATACGTGCACATCACAGTTCAGTCACATTTAAAGGGCACGAAGAGGGACGTATCTACAGGCTGTTTATTGGACAACACTGACTCCACAAAAGTTGGGACGTAAATCATGTAAGCCTCAACTGTTTATTTTTAGGATTTGGTATCAGAAACAGTCACTCTTTATCTTTTAGTAAGTTGCAAGAACGATTGATCGGCTTGGCTGATATATTGGTGGATATTCGGTTATTGCAGATTCATCAGGATCTGCACAGTTTTAGGGTGTTTACAAGTGTATTTTTAAACTTTAAGAGCATCCCAGTTAGCATGTTTGTTGGTCACAATAAAGTATAAAAAGATAAATTTTGGTGATATATGGGTATCAGAAATGTCCTCAAATAATCAGCTTTAGAAATGTAATTGGTAAATATAAGCTGTCAGTATGTAGGTCGAGAACTACAAATCACAAAATGCCAAAAAATGACATTTAGAGGTTTTTTGTTGGAGAGCACTTATGAGTTTATGTTTCAACTTTAAAAGCATCCCTTTTAGTATTTATCTCAATAAATATGTAGAGAGATGACTATTGGCTGATATATTAGCATCAAATATTGATGTCAGCTTTAAAAATCCTGTATTAATGTTCCAATTACAGTTTGACAAAAAGGCCAGAAGGAATTACTTACAAATCTCTTTTTTTTACAAACTGAACCTGCAACTAATTGAACATCGTAGGTAGCTTTTCTGCAGTGCCGTGACCTTTCCACTCCGATGAGGCTGGTTAACGTTTGTGGAGACCAGCAGCTCGTTGCACAGTGACAGCACAGTGGTGGGCGTCAGGATCGCTCGCACTGAAAACGGATTATTTTCATGTCTAATGACTCTTTAGCCCCCAGGCTGGATGTTCTGACATGTCAAGGACGACAGAACTGCCTGCAAATTGGAGATACACGTAATTCTCGTTTGATTTCTCAGTGACTGTCTCCTCTGCACCATGACAACCATCAGGGTTTTATCAGACGGTTGTATGTTAAAACTTTAACACAGGAAGTAGCAGGTGAACAGGGTTAACAGCATTGTTGTGAATTCCTCGGTGGAGATCTGAATGTTTGGGTTGCAGAGTTTGTCTTCATGCCAGCTGCTCTGGCAGAAATCCAGACATTAGTCGGAGGTCCCATTCAGCCGGAGTTGGCTGTGAGTGTCTGAAAAGAAACTTTGGGAGTAATCCGCCCATTCTGGCCCGCAGACAGAATCTCTGCTCTGCACTGTTGTGTATTGTTCTGACTTTTCTTTCATGATTTCTCTTCTCTGCAGCCTGTTTGGGAAGCCCTTTGATGGCGGGAAGAGGATGGACCATGGCGGTCCACAGCAGCAGCAGCACCCGATGGAGCAGCAGCAGCAGGCGTATCACGCGCAGCATCCGGCCATGATGCGGCTGTACGAGGTCCAGAAGGAGGTGGCGTCTCTGGGTCCTCAGGTCTGCACCTTCAGCGGCCTGCAGCACGACCGCGACTACAAGCGTCTGGAGCGCGAGCTGACGCGGCTGCTGCTGGAGGTGGACCAGGTGGACACGGAGGGCAAGCCGGAGCTGCAGGGGGCGCGGAAGAGAGCGGCGCAGGAGGTGGAGGGCCTGCTGCGCTACCTGGAGGAGAACGCCACTCATCCGTCCCGCCACGCCATCGAGGAGCTGAGCAACGCGGCGCGGCAGCTGGTGGACGACCGCGTGGTGGCGCCCCAGCGGTCCGGCGGGGTGGCCGAGATAAACGACGAGCTGGTGGACGCGCTGCAGGAGATCATACTGAAGCTCACCCAAGTCAAGACCGAAGGCAGGGTGCCGCTCCGCAAGGCCCGCTACCGGGCGCTCACACGCCTCTGCGCCGTACAGGACGTGGTCGAGGGGCGCACGCAGCAGCAGACGCTCTCCCTGCCGCTGTCGGGGGACACCCACGAGGCCGTGCACCGCATCAACCAGGTGATGGTGAAGGTGAGCGTGGCGCGCAGTCAGCTGGTGGCGCTGCTGATGGGCCTGAGCGGGAGGGACAGCTGCGCTCACCTGTCACGCATCCTCACGGAGATGCAGGTGGAGCTGGACGCTCTGGATGTTTCCGGGAACGCGGCGATCCGAAATTACAGGAAACAGGTCGTGGAGGAGATAAACGGGCTGCTGAAACACCTGGACCTGGAGGGGGAGGGAGACGACACGCGCAGGTAAGCGCCAGTTTCAGGTCAGGTGTAAAGTTTAACTCTCTGTAGCCCCAAAACCCTCTGGAAGTATGTTTACTTTAAAACAAACACCAAAAATACAATAAATCACAAAAATGTAACTGATTGCACAAACTAGATCCAAATACAAAACATTAAATTCTGCACTTTGTCACAAAGAACTGTAGGGTCCTTACACAGAGCCGAGAGAACAGGTCAGTCAAGGTTGTAAAAGGTGTAAAAAATAAAATAAATTCAGGACACTTGAATGTATGAACTCCATTTTTCTAAATAATTCGTTCGTTTGTTCGTTTGTCTGTCTGTTAGTTAGTTAGTTAGTTATTTAGCAACATAACTCGAGAATTTATGGACGGATTTGGATGACATTTTCAGGAAATGTCGATGCATTGCGATTTTTGGTCATTTTTTGGTAGTTTTGTTTTAAAAAAAGACTTAAAGATCTGATTATTTTCTCTAGTGCAGATGTTGGACGAGGAGACTCTTTTCTTTTCTTCAGTGTTTGCAGCTCACATGTGCAGATGTTCCTGAACATCAGCAGCGGCCTCGCTGGAGGATCGGAGAGGATTTGTTGTTGAATTTTGATTTGAATTATGCCGCACTGTGGAGAGTGAATTGGACTCGCATCACCAGAGGAACACTGATAGCAATAATACGCCCACCGAGTACTCTGTTATGTAGAACAGCAGACTGGAGCGCTGATTCAAGTACCACTCCATTCACATGTTTTTCTTTGTGCTGCCAACTTTTGGGCTCGTTTGATGAAGTTAGTTTGATAAAGTTAAAAAAATGGAACAGATAATGTTTTTATTATTTGCTGCAGAACCAGCCAGAATAAAAAATAATGGCTTCCTAAAACAGAATTCAGAATGAAACGATATTGCAGGAAGATGTTTATACTCTGTGAGTACTATAATTTACCCACTGCATACTATATATGCATCACTTGTGCTTTTATTTTGGTGGGATTAGCTGTGAATCTCAGAGCTGCTTCGCCTCCTCCGCGTTCAGACGCCTCAGCTTGGCACAGCTGGCGCCACACTGCAGACATTTTCCCTCCCGGTGCAAAAAGCATTTCACTGCAACAAAGTACAGATGATTCAAATATTATAATAATTTTATTACCTAAAAAACGCACAAAAATGTAGCTTTTAAAGGGGAACTCCTCCGATTTTAGCCATCATCATTCCACATCTGTTTAGAAGTACGACTGCTTGACTGAATAAAGTTTTAAACCTTTTCTGACTCCAGTAGTTCTGATGTGGAGAGGAAAATTAGGAAATGAAAAGGTAATATTTCTGGTTCTGCTACATCTATACTCACCTGCTGCAGGCGACTGTGGGTCAGTTCACAACAACCTCCCTTCAAAACATCAAACTGTCCCTTTAAAAGACATTTTGGTTGGTATTTTTTCTTAACAGACCAAAAAAACGCCTGATTCTGATTCTGAAGCTTGTATGTTTTTTACAGTTTGTGGTTGAAGTTTCCACAGCAGTTACTTCAGTGTTTGTTTCTCCAGGTACGACTTGGCGCAGAACAACTCCATCCGAGAGATCGAGGCGGTGCGAGCGCACGTGTCCCACCTGCGAGAGGGCGTCCTGCGGCACTGCGTGATGGGCGACCTGAGCTTCAGGCCCAAAGCCGAGCTGCAGAGCCTCCTCACTCACCTGGACCAGGTGGACACGGCCAAGAACCCGTGCATCAGGGAGGCCCGCCGCCGCGCCGTGGTGGAGATCCAAGCCATCATCACCTTCCTGGACCTGCGCGAGGCCCTGGCGCGCCGCCAGACGGGCCCCAGCGAGCACCCGTCGCACCGGGCCGTGTGGCTGGTCCTCGGGAGCCTGTCGGACCTGCAGGCCCAGGCGCTGGGCTTCGACGGCAAGCGGGTCGACAAGAGCTACATGATGCTGGAGGAGCTGCTGACCAAGCAGCTGCTGGCGCTGGACGCCGTGGACCCGCAGGGCGACGAGACCACCAAGATGGCGCGGAAGCAGGCGGTGAAGTTCGCCCAGAACATTCTCAACTACCTGGACATGAAGACGGACGAGTGGGAGTATTGATTCTTCCGGACCGGACGTTGCTGCAGGAGCTGATAATGTGTGTACATAAAAACAAAAAAAGAACAAAAACTGGTACGTTATCATTCCACGGGCTGTAAATATGGACTCAAATACCCAGAATGCACTGCAGCAGCGCTTTTCTTTCGTCTCTCCGTGGTAGTCGTGGCCGATCCTGCTGAGAAGAACACAGAACTCCTTTTGTGGAACACACTTTGAATTTTTTTTTTTTGTCATTTTGAAGATTTTCTTTTGAAAACTCCTGTGTGGGTGTGTGTGTGTGTGTGTGAGCTGTCTGTCGCTGTGTTGGGTGTGAGTGTGTGTGTGTTGTCATCGACGCCTGCTGCCAAAGCACTAAAACATGCCTGTCGTGGTGGTCGTGTCTGCAGCCTGCTGTGTGGCCCTGATTCACCGGCTGCAGGCGGAGCTGCATGTGTTAACACAGTGACCTGATTGGGGCGAGTCGTCCGCTGCAGCCGGCTCGGTCCAGATTGTGACACCTGTTGGTGCCGCGCCGAGAAAAACAAACTAAAAATGTGTTTTTTTTTTATTTTGTTTTTGCTGTGTTAAAAAATCGAATTTGTGGTGATTCTCTTGGCAGAGCAGATGGTGAGAACAAATGGGAAAAAATGGGAAATTTAATCTCCAGAGAAATGTTAGAGGGAGGCATTAGAAGCAGAGTGGAGGCAGGTAATCTGTGTTTGAACAGCTCTGTGTGTCCTCCTCTGGGTCTCTGGTCGGGCTCCAAAATCACACCAGCGTTTGTGGCGAAACGCCCTGAAAATCCTGCAGCTGTCGTTGGCGAGCGGTCAGATGACACGACAGCCGAGAGCTGAAGTGAGCGGGAAGAAATGTGTGTCAGGATGTTTGAAAAAGATAAAAGCTCCCTTCCCCTCGCTGCTTGTGTCGCTGTTCGTCTGTAACATGTTTGTTGTGACTCCGTGTGATCGCGCTGGGCTATAAATGGATCAGGTTTTTAAAATTCAGAGATAGAAGAGGAGGCAGGAGGAGTTGTTTTTCTTTTTTGCTGCTGCTGCTTTTTGTTTCCTACCCACTGCTTTTCTTCCTCCTGACTGGAGAAGTGCGACTGTGCGAGTCCCCGGGGAGAGGAAGAGGAAGGGAGGTTCAGGCGCTGATATCCTCTGGATTGACACATCAAGGCAGGAGCTCGCAGGGCCGGCAGTCGCTCCTGTGAAGCTCTGACGCTGATCGCAGTCGACGCGGCCTTCTAGAAACTTCTCGAAGCTGCTGCTGCTGAGAGAGAGACAGAGACGGAGGGCGGGGAGGGAAAGGACTGGGAGAGGAAGTCCAAAAAATCTCTGTGCCTTTATTTTCACCCTTTCCCCCGTGAGCCGGTGTGTGTGTGTGTGTGGAAGCAGCCTTTAGGAGGAGAAAGAAGGTTTTGATACGTATTGAAGAATGTGTTGACGGAGAGCACCTTGGCCGCGATCGCCACCAGAAATTTGCACTAAAAAAATGAAGGCTCCTGAATCAGTATTTGAAGGTTGGAGGTGATGTGGTCCGAGCAGACGACCATAATCCTTTTTCTTCCTCTGCAGCCGGCAATAAAATGAGTCACACTGAGCGTTCACACTGCAAACAGCCTCGATCTTTGGCTCCGAAAGCAACAAATAATGAATGAAACACCAGAATAATGAGCTCGCTAAACGGCTCCCCGCTGACCTCTGACAAGGAGTTCTTTTTTTAAACGTTTTCTGCTGAAAATGTTGAATTTTCAAAGCTCATTTCTTGACCTTGGAGACGGCGGTTGACAAAACAAACGCGCCTCATTTGGAAGCTGTTACTACTTCTGTTACTGGACGTCTTTCGCTTAATTTTACTCACTGCAGCATCGTTTTTTAATGCAGTATTAATAATAAAGTAGGAGAACAGATATCGTTTGACAGATATAATCGGCCCTTTAAAGGCTGATTGTATCGCTGTAAATGTGTCTGATATGAAGACTTTTAAACACAATATATAATGCAGAAAATGTAGCTTGGTGTGATTTTGAAATGTTAGCTTTTTATTCTTTTTTGTTTTTTAAATATATCAATGAAAGTGAACAGTAATGATGTTTATCAGCCTTTTATTTTCCTTTTTATTCTTTATTTTCTCAGTTATTTATAGAATTGGCTGACAGTGTAACACATTGTTTGTATTATAATGTTAATATATTATTATTTTTATGTTTTTTTTGCATTCCAGCTCAACAAATTACTATATCAGCCACCATATTGGTTATAATAACAAAAGAGAAAACTTAAGAAAACTAAAACTTTACAAATACAAATTAGATTTCATGGCTGATTATAGTGAATTTTTTGAGCCTCAATAAAAACTGACCAATTCTTTGTTGCTTGTGCAACAATTTTGCACAGATACGAATCTGCAAAGGCAATCAGACGTTTAATTTATTAAACAAATAACTGTATTGAGTAATATTTAATAATAATACTCATTATGCATAAAATATAGAGCATTCCATGAATGATCACTGAAAAAATAGAGAATAAAAATGAAATAAAAAGCTTAATAATCATCATTACTATCAGTCCATTACTGATCATTTAAATAAGGTATAAAATTAATGTAGTTATTATTTCTAATCACCCCAAAGCATCATTTTCTGCATTTATGTTCTAAAAAAAAAATGTTTTCATATCAAACATATCTGATAATACTGATAGATGTTGTTTATCTTTGACAAAAATTGAAGAGAAAGTGTTGGAATATCACTAATAAAGTTTAGTTGGTTATTAATTTTTAAGTGTTCGACACATGATACGTTCAAGGACAGTCAGAAATGTAAAAATCCAACAATAATTGCTGATTTTACCACTTCTGACCAGGATAAATTGAGCAATTTTGTCAAATTATTAAATTTTTTCTGTGAGAAAAGTGAAGGTTGAAGTTTTGTCAGCTCAGTCTGAGAGCGGGAACGTTTGGACCTGATCTGATTTCCTCCCTGAGCTTTCAGCTCGGTGTGAATGGTTTTCCTCCGCCGTGTTGGAGCTCGCTGCTCGCAGTGTGAACGCAAACTAAAGTGTCAGATTACCCCAAAGTTTCCCTGTTAGAGCGACAGAGCTGAGTCTGTTTGTCACCGCTTCAAAAACACACAAACACGCGTCCCAGTGAACTCCCACACACCCTTTTTATGTGCATTAAGCTGCCGGTGGAAGCTCTCCTGGCACGCAGCCTGCAGCGCGGCCTCATGGGCACGCCGCTGACTCACACGGGAGAAAACTGAGATTAAACGGCGTTCATTAAACACCGTCAGCCCGCCCGGCTGCTGCTGCTGCTGCTGCAACAGAAGCTTCCTCACAGCGAACCTTACGCTCTCTCAAACCAAACCAGCCCGGACACACCTTAAGTTCACACGCTCTTTTTTGTATGCAGTAAAATATATAAATATATAAATAGAAGATGTACATTTGCATCTCTGTACATTGCTTCCTTTTTTTTGAATAATTTATCACAAATTTTACACCGTATGAAGAACTGTTACTTTTCCGTCTTGTCATCACAGCTTCTGTTTGTTCAGTTTCAGTGTTAGTGGGACGACTTTATACTCTGTGGTTCAGAAGTACAAATCTAAAAAAGGACGGTGACCGCGAGGAAAAGCACCAGTTTCTAAATGTTTGGCTGAAGGTTTGAGTAAGAAATCCTTCAGAAAACCCCCCAAAATCACCACTGCTCCTTTTTATTCAGCGCTGTATATAAATGAAGATTCAAGAATTGGAACTCAAACAGTATTATGATGCATTTTTGTGCTCCGTGTGTGTATAAAAGAAAGAACCTGGATTTTATAGCATTTTTATTTTAACTAGTTTGCATGAGTGTGAAAGTTTGTCTAATAAATCGTTGATCTGGTTCCAGGAAAATCCACAAAGCAGTTAAAGTAAATTAGTTTTGCTTTTGTTAGGAAGTCTCATGGAAAAACCAAAACTAAGCAAAACAAATATGCAAATATTTAAAAACAGGAAACAGAAATATAGTATTTAAAAATGAGCTGCTCACTGTAGAATAATCCACATTGATGACAAACTACAGTGTCACTGATGAGTTTTAATAGTTTTCTTTCACTCATAGTTTTGGTCTTTCTTTGGGATTTCTTAACAAGAAGAAAAAGTAGATTATTAGATTTATTTGGGCTAAAAATGAAGATAAAAATATAAGCTTACAGAGCCGGGGGAGGAGCTAATATTCAGAGGAAATTAAGAACATTCCTGAGATTAAAGTGTTAAATTTACAATAAATAATCTCACAAATGTATAAGAAAGAGTTTCGATGTTCTCTGAGATTAACAAGATATGTAAACAGATTTATATCAAACAGATTTACAAGAACAATCATTGAGGAATGTTTTGTTTTGTTTATCTTTAGCATCAGGAACAGATGAAATGAGGGTTTTTGTCTGAATAATATCTTCTCCACAGGCTCCTGAATCAGTTTTTACCCTGCAGATCGTTCGATTCGTCTTCGTACTAAAACTGCTCGTAGCAAAACAGCTTCAGATAATAAAAGAAGAGGAAGTTTAGTGAAAAAGATAACTGATCAGTCTTTAAACTAACAGGTGTTTTAGGTTTGCTGGCTCTGAAACGTCTCATCTGAGATGTTTTACAGACTTTACTTTCTTCCTGATCCTTGCTTGAATGTATTCATTGAGGAATGTTTTCTTTTGTTTTCATGGAACCAAAGTTTGATTAAGAAACCTTAAATTTCCTGAGACAATATGGGACAATGGTGGAGGGACAGAATCTGGATTTAAAGAGCTGAAAACACCAAAAAAATCACCTTCGATGTGTTTAAAGAGCAGAAAAACATGTTGGAGGAGTTTTAAGATGCACCAGCTGAGTGTAAGTTTGAGTGTAAAGTCGACACCAACTGAGTTATTTTCACATTAAATCCAGAATTTTATTCATTCTAATCTCACTAATGAGCAAGTAAAAAATGGATTTTCTCTGTGTGATAAATTTACAAAAATAAAAACAAGTTTCCTGGAGAATACTAACAAATTAAAACATGAACGATCTCAGAGAATAAAGTAGTAAATATACAAGATTAATTTGATAAATTTACAGGAAAAAAAAACTTTTATTCCTGAGATTAAATTACTCAATTTAGAAGAAAAAAATAACAAAAAAATACAAAAAAATGTAATAATAAATGAGAATCAAATTAAGAATGAATACTCAGATATTATTCTCTGAGACTAAAGTGATAAATCTTCTAGAAAATACTCACATTTACAGGACAAACTCATGGATACTGTCTGTGTGATAAACTTACAAGAGAAAAACTCACAAATTTACTAGAAAAAATGGTAAATATACCAGAAAATAACTCTAATACTCTAATATTAAAGTCATACATTTACAAAAAAAGATGAGAAATAATCTGACTTGTAACCGTCCAGAAAACTGCTATTTGGATTTAACAATTAAGATTTAATATTTATTTTATAAAGTTTTTGAAGTTTTGTTACTTTTGGACAAAGCAGGCTAGCAGTTTCCCTCCATTTCCATTCTTTATGCTAAGCTAAGTTAGCCTGCTAGCAGCAATAGCTTGTTATTTAACGTAACGACGTGAGATTGGTGTCAATTTTTGGTGAAATATTTCTCAAAATGTCAATTAAATTGTAGCTAAAGTCTAAATCTTATGGTACAACTGTTTTTATAAACTCACTGAAACTTACTCACAGCTGGTGCAACTTCACGTTTGATCCAGAAACAGATTAAAAAAGTGAAGATTTGGTGATAAATGAAGTTAAAATGATTAATGACGGGAAGATCTTCCTTTATTTAAGCGCACTTTTCTTCCCGTCCCTCCTCCCTCCCTTCATGTTATTAACGCTCTGCCTTTCTTTCTGTAAATGACACGAATGTGTTCTGTGATGAAACAAACAAAAAAAAGGGTTTTTGCATTTAATTACTTTCCTCCCAGATCTGTTGTTCTTAAGTCGCCTTTAATGCATTGATTGTTACAGGCTTTCGCTGTTTCTCCTGCGGGACGCGCTTGTACAAAAAGCACACCGAGAACGGAAAAAAACTAAAAAACTACCGAGTCGTGTGAATGCTCCATGGATGGTTGTGTTTTCAATTTGTATTCCCACTGCAAAATAAAGACGGCGTGTCTTCATCACTGTTATGTTGATGTGTTTTTTTAATTATTATTGTTGTTATTTGTGATATTCCAGCAGCTCTGCAGAGTTTCTGTTAAAGTGCAGACTCGGTTATTCTGAGGAAACGTAAAGTATCACAGAGATAAAACACATTTCATGCTCCACAGACTCGCTGTGCATTAAAGTTTCAGCTGACAGCAGGTAGAGGAGGAGCAGGAGGAGCAGGAGGAGGAGCAGGAGCACTTTAACTGCTGCAGGAATCAAACCTGTGAGCTCACTCAAACATCTGCCGACTGTGATTTTAATCTGTTTAACAATGAAATTTAGACTCAAAACGTGCTCAGAAAACCTGTTTTCTCTTCACAAAAGACGGAGTTAACTGATTTAATTCTAATCTAACAATCTAGAAGTTTAAGAATCTGCAAATTCAAGCACTTTTCAAGTATTTTCAAGGAATAATTTCAAGCTTTTGGTGCAAAAAAAAATGCAAAGAAATGTAGAATAAATAAATACGGAAATACCTTTAAAAATATGATTAAAAATCTTAATTTTTTTTAAATGTAGAAATAAATAAAAATTCTGAAAATGTAGAATAAATAGATATAGTAATATATATAAAAGTAAATCAATGTAAAAAATAAATAAAATATAACGATATAGAAATAAAATGCAAAAAAGGAGAAATCAATTAATATAGAAATAAATAGAAAAGTAAATCAATGTAGAAATAAATAAAATGCAAAACAATATAGAAATGTGGAAATAATTAAATACATAAAATTTAAAAAATGTAGATATAAATGTATAAATACAGAAATATCTTTAAAAATATAATTTAAAAAATCTTGAATTCTTCCATTTATTTCTGTAGTTCTTTTTATCAATCTGAGTGGGTCCATTCTGCATAAAGAGTACTTTTACTTTTGATACTTTAAGTACTTTTTGATACTTTTGTACATTTACCACTGTAAGTTTTGAATTCAGGACTTTTATTCTGATAAATAATATTCTGAATATAACTGCTGCAGATTTCCACTGTGTGGTATCAGCAGCTTCTTTCACTTCTATCAAAAGATGTGAATCCTTTTTTCCACCACTCCTCTGGAGCTTTGTGGGGTTTTCCCAGTTATGATAACACGAGGGAGAAAACTGGACCGCCGTCCCGTTTTCCGGTCCCTGAACGCCTCGGCAGAGCGCTCCCCGTGTGGGATCAGGTGACCTTTCCCCAACACTGAGGCGCTCTCAGCTCCAGCTCACGTCCGCCTCCAGACCGAGCGAGCCGAGGAAGGATT
>CAFUXE010000575.1:99183-114719 GCA_903364295.1 Serranus cabrilla | reverse complement strand
TCACTGCTGGAATGTAACTGAGTACATTTACTCAACTACTCTACTTAAAAACAGATATTTTTGTTAGGTTCCTGTATTTTATTTGTATTGTACATCACAGAGGAAAACATTGGACTTTTCCTTTTTGTGGCCCTTATATTTACTTTGAATCTCTCTCTATCTTTTTTAAACAAAGTTTATTTATTACATTATATATAAATATAATTATTTTTTCTCATATTTCTGTCTTTTTTTTACATTACTATTTAGTAAATATAAATTGCCTTGTTAACAACAAAATATTTATTTTTAGAAGTATATATTTCAATTATATTTTATATTTCTCTCTATATGTTCTATTAAGTAATAAGTTATCGTTAAAAAATGTTTTTTTTTTTAGCTTTTTTTGTTTTTTTTATTTCTAAGTCTAAAGCTTAGCTCTTGTTTATTTTTTGATATTTGCCATTTATTAAATAGAAATTGCCTTATTGACTTTCATTTAAAAAAAATATTTTTATCTTATTTAATTTTTTTTAAATATTTTCTTATATTTCATGCATCTTTTCATATTTATTATTTAGTAAATATAACTACTATATACTATATACCTTTTTTCTATGTACTATTTCAAGTTTTTCTTTAATTAATCCTTGGTGAAAGCATTTCTTAATTTCCTTTTAATCTTGAATCATTACTTTTTACATATAAAAAAGGATATAATGATCTAACTTGTATTTGTTTGTGATCAAAGAAAACAGAATAAAGTAATATTTTATGGATTAAAAAAGAACCATTTTGCATGAGGAGTATTCTTACTTTTAATACTTTTGCTGATAAACACATGTAGTTCACACATGAGTTTATTTCATCAAAACAAAACAAAAATACCAACTCTTAAATAAGTAGAGGAAGAATCACTGGTTTGGACCAATATAGACACCTTTCAATTGTGAAATTGCTTTTACTTAATTAAAATATTGTCCTGTAACCTCTTCAGGTGAATTAAATCACTGGTAAAAGGCTTATTTTGTTTGTTACTTACCAAGAACACTCTGCCATCGTCTCCAGATCCTCATCAGGAGAAATGTTTGACCTCATTACATGTAATGAGACTAAACCAGGCACACCTGTACTGTGTCTTGCTAGTCTTGGGAAATGTAGTCCAGAATACCTGTAGTTCCTCAGATATAAGGAACCAGCAGAAGCTAACATTAGCTAACAGCCGATTAGCTTTAACATTAAGCTTGATATGGAGTTACTAATGTTAACATTTAGCTTCTACAGACAAAATCCTTTAAATATTTTTGGTACAATACGGAGAAAAACAAACAAACAAATAAAGATGGCAGCTAATATTACAAACATAGCTTTGCCAGGGTTAGCTTTTTAAATTATATTTATGCCTATTTAATCCAAATAAAAGAAGATGGTATCATTAGCTAACAGTTAGCCACCTATGAGCTTTTCCTTCGCTATAACATTTGCGATAATGTTCCTTTATTGAGGGCTTTAGTTTTGTTTGTGTTCTCGGATTAAGTCCTGAAAATGATTTGGTATGATGGACAAGAAGATAACTAACAGTAGCCACAATTAGCTTTAGTTATATATTTGCTCATGTTAGCATTTTGGTAGCATAAATTCACCAAAACTGCAGCCTTTTTAACAACCGTGCACCATACAAGCATGTATAAAAACATATGAACTAGTTTTAGGACAAAAATGATCCCAAATGACTTTAAATTAGGATTGTTTTTGAGCTGCTGGCACGTAATTTCTGTGTCATTTCACATTATTTTTTACTTGTCTTTGATGCAGAAATGAAATGCATTAAACTCAAACAGTCCAGAGTCACAACACAGCAGTTCTCAAGATCAGAATCAAACACGACAACTCTTTATTTATATTTCCTGGCTGTTTGCATCTGTTACATGTCACAACAAAACCTCTTTTTGACCTGAGAGAGCGTCAGGCAGCTGAGCCAGAGAGCGTCAGGAGGAGGAAACAGCCCGATAAACAAGCTCAGATAAAGAGAGGGCAGGCAGTGTGTTTACTGCATGTTCAGAGTTATGTCATGAGGAGCAAAACATCCAGAATGGACCGAGACCAAGAAATGGATGAATCACAAGAAAGGCATGAGACTGTGAGCAGCAGAGCCCGAAGATGAATCCTATTAATAAACCCAGTGTATGTCTGCTTTTTTCCGTGTAAAAATAGTCTCACATAAGAGCGGCTTTGAACGGGGAGCAGCAGAGAGCGCCTCCAGGGGAGGACAGCGTGCTGTGTGGAGGGTTATGTCATGCAGTATGCAGCAGGGTCCCTGGTGCTGTCGGCCGTGCAGCGGTGCAGAAGCAGATGAGGAGGAGGAGTGTTATGTAACGTTCCCAGAGCCTCTTTACTGGGTGAGAAAAGCCTGCATCGATTAGTGTAAGCTGCCATGACTGCAGGGCTGAGGGGGTTAAAGAGAAATGCTTTTTAATCTGTTTGACCCGTGTGGTGGATACAAGGAGCACCGGCAGGCGGGAATCGATCCTGTGGGTTTGGAAAATAGTTTGGGATTTCCTCGTGTGTCTCCACCAGTGAAACCCTGTTTAATCAATTAAATAATCAGTCATGATGTACGAAACATTTCTAAAATAAAGCTTATTTACTTAATCAATAACCGTAACCGACATTTTATCTACCTGTGTTTTATTTGAGTATTTCCATTGAATACCACTTTCTACTTCACCAAAACATCATTGTACTTTACTTTTTTTGGCCCATAAATTCACTTTGAATCTATTTTTTTAAAGAAAGTTTATATATAAATATATATCTAATTATTTTCTGTCATATATTACTATTTCTTAAATTTAAATTCTATTTTTAAAAGAAAAAGATTAATATCTTTAAGCAAAATTTTAAAAATAGATATTTTTTATATTTTATTTTATATTTTATATCTCTTTATATCTAAGTAATAAGTTATATATTTATTTTTAGCTTTGTATTTTTTTAAATATCTGAATCTAAAGCGTCATTTATTTTTTCTTAAATGTTATACGTCTTTTTATTTTTAGTATTTAGTAAATAGAAATTTCCGTGTTGCCTTTAATTAAAACAATGTTTTAGCTTATTTAATTCTTAAAATATTTTTCTTATATTCAGCAGTGGTGGGATGTAACTAAGTACTGTACTTTTAATTTTGAGGTATTTGTTCTTTACTTATTCCTTTTTATATAACTTTACACTTCTACTCTTAGAATATTTCTGTCTTAAACTCAATCTCCGTCCAAAAAAAGGATTATTTTCTTTCCTTCGTCTAGATTTCTCCTCATCAACAGAACCAATTCATCTTGATTCCACTTTGATTTTCCTGCTGAGACTCAAACAAACACTGTGTCATCTAATCTTATTAAATGCCAAATCCATCTTCCAATGATTAAAACTCCTCAATTAACAAGTGCAGATTGATTCATGCTTCTCTACATGTGAATACACTTAGAAATGTTCGAGCCCCGAGGGGAATTTATCCTCACAATGAAAAGATTAAATGCTTATTTATTGATTTTAATTAGACAATCGTTCCTCCAGGAGGCACAAAATTAGGGAAAAATCATAATCCTGAGGAGAAATAAGCAGTTAAAGGAGACGATTGTGAAGAGCAGGCGCCCTGTTCGACTGTGATAAGGAGGAATTAGTCAGTAATTCATTTATTTATCAGCTCTTTTTCTAATTTATTATAATGGGATAGTTCAGTGTGTGGATGTTCTTATATTCAGAGCTTGTGGGGACTTTAAACAGCTGGTCCCCACAATGTAAACTGTTTATTTCAGTGTTAAACTTGGTTCTTAGTTTAGTTTAATCTATGATTTAACATTTGCACTTTATAGGCTTTGTCCCTATACATTTACATTGCAAATATTACAATAAAGGCTCTACAAATCACTTTTTTTTGTCATTTTTCCTACATTTCCTGCATTAGTGACCTACTTCCTGCAGGAAAAAGACCATTGAGATGCATATAAACACATTTTTTAAATGTTTTTGTTAACTTTAACAAATATCTGAGTGGATTCACACATAAAAATAGTATAAAAATTCAAATTATATCCTAAAATCTTTGTGTTTGTGGGTTTTTTAGACTGCAGGACTTCACATCAGGGGTCAGAGGAGGTCTGGGGAGAAGTGAAACATCCCAGCGGACTGAGCTGAAAACTCTGGCTGCGGTCCGAGCTCCATCTGTCTGCTGTCAGTCTGTTTATGGGGAATAATTTCGCTGTGAAAACATCAACAGATAACCGTTCAGCTCGGGCTCAGGACAACAGCTGGAGGCTCCGCAGAGAAATCCAGTGAGTTAACAGACAGTTTTTAAAAAGGCAAAATCAGATTTCAGCTGTTTTCTGTTAATATCTAACGCTGCTTCAGACAAAAAAGTCATTTTGAATGAAAATAATATACATTGAGATTTTAATTCTGAATCAAATCAAAATAAATCTTCTTTTTTTATTTTTAAAATCCAAGTTTCAAGTTGAAAATATTGGCTGAAAAAAACAAAACAAGAAAGAAATGTACATGTGTTTTTTCGGCTGCATTTGTGGATGTTTTAACTCTATTTTCTCAAGTAATTTATCCCAGGATAATGAAATAATTAACTTCATAAAATAAATAAAAAATAAAATAATCGATATCAATGCCTCGGATTCTATAACAGTTATTTAATCTGATTTAATACATTTAATTTTAAACTCACAATTCTCTGCAAATTCTCTGCATTGTACCATTTTCACAGCCAAAAATTTCTATTTTATGTTTTTTTTTTCTATATTCTTTCTATTTAGTCCTAATGTTGTTTGATTGCAATTGCAACCCAATACAAATAGTAATAATAATTAAATTTATTTTCTGCATTCTTTTGCAAAATACCAGACATAAAATGAGTCAAAATAAGACTTATTTGGTTATTAATTTGAAAGAAAAATGTTAGTAATTTCAGGGATCCTTGTCATTTCCATTTGCAAAATTTATGCAGGAAATTGGATTGTTGTTCTTGTTTTTATCTATTTATCTATTTTTATTATTACTTTGAAATTATGCTTGAAATAAAACTTTGTGTGGGTGTATTTAGTGATAAATCAGTGATTTAGCCTCACAATCAGTGTAAATGAGCTTTGGTCAGGTGGACAAAATTTGGGCTGGTTTCCAAAAGGGGCGGGTTTTTAATAAAACATATATAGGTCGACAGCTGTCCCTTTGTTGTTGTTGTTGGTTGTTTTGGTTTTTTGCATTTTTAGGGCAGAGGACATATATTTTCATTACATTATAGGCTGTTATAGTGCCTCACATGCTTCTAGCACACTTGTGTTCCCTTATATTGTTGTACTGAGCCACAATACTGTTTGTATTGTTTAACTAATTTGCTTATTGGGCTGGAAAACATCAAACCAATCTACAACACTGCTCACAATCAGCACAGAGACTATTTTTATTTTCCTTCCAGATTAGTGTGTTCTTCCCAGATTTTCCCTGCATCTAGATGAGGGATTCAAACTGGCAACCCTCCAGTAACCAAGCGACTCCTCTGTCTTTTAGGCTGCTGCGACCTGACAGCCGGAGGATGTGAGACATTTGGAGAAAGGACATTACGCTCCAGTTGAGACCGAATTTACATAACCTAATTCAGTCCAGGCCAAAGAGTTTTACCTAGTTGATAAAGGATTATAGTCCAGAGCCAAACAGCAAGTGATATAATAGAGTTTTATGTGCATGTTTGCCACATTTAGGAGTCCTTTTAATTCAACAGTTCAATCAGCTAAAACACTTTAGCCAGCAAGCTAACGTAAAACAAAGCAAGCAAGCTACAGTGAAATTCACAGAAAAAACCAGTTGAAGTATTGCACTTTACATGTTATCCTTGACTTAATTAATAGGTTGTAGGTTTGTCTCCTTTCTCGTGATGTCAAACAAACTAAACTTAAAAATGTCTAGGTTGTGGTACTTACGGTAATGTTGTTAGCATTAGCTTGCTGACTAAAACATAAAAACTAGATAAATAAATAATACCGCCCTACAAAGGCTGTTTAGCCAAAGTGTAATTGTATGCTGTAAAACCTTAATTGTGTTTAATATTTAAGATGTTATCTCAGATTTTATGTTTGGAAAACTTAAACCAGGAAACGTGAAAAAACGTCAAAGTTACAGTAGCTTAACCTGGTTAGCATTAGCTTGCTGTCTACAACATTAAACTGGGTAAAAAAAAAAAAAGAAATACCGCCATACAAAGGCTGTTTAGCCAAAGTGCAATTGCATTATGAGCTGTAAAACCTTAATTGTATTCTATATTTAAAATGTTAACCAGTACATTAAAACAAGTTTTTAAGTTTGGAAAACTTTAACCAGAAGATTTGTGCGTAACGTTAGCTTAACTTCAAGTTAGCTTGCCAGCTAAACGTTACAAATAGGTCGATAAATATTTGGAAAAGGTGTTTAAAAGCTGTTTAGCTAAGTGTGTAACTATGTTATTGGCAAAAGTTTAGTTTTATATTGTCATTATCAGCAACAGCCAGATTTTGTTCTCATGTTTGAGAGTTATTTTAAGTAGGACTTTTTTAAACATTACTTTTTCTCTCCAGTATGATTTAGCTAATACTGCTTTATTTATGTGGTAAATTAAATGAAACTACTTGATGTTGGAGCATCATAATTAATTTAAATTAGCTTTAGCTAAAGCAAGCTGTGGAGTGCTTCATTTCAGGTGTCAAAAAGTCAAATTATGGTCTTTTTAACTGCATGTTATGGCCTTTTAGGACAGAAAAGATAAAAGATTATTGTGCCAAATAATACATTTTAAAAATATAATAAGCTAGTAAATGATAACTGGAAGTAAAATTATTTGTATACATCTCGATATCACTTAAAATTATTAATTATATATCTAATATAATGTATTTATTATTTACCTTTTGTCAGTTTTGGGCTATGTATTTGTATTTAAGTGGCCCAGGAGGTTTTAATCGTGTCCAGAATAAAAATGGTCGATAAATGTGGCATCAAAATATTTAAAATAAATAAATACTGGCATTAAATATCAGATTCAGGCCAGAAATACTGATATTAAGGGTTTAGACTGCAGGGATCTATCTATGTATGTATCTGATGGCTTTGTCTCTGCGGCGGTTAGCAGCGGTACCTGACAGTGATGGGGACGGCGCCATATTTGGCTGGTTGGCACAGCAACAGCAGGAATTACTCACTCCTCCGCGGCAGCTGCCCCCTGCTTGGCCCGCGGATATTATTGTGTGTCTCCACTCCCACATGTTACATCTGCAATTCACTCTCTAAGCCCAGAGTGCAAATCCAAGAGAAACCAAAAAAAAAGAAGAAAAAAAGAGAGAAAGTGCCCCGGCGCTGGCAGAAATAGCGAGGGAGTTACCTAACATGATTGTGATTTGAGTGTTGGTGTCACAAAAGGTCAGTTTAAGAAGCAACGGTGGGTATTAAAGTCGGCTTTTCCTGGAATAAACACAGATGAGGCCAGTTATCCTTCACCACAACTAAAATACATGTTTTTTTCCACCTGCAGAGCATTTTTTCCTCTAGAAAATGACAAACAAAGGCACTTTATTTTTTATGCATTCTGGCATGTGCAAGCACACAGGAATAGCATGAGTGCCTGGATGGGTGAGAGCTGCTGTGTCATGTTTTATTCAGATGCATAAAGCTGAATGTAAAGTGCCATTTGCTGCAATGGAGAGCTGCATGGGAAAACAGTCCATATATATATAAGAGGTGGCGTCTTATTTCAGGAGTGCCAAGGCTGGCTCACCTCCGTCTGAGCTGCAGGGGGCAGCCGATCATCGTGCCACGTCTGTCTCACCTTGAACCAGACGTGAGCTGTGTTTTTAGGACATTTAGGACAACTGTTGTTCCCTTCTCCTCCCCCCACTGTGGGAATCTGTGCAGTTTGTTCCCAACCTGTGCCACAAATGTTCTGCTGGAGCAAAACGAAGCCAACAGAGAAGAGAAAAGAAGAGAAAAGGGGCCTTTTCTGATTGCACTTGCACTTTAATTCAGATAAGTCTGAACAGGAAGTTTGCGATGCTAAAATGTGTACAAAGGTTGACAGTTGGGTCAAGGCTGTCTGCAAGGAAGTGAAACAACACAGAACTATAAGGAGCCTGTCCTCTTTTTGGCTAATGATTGTGGGGAAAATGTATCAGCTGCCCTAAAAAAGCCAATAAAATCCATGTTTACAGCATCATATTAAAATCAGCCTGCACAGGTTTGCAGCTTGAATCAAACTTTAATGTTGCTGTTAAAGTCTGATGAAGGTGAAATCCAACAGTGGAAAGTACTGTACTTTTATTTTTTAATATTTCCACTTTATAAAAACGTATACTACTCCTTTTACTTTTGATACTATAAGTACATTTTGATGCTGAAACTTAACATTTAGCACCTTTTTGTTAACATTTCTGGCATTCTGCATGTTGAGTTTTGCGCTTTTTTGTTGATGTTTTGTTTTTATTTGCACTCTTTCTCACTTGGCAGCATCTGCACAACAATTTCCCTTGGGATAAATACATTTCCGCCTTATCTCTTTTTTGAGATATGAGGCAAAAATCAAAGGGACTCCCAAAAGCAAAAGGGGCTAAACAGGACAGAACAAAAGTAAGAAGGAGACACTTACATTCGCAGGCAAACAAATGGAGAAGGGAAGCAACAACTCACCCCTGATGATCTGACAGGTGACTGGGATAACTGGGACTAATGGAGTAATTATGTGCAGGTGTGCAGGGGAGGAGCTTCATTAAGTGACTGGTAGATAAACTGGTCCCCCTAGTGGACAGGTGTGGAATTACACAGGGCCAATGCAGAGGATGCAGAGGCTCTAAGGCTGTTTTTACCCTTTAGTTCTTTATTTTTTGTGTTTATGGCACTTTTAATGCTTCTTGTGCTCAACTTGATCTGTGCAATTCATGCAGCAACAAGATCTCCAACCTAGGGGACAGAATATCAATACCACCCATAATGGTACGTATGATCATATCATGGTACACAGCAGAGCAGAGTGCTCTAAAAATAGCACACACGTCATTTTACAGGCTGCAGGCTACAAAACCACTGATTTAGGTTAAGGGCAAAAAGTCCTGGTAAGCTATTATAAAAGGTAGTTTGAAAAGTAGATACATTGAAATAAAGCCCCAAAGCCCCCAAAGCCTGCACGCAGTGTTACAAAACCCTGATATGCACAGTCGCCAAGGCTGCAAAAATATTTAGTTGCTTATTTTTCTGCTCATGAACAAGCAAATCCCAAGCATGCAAGCATCAACATGGCCATAGCTAAAAGTGGTGGTTATGTTCTTGCAATTATTTGCTTCTAGTCGCTATAAAGTAGGAAAAGGTTTACTGACAAACTAATATTATGTCAATGATTTGTGTCTGTCAGCTTGTTGTGGAGTTGTACTGCCCCCTAGTGACCCAAAAGGAAACCAATACAGATTTAAAACTAGATAAAAGTTAGTGATCTGTCACCGAAGACCTTTGAAAGTATGTAAATATGATCAAAATTGGTAAAACATTAGCTCAACTTTTCTTGTGCTTAATGCTATGAAGCATTTACTGACCTGTTCTTCCTCTTTGTTTGTATTTTTTCTTTCTTCTTGACAAAAGAAGAAAACCTGACTTTATGGAGACCTTGGATGAGGTTTACCAACTTTACTTTTGTTTAGCATGACTCACAAAAAGCTGCAGCTATGAACTTATTCAGCATTGATCCATGATCAGATTAAACGTCTCTGCTGCGTCATGGATGTTGCTGCAGAGCTGCTGCAGTGTTGTCAGTTTGGCCAAAGTCCAGAGACGGACCGCACGTCTGTCCTCCTGCCTCGCCGCACGTTCACACAGCCGAGGACAAACAGTCTGCAGCAGGAATGTGACACACCTTGTTCTCACTGCGGACACACACATGCAGATACAAAGGTTGCACCCTGCTGACTTACACTAACACATGACAGGATGTTTTGTTGTGCTGCAGGAGAATCACTTTGGTCCAGACGACGATGATATCCTGACTTTTCTCCTTATCACCACCACGAGGTTTACTTAATGTTTTTATAGTAAAACACACCCAAAAACACTTTATCCAGCGCCTCCTTTTAACTTTAATTCATCCAATACTTTGGTTTATGATCAAATACCTGCAAAACTATATAAATATAGATAATTTTTCATAGATGCTCCCAAACTCTGGAACTCTCTACCGACCTGCACACCTTCAAAAAACCAATGGGATATTGGAACAATGAGCGGAGTGTATACAAACCTGGTAAAGTACTCTTCATCTCTTTTTTTTTGGTGGTTACTGATGCAGTTTGTACATTTTGCCATGAGGACAAACACACACAGACTCACAAGGCGATGATGATGCAACTTGTAATCAACCAATAAAAAAACGTAAAGAGTTTAATGATTAAAGTCTTTATAACCTCAAAGGATTTACAAGGAATTTGTATGAAGTAGACTAGGAAGATTCAACAAAATCTGACCCTATTAAACCTCTCTGAAGATTAAACGATGCATTATGGTTCAACATTCTCAGAAATCTGTACAAAAACATGTAAAAAAAAGTGCAAAAATTGAACTTTTCCTTGCTTATAAAAGGCAGATGTTCTAGGGATATTACTGATATTAACAAATAAAAAAGTATTATAATCATTGCATGGAGTTCTTGCTCTGAAAAGTGATGTTTTAGGCGGCTTTTAATATTTAAAAAAAGCTCCACAGTTATCTGCCTGTCAGTCACTGTGGGCGTAGGTGTCATTTTTTCCAGCTGCTGCAGATTAAAATTCTTCTTCTCTAGTTTCTATTGTTGGCCAGATGTCAGCTGCATGCAGTTCATCACTCGGAGCTGAGTCTCATCCCCATGTTTCCCATTTTCTGAGAAAAAAAAGCAGCAGAATGCTGTGGATGCTTCTGGCTGCGTCCCATGACACTGTGACTCATTCATAAAGGCTGCACGTACGCAGAAACATGAAAAATATAGATCTGGGTTTTTACTTGTGGCTGCTCTGCTGTACAGATCAGATCCAGTGTTGTTTCTCTCTGTTTGTTGGAGACTGTAGAGTGTTTCTCTCCTTCGTGTACAGTAAATATTTCACTTTTGGACAGGCTCTATCCACTCGGTTCATGTGTGAGGGTAAAATAAAGTGTGCTGATGATCTATCCAAAGCTCTGACCACAAGAATGAGATCGTGGAAACAAGCAGCCGAATGAGTTTCCTCTGTAGCGTCTCTGGGCTCATTAAAGTCAGGGTGTGGAGCTCAGACATCCGGGGGGAGCTCGGAGTTTAGGTGATGGGATCAGGATGCCTCCGGGTGTCTTCCTCTCACAGTGGACTGCAGCGTAAACACAGACGATCGCCGGGTTTCCATTAGAGTTGGAGCGAATTTTGGAGCGAAATTTTGACATGTTGCATGAAAGAAAATGCAGATTTTTTAGTTTCCATCAGCTGGTTTTGAGCAAATAAACAAAGCTGCAGTAACGTACTTTGGTCAGCAGGTGGCAGTGTGATGTGTTGCTGTAGGTTAATCTGTCAGTAAACAGGAGAACAAGAAGAGAGAAACAACAACAACAAAAAAGATGTTGGTCTCCTGCACTCTCTTCTCTACTGAGGTCACAATAAGTTCACTGAGCTGACTGTTCCTATTCTTCAGTAGTTCAGAGAAAATGGAGAGAAGTTTTCAGGGATTGGATTTAATTGGGCAACTTCTTATTCTGTCACGTCAGAGGAAACAGCTGATCAGTCACGTTAGTTAAATGTTCAATACGTCAGAATTTATTCGGAAAAATCGTTTCCATCTCCCGTTTAGCTCAAAGAACAAAAACCACTTTAAGTGAGCGAAAAAACTTTTTTTTAAAGGTTTTATCGAACTCTTGTGTTTCCATCAAGCTTTTCTCATGCAAACCTTAAAAATTTGCAGACAAATTTGATGATGGAAACGCGGCTCATGTTAGATGGATTATTTATATTATAATACCTTCCTTTGCATGCTGCAACTGCAACCAAGCCCAGAAAAAAAGGTCAGAAAATGGAGAGATAGATGGTAGAAATATGGATATTTTTAACGTCTGCAGTCTAGCAGTCTTTTTCTCCCCACTGATAAAATTTGCATGATATACGAATACTAAATTCTTTAATGATCTGGTGATATCACGAGAATCCACCTGCCAAGCACAGAGACATAACTAGCCAGTAATCCAGTTTATCAATTTATCAGCCATCACTGACATAAGCTTTATCTTAAAGTGTTGAGAAAACGATGCCTGTTCCACCAGTAAACATCGCCCTCTGGTGGCGCGTTCTGTGCACTACAACACATCATCTAATACAGCACCTTACCATCAGGATTATGGACGTTTGTTGTAAATACACAAGGAATGTACATTTAAAAAGGACATGACACCCAGTTTTAAAATGCTTAAAACCATCTGAAATACATCCAAATAAATCAATAAACCAATTAACTAAAAAAGGTAAGTTTGTCACAGGGTGTGTGATGTCATTCTGAGCTCTGTTCGAGTGTGTGGCCCTTTAAAACGCTGCGCTGTCGTCCTGTGTTTTATCACAAGGTTGAGCTGTGACTGTCCTGCAGGCAGCGATTAGGCCGACATGTAGGTCACAGGGTCCTTGTCTCATATCGCCTCTTTATGACTTTAAACTTCCTCAATGACAAACGTTTAAACGTGTGACATCACCAGCAGCCAATCAGGAAGCCCATAACGAGTTATTACAGGTTTTTATATTCTGCTGATAAACTGAACATGCTGTAAAGCTGAACAAAGAAAACAGTGTGAATGTGTGTTTGCTTTTTTATTTATTTCACTCTCTACTGCTGTGCATTTTATGTATCGGGTTTGCAGTGAAGGAATGTAACTAACTACTGTACTAAAGTACCTGTACTTTACTATCCATTTTCTGAAGCTTTATACTTCTACTTCATTACATTTTAGAGGCAAATATTGTATTTTTACTCCAAGACATTTATGTGACAGCTTTAGTTACTTTTCAGGTCGAGGTTTAGCATTAAAAAACTTGATCAATATAACATTATTGCGCATTTTTACAAATTAAACCACATAAAAGTACATTAAGTTGTAAAATGAGTCCTATTTGACAACAGTGAAAAGCTGCTTACATAAATGCATCAATAGTTTTGAATGCAGTTTGTCGTTGGTTTGTGTTTGAGCCTCATCCCTCCTCTTGCATGAAACCATTCACATCATCTTCACATTATTTCCTTCGGACCATGATGTCATTTCCCTATCAGCTGCTCTGGCTCTGACTCCACACAGTCACCTCTGCAGCAGAGATTACAGATAAGCGCCTGCGTCCATGCAGCGTATCTGCTCTTATATGTTCTCTGTCTGCAGGCTCCTCATTTACACTTTGTTCAGATTAGATACTGACGGCTGCAGTACTTTTCCTTCAGCTCCGACATGAACAGTGTGCTCGCTCTTCAAACATGAACCTGCAGTTTTTCTCCTTTTTACTGTATTTACTACCTCTTTGTTTGTTTGTCTGTTTGTGTACAAAATAACTCAAAAAGTTCTGTTCGGATTTGGATGAAATTTTCGGACAGCGTGTGTATTGGGACGAGGAACAGGTGATTCGATTTTGGTGGTGATCGGTGATCCGGAACACCATCTGGAATTTATATTGTGAATTTATATTATTGCGTCAGTGACCCTATTGCCTTCACTAACTGCCGCCATCTAGTGGATGAAAAGGGCTAAAAAAAACCTGATTAATAAATTGATAAAAAGGAAGAATATATAGTTTTACTGTCCGTGTTGGTCACATCATGTTTTTACGTAACCAACAAAACTAAGATGCATCTAGCAGTTTTGTGTTTCTCGTAGCTAATTTACTTATTTAACATTTTAAACCATCTTTTATGACGTCTCAGTATCTAACCTTAGAGAAGGACTTTTGTAGCTTAATTCTTTTCACTGCAGTGATTATTGTGTTTATGTTTGAGGTCGCTGGGACGTTATTTTTGGAAAAAGATTAAGTGTTGGCTATTAAATTCATACGAGACACACATTTCCTATTGACAGATTTATTTTAAATGCATGTGAAAAATGAGCTCTGCAAGATTATTTGTATTTAGAATAATTAGCTTTAAGTAATTATGGAATATGTTAGAAATTAGAAATCTGCAGATTAAAAAGAACCTTCCTGACATTGCACATTATATTAAATTAACTGAGTGCAGTGAAAAGGAGAGATGTGTGTGAACATTGTTACATAATAATGTTGCTGTATTCATCATCCGGTTTACAAACATGTAAGTGAAATATTGAATCTCCGGCCTCGGAGCTTCTGTCAGTGCAGAACACAGGATCCATTTTCAGAGCTGCACAAACCGTAACAAAGACTCAGCTGACGGCTCGCTGACGTCAGAGCGAGCAGAACAAAAGCCTCCGACCTCCGAGGAATCACTGATAACACACACGGCAGACACAAAGACTTACAGTACAGCACACACACACACACACACACACACTGTCTGTTCACGTCTATCTGCTGGGGATCGACGGCAAGAAGCAGAAAGAAAATGTTTTAATAACCAAGTTTGTTATTGTTCTCGTCGAGAATTTATTATAAATACAATAAAATATAATTAAAATAATATTTTTATGGATACTGATGAGACATGGTGGTATATATAACATTTTTATTTTATTAATATTTATACTTTTTATTTTATTAGTTGTGTTGGCCTTCTGCAGCTGCTTTTAGTATATATAGAAAATAAGTAATTTCCATTTACTATTTAATGTTTTCTGTTAATGGATGCTTTTATTATTTTATTATTTTATTTTATTATCTTATATATCTTATATTATTCTATTTTATGTCTTATATTTTCTGGTAAATAAACTTTATTTATAAAAAAGTTAAAACTCAAATAATATATCAAAGCAGAAAAAAATGAAAAATGAACTAACTAATAAAATATAAAAATATTATTAATGAATGTAAAACAATATTACAATAAAAAAATATTAAGTGAATTGTGTTCAGAAATAAAATTACACTTTTAAGGTCAATATTGATGTTCTGATTAGTTTTAAACTATTTATAATCTGGGTTTCTGTGTGGGATGTCCAGTGTCACAGAAACACAGATTTTTCATGTGAAACTGCTTTTTTCAGCGTTTTTATCTTTTTTAATCACATGTTTAGATTGTTTTGGAGAGGAGGAGACCTTTGCAGATAATTCTGCTCTCTTTAAAAAATTCCTGAATCCATCCTAATCAGAAGAAACTGACTTCAGGCTGCACACACTCCGTCTTCAACTCCAGAAAATGACACATGGTGTTAATTCACTGTGTTTCCCAGAACGTTTCCCCGGCGTCCAGTGATACCTTCGTGTTCCTTCATGAAGTCTTTAAATTTGTTCCACTGTTTTCACTCTTTTCCCAGTTTTTCCTCTTGAACAAACTTCCCTCAAACAGCCAACCCTCGTTTCCCAGAAACCCATAATGGTCCCCAGTGTGCCCATTCTCAGCGGT
>CAFUXE010000575.1:87741-98179 GCA_903364295.1 Serranus cabrilla | reverse complement strand
ATAAAACATGGACAAACCGACATCGGCTTTCTGTCCAAAAAGTGATCGATAGTAATTTAGGAGACAACTGGAACAGATTCAAACAAGCAGCTCATCAATATTTCATACAGTAATTAGAGCTCGAGGAGGCCGATGGCTGCTAATGTGGAAACATTTGTCCTGCACTCAAACTGGGTCAGTCACACACATCTTTCTTTTATTATTATTATTATTATTATTATTATTATTATTGGTGAATCCTCAAATGAAAACATGTTTGTCAGACTGAGCTGCACAGAAAGAAGGATCAGCTTAAAAACAACAAACAGATTATTGAAGATTAAAGCAGCGAGCACCAACCTTTTTATATGACGTATAATAATAATAATAACAACAATAATAATAATAATAACATATATCATATAGTATTCAAAGTAATTCATTTTCATTTCATGTCTTTTTATATTTACTTTTTTACCCGTTTTCTTTAATGGGTGGATATATTTTTTATAGCTTTTTCTATGTTTTAGTATTAAATTTCACTTTATTATATTTCATGTTTTTATATGCACAATTTTTCTCTTATATTTTCTATTGCATTCTGTATTTTGTTATTATATATTATGTGATGTTATTTTGAAATTTTTATTGTTTTTTATTACAATATATTATATTTATTTTTTCATATATTTTCATTTTATTGTCCTTTTAAATTTTTTTAATTTTTTTAATTTTTTGTATGTCTATATTTGGTATTATATTTTATTTTTAAAGTCTTTTTTGTGTTCTTAATAACAAATGATTAAATATTTAAAAGTTTGGTACAGTAGTGTACAGAACATAATATATTATGGTAAAGTATAATAATAATAATAATAATAATAATAATAATAAACATTAAATAATAACAGTAAAGTCTGTAATAGATGGTAATATAATTGTTCCAGTTAGTTTAATTGGACGGGTGCAGAGGACGTTCTTGAGCTGACCTTTGACCTCTCACTGTGGGGGTCAACAGAAACAAGAATCCAGTCTGGAAACTTTTCTGACCCGCGTAAAAACGCGGCTCACACGTTACCTTTGATAAACTCTGTCATTGATCTGATTAAAATCCATTTCTGCCGCCGTTCTGCCGGCGAGATGAAGATTGTGTAAGAGGTTTATTCAAACCAGCGAGCAGCAACAGAAGCTTTACTCTCCGAGTCTCTTTTCAGCCTCTAATCTCATCATCGCCGCTGCTTCCCTCATCGCTCCTTCAGTCCCACCAGGATTAAAGGGTTAGTTCGGATTTTTTGTAGTGGGGTTGTATGAGGTACTTATCCGTATTACCTACAGTAGATGGCGATCGGCACGCCTCCAGTTTGGAGTATCGGGCAGGAAAACTGACAGTGAAGCCACCAGAATGTATTGAAAAAATAAATAAATCTATATCAGTGTAAATGTACTTTAATTTAGAATATTTAACTGCTTTAAGCCCTTTCCAACAGGGAACTGAAGCTCGTGTTAAAGCCACCAGACTCCATTAACAAAATCACTAATTTAACCTCACAGAACACAGGAGTTGCTGGTCTACTGCTGCTTCTATTGGTTAGTTTATTTGTGTTATTGTGTGACTTTGGTGAATCCAAATGAACCATTTGAACTGTTTTAAATGTTAATTTAGACTCACAAAAGTCACACAATAACACAAACAGACTAATCAATCGAGGCAGCGGAAGACCAGGAATTCCTGTGTTCTGTGAGGTTAAATTAGTGTTTTTTTCAATGGAGTCTGGTGGCTTTAAAGAGAGCATAGATAACTGCTTTAGTTCTCCTATAAAGAGCTGTATGACGCTATTTTAGCATGTTAGTGTAGAAATATCTCCTTTTTCACATAAATCTTCATGAACCGTTTGCTCAGTAACCAACTAAAAACTGCAACTTTTTTAAATATTTGATTAGAAGCAACTTTAAAATGAAATTTTAACTAAATCAGAAACTATTTTAATGACACATTTGGTTCAAAATGTAAAGAAAAGCTGCAGCTATTCTAATCTTTAAACGGTGAGTGCTGGCGGTGTGACACGCCCTCTCACCTCTGGCCGTGATCTCGTCGCGTGCCGCCCGCTCTCGTCTCGTGCACACACGCGCTCTCTGGCAGCGTCCCGGCCTGGACTTCTGCCGGGCATCAGCTCCGCGGCTCAGGACGACAGAAAACAAGCTGATTAAGCGGCAGGATTTCCAGCAGATCAGAGCTGCTATTCCCGGCCTCGGACCCGGGAAGATTACGACCCCCGGAGCCGCCTGAAGAATCACGGAGCGCTCGGTTATTCCTCTCAATTACACGACTGTTTTCTGGACGCTGACCAGAGGAGCTAGTTAATGCAGGGCTGAATAACATCCTCATCATCCTCCGAGATGATCATAAGCTGCATGTTCACAAAAGCATCGTTAAAAGGACGTTTATTTGATTTATTGGTGAGCTCAGACATGCAGGAGGAGCTTTTGAAAGGCCACAATGAACAAAAACAGAGAGTAGAAGTATTTAAATATGATGCTTGAATACAGTACTTGAGTAAATGTATGTAGTAGCATTTACACCAGTGATGTGTTGTTAAAACAGGCTGTGATTGCTCTTCAGTCTGCAGGTGCAGCGACCCGTCCAACACAGCAGACTGAAACAGGCACACGGTGCTTTTTATAACCCGCGGTAAACCCCGCAGGATTACAGGCTGCTATTAACAGGCCACAAGTGTCCCGACAGCCCCTGAATGCAGCAGGAGGTTTTGAAAGAAGAAGAAAAAAACAGATTTAACGAGATAAAATGTGACAAAATGAGATGTCACTGAGCATCTCCAGCTCCTCCAGAGACAGAGATGGATGAGAACACACAGAAACTGAAGTGCAGCTGTAATAGTTTTCCGGTTCTTCTCACAGAGGAGGAACTGGAAATCTCACGTTGGGGCGGTGCAGAAAAGCAGAAGCTCCTCTGTGTCTGCTGCAGACGTTTTCTCTGCCTTTTTTGGTGCTGAGCCTCAGAGAGAGACAGCAGGAGCATCAAACACGTCAAAGTGTGAAAGGAGAGCAGCAGCAAGAACACGGGTCATAAAAAAGGTTTTAATGTGCTGCAGAGACTTTAAATGGTCACTGCAGGTGGATTAAAGGAGGGTTTTTTGTGCATATGTGCAACTGAATTTAATGCATGTTTATTTTTATTCTAGAGCCCAACAGATCGGGGATTTTTGAGACCGATGCCGACTTCAGAGAGGGAAAAATGCGAATCCAGAAGTCCAGAAAAAGTAGAAATGATGAGAATAAAGTCAGAAAATTAAGTTCAAATGTCAGGATTAAAGTTGAAATATAATGTCGACAATAAATTTGGGAAGTTGCTACAGAGATAAAAGAAGTAAAATGTCAAAACTGCCGAAAAAAACAGAAATGCAAGTTATTTATTTTCTGTTTTTTTTTTATTTCTACTTTAAAACTAAAATGTGACATTTTAATTCCAAGCGATGCTTTGATGTCAGTCTGAAATATTCAATAATTAACCACAAAATAGAACTTTATTCTCAATACTTTTAGGTTTCTTATTAATATTTTATTGTTAGACGTTTTGCTGCTGTAACTTATCTTCCAGCTGCTGATTAAACCTGTGACTGACTTTCTTTTCCTGCTTGTGGTGCAACAGAAACAGAGAAAAACGAGAATAATTTCACACATTTATTGTATTTACTTGAATACAAAAGTGCTAAAAAAAACAGGAAAATAAAAATGCTTCTTCCCTAAACGAATGAAAGCGTAGATTAAACATGATTTTTATATAAAAGAGGCGATGTAAAGTACAATAAGGTACATTCTCCTCAAATGAAATCACCGTCAGCCTGATTTTCACTCTTGCTTGATGCAAGCAACAAACCGATGCCAAGTGACAGGAGGATAAAATTATGTAACACAAAACTGTAAATCCTCTTGGTGCTGCGGTGCCAGGCGGGACCTGGAGGAGCCTGGTGCCCCGCTGGATTATCACAGTCTTATTAATGCACACTGGAGCGAGGCGGATTATAAACCTGTTTACTGCTGGTGCACACACAGAAAAACCACTTTAGGTTCTGGGTTTGGTGGCGAATGTGAGGTACCCCGTGTGGCCCGGGATCTCTCTGGGCGGGGTGGTGGTCTTCAGGGCGACGGAGGCCTGGCTCTGGGGCGGTTTCTCCTGCGGCTGAGTCGGAGCGGAGGAGTCGGGGCCGAAGTCCGGCAGCGGCAGGTAGACGGTGCGCACGTCGTGCACTCGCAGCAGGACCTCCAGGGTGCTGATCTCCTCGAAGCCCTGATCCGCCAGCGCCTCGCACGTCCTCTGGACCTGCTCGATACACGGAGAGAAGGAGCACAGCCGACCTCCTGCAGAGGACAGAGAGGGGAGGCGTCGTTCACAGCTGGTTCCCCAAAATATTGGCGTATTTTAACAGCTCCAGTGACGTCAGTCAGTCACTTTGCTCCTGAAATATCTCAACAAATAAAACCCCAATTCCAATAAACATCAGGACACTATGAACTGTTTACACTTTTAGTCATAATAATAATTCATATAGCGCTTTTAGGGTGATTTCACAACCCAGGTTGGTCCGTCTGGTTAGTCCGAATCAAAGCGAAACTAGAAAAGCTCTCAGAGAGCGCAGACCTCCGCCAAGGCAACAGGGTCACTCACACAACACCAACCTGCACACTTGAAGGATTATATTGAAAGCATGTATTTTGGGAGCACACTGGGATTGCAATATTTCATCCACTAGATCAAATCAAAATCAAATCAGAATTACTTTATTTATCCCCGAGGGGAAATTCACTAGATGGCGGCAGTTAGTGAAGGCAATAGGGTCACTGATGCAATAAGATAAACTCCAGATGGTGTTCCCGATCACCGATCACCACCAAAATCTAACCACCTGTTCCTCGTCCCAATACACACGTTGCCCGAAAATGTCATCCAAATCTGTGCAGAACTTTTTGAGTTATTTTGTATGCAAACAGACAAACAAACTCCAGCGAAAACATGACCTCCTTGGCGGAGGTAATAATACTTTTAAAGGAAGCTGTCGAGGAAAACGAGACGATTTCTCCAGTATGCAACAAATAAAGTCCTCCGCTGCAGACGAACATGCTAACCTGCGATATTTACGTTAAAATCCTCGGCTGTCAAAGTGTCTGCTGGTTAGTTTTCAGATGATCTGGACCACAGTGAGGGACAGACATGGCACCAGGATTAGCTCACACATTGTAATTAACTCTAATTGACTCTCTTAAACATCAAGACAAGATCACCGCAGATCCAATTAATTCAAGATCACCGTGGTCACGTCACGCTCTACGGGACCGTTTGTGAGAAACAAATGAGCACTTTTTACCAAATCAAACCTTCCTGGAGTATCAGACATGCTTAAAAAGGAGTGTAGGAGGTGTTTTCATTCTTAGCATTGCAAGACTTTTGCTTAAAAAAAGCAGCCATGGAGAAAGATAAACAATCCAAACCAGATTTATAAACTTAATATGGACCCAGGAGACCGTTATCCACTCGAGGGAAACCCATGATACTACTACTACTATTAATAATTTGTTTTTCTTACACCCAAAATCCTTTTCGAAGCATATAGTTTTCCTTACCAAAGCAGGCCTGTGACCTGTCGGGCTGCAGGCGCTGGTTTGGGGATCATCAGGGGATGAACCGGCGCTCTAATAAACACAGATCACCTCTGGACTTCGGGCCTCTCGTCTCCTAAATGAAACCCCGCGGAGACTCGCGGCGGGAGGCCGCAGCAGCGAGCCAAGAGAACTTTCACCGGCTGACCTGATGAGCCAAGAATGTGACTCTGAGCAGGACAGCTGGAGAGGCGGAGGGGTTAACCAAACAAAATGTATGTTTTCCACTCGCAGAGATGACGGGCGCTGGTCTTTGGGAGGATTTCACAGTTACAGGTGTTGTTTAAACGCTGGGGGAGGAAAGTGTGACACAAAATCTGAATAATCCAGAACCAAAAGACCCTGCAGAGTGAAAATCAAATAGGCTGTAAAGGATATTTCAGATCACGTGGTTTAGGAAAAAATAAGGTCCAGCATTTGTCATTTCACACATTGCTTTTATAGCATTGTTGATCCTCTATTGGTTGCACACTGTGTGGATTCGGGGTGAATTGTTTCAGGATACATTAAAGATAAAATTATAATTCTTTTCATGCGTTTTCTTTCTGGGATACAGATGCATTAGTTGAAGTGTTTACTTAATAAAGATTTGTGGTCCAGACATCTGCCTTTAGGTTTCGCAGGACTTTCAGTTGATCAGCTCCAACCAGGAGTTTCTCTATCGGAATATTTACCAGGAAGAAAGGTTGGTCAAAAAGCTTCACACTGACGCGGGAACATACATGTATTTACATATTAATCTCGGAATCTATGAATCGATATCGGAAAATTAAGTTTACTATCGATGTTTTAAACCCAGCCCTATTTAAAAGTGATCGATAACAAACTAGCCGTTAGTAAAAGCCCTTAAATGCATCATTTTATCATACTTCCATGTGCACTATTTCCCACCTATACAGCGTCAGAGCGGCCCAGCTGTGCTGCAGTCTGCTCATTTAATCCTGCTGGAATAATCTGCAGTGACACTGTGAGTCCGAGAGTCAAACTTCATTATTCTGAAGTAAGAGAATCGGTGATAAAACAACCCGACTGAGTGAAACAAAGGAGGTCTGCAGAGGGCAGCCCTGCTGAAGACTCCAGTGTGTCTGACAAACATTGAACTGGAGGATGTTTCAGATAACAGACGTTCCTTTAGCTAACAGGACCAGAGCGCCATAAACACCACCGACTGGTCTCCCAGCAACCAGGGCGAACACGCAGGGAGGGGCCGGGTTGATGATTATACAAGGGCGTCTCAGTCGGTATTAATAGCCTCAAATATCAACCGTACCTCATCGACTCGCATCTTTACATGCAGCAAACTTCTGATTCCTTATCGGGCTGCTGAGTGTTTGAGTTCATGGGACGTGTTTGCTTTGTTGCATAATAAGAGTCTTACAGCGGGGCAGGCAGGGAGGGAGGGTTTTAGTCCGGGATCCAGGGTTCTTCTCAGAGACCAGGGCCGGGCTGCAGGCCAAACACCAGAAGAATTACAGCTCCCACATTGTGTCGGCTGCAGTGAAGCAGCCTGAGAACAGGATCTGGAGGCAGAAACACTCACGACAAGGTGATGAATTCTGGCTGCGGGTGAGACGTCCTGCCTCCTGTCGCTCGCTTAAACAACTCGTGGCTTCCCGTCATGTGGTGCACAACACCTCTGAGCTCTCCCAGGTGATTTTTGTTTGGCCTTTTTGTTGATTTTTTTCTGTTTTTGGGGGGCGGAGCTCAGCGTGCCCCTGGCTCTCTGGAGAAAACATCCAGTCTGAGAAAGTAAATGAAGCCTTTCCTTATGCAGCCACATTCACCAGCTCCCTCTCCCTGCAGCATAACCCTGTATGGTCATGGGACTGCTTCGACAATGGCTGCACTCTATTTATCTGTATCTGTGTGTGTGTGTGTGTGTGTGTGCATGAGAGGGTCAACAGCTCGTGAAAGGAATATGTAGCAGTGGCACCATAAAAGGGATTCAGAGAGGAGGAGGGAGAGCAGCATTCCTCTTCATATTGGGGCTTACTTTTTAAAATCAGGAACATGAGCACTAACAAACCACTGATCCTGAGCATCTCCACAGAGGACTCACTCACTTATTTACCCCATCAGTCCGTTTATTGGATAAACTGATGTGAGTGTAAACATGCTGCGTTTCTGCAGCTTTCAACAACTTACATTCGAGATCTTTTTGTGCGCTTTCAAAACCAAAAGTTTAGTTTAAATCGAGCTCTGATGTGGTTAAATCCTTGTTATGATTCAGACCAAAAACATCTGCGAACACCTATTTGATTGCACTGTGAAGGCAAACAGACCTCGTAAAAAGGAAACAGGCAGCTTTGGTTACTTTCAGGTCGAATTTAACGTGAAAAACAGGTGATCAATTTAAAATGATCATTCGTTTTAATAAATGAAACCACATAAAAGTGGTTAAAATTAGCCCTATCTGAGCAACAGTAAAGCTGCTGCTTACACAAATGCACCAAAAATAATATATCTGGAATATAGAAAACTATTCTACATGAAAAGTGCTTTTACTATTGATACTTTAAGTACATTTTGATGCTGATACTTTTATACTTTAAGGGATCTAACACCCAAAGTCTACCCATTATAAAACATACTAATCTTAAATCTTGCACAACAAATACCTGCCTCTGATTATGAACACTCTGTTTAAAACCCCTCAGACACTGACATGTCAGGCAGCGATATGCTCCATAAACTTTGACTTTCCGTCCAAACACTGAGCGCCTCAGTGACCTGCAGACCTGCCCGGGCACGCTGCTGCGTCCGGTCGCCACAGAAACCCCGACATGAGTTTATTCTGCGCCCAGAAACGCACACAAGGACAAAGTTAACGACCGCCGCGCCGGCTCGGATCGATGGTCGCTGTGTGAGAGCTGAGCGAGGCGACACGGCCGCGGGGGAAATAAATCCAGCGGCTGGTATTTTTAAAATGTGCTCAGTCACAGTCATGTTCCTGCTGCGTCAGGACGAGTCACAGACAAGTCAACATCAGCTGAATGTTTCTCACCATATACACACACACATATATATTTTAATATCATCAGGACGCTTCAGTGACCGCTGGTCGTTTACTTCCCTGCAGTCAGTCTTTATTTAATGCTCATATTAGACAGAAACGTAGCAAATCCTCACATTTAGGAAGCTGTAAGCATCAAATGTTTGGCATTTTTGCTTGAAAATTTGCTGAAATTAATTATCAAAATGTAGATTAATCAACTAATAGTTGCAGCTGTAATGTAAAGACATCAGTGTTTCCATTGAATCTAAATGATGAGACATTATAAAGTTGCACATGCAGAGCTGTGCAGAAATCTGAATTGTTACCACATGATTTATTATAAATAAAATCACATTTAAAACTTATTTTTGTTTGTGGAAGCAACTACTGAAGTACGAACCCCGAGATTACAAACACCTTTAGCTGCTTGCTAAAATAACTCGCCCATCAGTGTGAGCTCGCCAGATTTCACTAATTTAAAACACACACACTGAGGAGTCTTACCCTGTTTCTTCATGGCGGTCTTGGCGTGCCTCACGGCCTCCCAGGGGCTCGGGATGTCCAGGAAGACGGCGTCGGCGACCCCGCTCACGCCGAACCCTTCCTTGCACACGTCCTGGTTCCTGACGGTGACCAGCTGATCCACGCGGTGCTCCTTGAACTCCTCCGCCGCCTTCTCCGCCCGCTGCTGGTGGAACTCCACCGTGTGCAGGTGACCCGAGGGGGCGATGGAGCGCAGGATGGCGTGGGACAGCGAGCCGCTACCGGTCCCTGCAACACAGTAACAGGACGGACGAGTGTGAGGACAGGGATGCACTTTGATAATAATAATAATGATACATTTTATTTGTAAAGCACTTTTCATTGTTTGAAGAAATCCCAAAGTGCTACAGAGTAAAAGATAACAGGTTAAAAATGCCTAAAAAGCTGTTTTTGCATTAGTATTAATACCAAATCCATCACTAAACTAAACTAGTTTTGGGTGACCAATCTTGATTTTGATTGTATTTATTTTAACTGCAGAGCATCTTTGAGTTCCCTGAAAAGCACTCTTGAAATAAAATGTATTAATATTATTATCGATAGAAAACTATTGTTGTTTTTGAAGAAAAAACTAAACAAAATGTGGTTCTAGCTTCTTAATTCTGTAATTATTTTCTGCTCTGCTTCATCTTCTGTGTGAGTAAATAAAATGTTTGTCAAACAAAATAAGACATTTGAAGAAGAACAGCTTATAACATCGTTTAAGCTTTATGCTCCAGTAAGGCATAAATGAGTGTAAGTTGTTGATTTAATTGTCAGATTTGCTGGAGACTCATGCAAAAGCATCACTACAAATCTAGTGTTGCTGATGAATTCAGCATGAAAGAAGCATTAAAAATTAGGAAGGAAAGGAAGGAAAACCCTACAGCTGCACGTATCCAAATACACAACCCTAACTCAAGAAAAGGTTTGGTCTCTTTGTTAAACATCAGTAAATACTGTGCATCAAATTCTAAATTCAGAGCTTATATTTACAAAAAGGTTCATCAGTTAGGACATAAAATATACCATCTTTGACCAGTTTCCATTTAAATATGTGTCGCTTTTATTCACCTTTTAGACAACGTCCCAATGTTGTTGTAAAATGACTCTGGTTGCAGCACTAGTGACACAAACATTTTGGGATCTTTACTGGACGTCACGCTGCATGTAAACGCTGCACAATCTGGACAATCAGCGTTTTCTCACATCATTATCGAGTCGTTAGAGCAGAAATCTCAAACCCACATCTTGTTATGTCTCAGAGAT
>CAFUXE010000575.1:75425-87429 GCA_903364295.1 Serranus cabrilla | reverse complement strand
GCACAGAGATACCTCCTCAGTGATAAGCAACATTTGCTATCGTTTGGCTGAAGGACTAAATGTGCAGATTGTCTCTAACTTGATATACATGCAGTGATTATCAAAAATATAGATATGATGCAATCACATACACAAGTGGGTTTGGTTGACACTGTTTTAAAATTGTGCGGATTCAGTTTCTGAGGTTGTTTTTCCCCGTTGTCACTGCATTTGGGTTGCATTATGATCCCCACAAAGGAGGTTTCTTGTCCTTTATGCTGCCCGACCCTAAAGAATAATTAGAGGGAATTATGGGTTGATTTGCCCCTCCCAACAAGTGCAGGGGGGCTCCAGATCCACCCAAATAATCCCTCAGTGTGACGGGTTTGCAGACACAATGTTAATGTTAATGACTGCATCAGATTCACTCCGATTCTTAATTCTAAATTTTAGGACAAAGAAAACTTTTGCCTCCTGAACTAGGTGGACAAAACAAAGAAATAAAGCCATACTGATTTCGTCCTCTAAACGATGACTTTATCCATTTTTCACATGCAAAATAAGTGCAACCAACAAGCCCAGGGTAAAAACACTGGACTGTGGAGCCAACCTGATAAGTGGCCATAACGACAGGTTTGGGCCATAACATCCTGACTATTTCTACTGAAGTTAATGGATGGCTTAACAAGAAGCAGTCGGCTAAACTGGCAGAAGTCTGCAGAGTGTTTGCTCTCTGGGCCGATCGATCCAGGAGAGCTGGAGGAGCTTCGTGTATTTCTATTTAAGGACGTTCTGGCTTCACACTCCAATAGGCCGCTCATTTATAGGAAGGGATAGGACCCTGCCTGCAACACTTACACATATACATCCATCAGAAAACAACAGTCCGACTCCATGTTTTCTTTTAAGTCACATTTGATCAGGACTTTCTATGAGATCTGTAGTGAACCATTGGCGAGCCAATAGGAAGGGGGATCCCAAAGATGAACAGATGATTTAAAATATGAAAATATGAGCTGATGGGAGGCAGGGAGGTCATGGAAGTGTGTGGTCCTGTTTCTGGACTGAATTTCTGGGTATTTATTATTCATTTATGATTTAAAAAGGTCATAAATCCACAGTTTCTGTCCTGATGCTTAAAATGTCTTATTCTGTCCGATCAACAGTCAATTTCCAATAAAAGAAAAGCAACAACTCTTTACAAAATGATTCATCTTTTCTGAAAATAGTTGTTGATATACATTTTTTGGTTGATTAACTAAATGATTCATTAGTTTAAGCACTATTTAACTCCTGCAGTGATCAACAGATGCCATTTCATGTATGTATGATACATTTCAGTGGCTGTACAAACCAACACACCCGACAAACTGCAGCCTCGCCGTGTTTTACAGTAACACAGGCTGAACGCATCGATCCCCGTCTGTAAAGTAGAGTTTACTGTAGAGAGGAAATGGCTGCGTCTCCAGCAGAGCTCTGTCTGAGTGATTGGTGAGCCCGGAGCTCAAAAGCTATCTGAACTCGAGCCGCATTAAACAGACGATCAATCAGCACAGAATCCGACTCTGTGGACCTCGGGCTCCGTGCCAGCGTGCTGACGGGTTCATTTTCCATCCAAGTGCGTCGCCAAGTCCACGAGAAACAAGCCCACACTCAACATGGGCAGTTTGTGTAAAATCATGCCAGAAATGTGTAAATACAAAATGAAATGTGATTATAGCGCATCATTCTGAGCCTCAGCTCTATAATTGGCGTTTTATTCATAAGCAGAAAGTACACAAAGTGCAGTTTCTGCGGAAAGACAAATTTGATCAAAAGGATCTGTTGTTTTTAAGCGTGTAACTACAGTTAAATTATTGCATTGAGAGCCGGAGACAGTTGGCCCTGAAGTCAAACTTTCCTCCAAACCAGGACTGATTATTATCTGCACTGAACAACACATTCAGTATCCAAGACAAAAACAGGTTGGAACAAACTTAAGTTACAGTCCTGTTTGACGTCATAAGAGAAGAAGGATCACATGCTGAGAGATTTTACACTAAAAAAAAGGAAAAGAATGGCATAAATAAGATGAGCAGAACCAGTGTTAAAACTGAAAAAAAAAATGCTCAGAGTAACAGACACAAAAGCACAAAGAAAAGTGTGATAAACTCTTTCCCAAGTAGAAAAAAGTCACGTTTTGACAGAGCAGCTGTTGAGTCACGTTCTGACTCATTGTGACATTTCAGTGTTTCTCTAAAACACGCTTCCATGGTGAGAAAGTGCATATGAATGGTTTATTAACAAGTTTGCAGATATTAAAGAGGAGATTAGTCTGCAGTCACGCTAGCAGCTCCATCAGACATAAAGATGCTAACATGCTAACATTTAGCATGTGAGTTTACCATGTTAGCTTGGCATGATAGCATGCTAACATGCTAATAAGAATAAATGCAAAATACAGCTGAGCCTGATGGGAATGTTCATTTTTTCCGGTGTTTGTTCACAATTTGGTGATGTCCAAAGACGACTTGTCACTTGATGTATAACATCAATAAGAATGCTTGTGGTCTTGATTGATAGTTTCAAGTCTTCTTCAATACAATATGATGTCAATTGTGTAAATAATGGTCCAATTTAGAAGAAAAAGGATGATAAAGAAGGGTGTGATTACCCTGTGATTGACAGGTTGCTACCAAACCAATGTGTGGCGTTATGGTGACTGCTTCAGTTATATACAGTCTACGATACTGACAGTAACAAAGCAACAACAAACAAACAAACAAACGCACCGTCACTTCATTCACTTACGGTGAACCCATCTCATGTATCTCATCTTTCTTGTGTATTGAAACAAACAGAGTCTTATTACTGTCTGGTTCTACCTCCATCTGCACTGGCCCATGAGCACAGGAAGTGTTGTTTCCCCATGCATACATAAAGAGGAAATGTGACTTTGTCTGACCTTTTAGACGTGTGTCAGCTAAAAGAAGTTACGGCCACATTAACCACCAGCTCTTCATTCAAAGATAGAAAGATGCTCAGATCCACTACAGCTTGTTGCAACAGAGTTACACAGATGATTAATGCTCTTTAACGAGAGCTCTGCTCTGATGCAAATGGTTAAGGCGACCCATGAGTCATATCAACGTTTTCTAATTTGTTCACAGAACGAGACAGTTTGTATAAAAGAGAAAGATGGTGTTGGGGGATGTGGACCTGAACTGTAGTTCACCTCTGCTTTCTGTTCTCACATACTAACATGTGGGTTTCCTGTGTGAGAAAGAAAAACAGCGCCAGAGGTCAAAGAACTTAACGTTCCAGCAAAGAATTTAGAAAGTGAAAGTAAGAGGGTAAAGTCCCCCAATCATTAACCTCCTTCTGTCTCTGTAGACTTCAGTGAAGCACTCGACCTGTAACGTCGTAGTAACTGTAGGTTGGACTGTACAATCTGTTGGCTACCATGAAAAAAGCTTTGATCAATGGGCGTTTTTAAAGGCTGATTATACAGAAATTGATCCACATATTTCTATACTTATGCTGCCATTTTCCATTTTCCATCCCCCAAGTATCACATGAATCTAATGTACATCACAGTTAATTCTTATCAGTGTTGACACGCTTCTTTAACAGGAACTAGAACATCACAAACTGATTAATGAGATTCCTTCAGGGTCAGAATAAACTGTCCCCCAGTCTGTCAGCAGGAGTTTTTCAGTATGTTCAGGTCAAATAAAAGTAAACAAAAGCAAAACAAACTTATATTGCAAAATAATGAAATACAGAAAGGAAACTAACTCTGATTTTAGGGGCTGTGAACGGCACATTTTATGGTATTTTGATGATATTTATTTATCGACTGTCATACACAGATATCACTGAACGGTTTAGCTATAATTAAATTAAATCATATTTTAAATGCATTTTTTCAAATCCATTTTTTGCATGAGCATGACTTTAACAAATGGTCGATTATTATTGGACTAATTGAGGAGTTGACGGATCGTTGCAGTGCTGCAGTATACAGTGAGGATGTTTATGAGGAAGGAAATGCATCAAACATTTCTTTGTTCAGTGCATTTTGGAGAGGAAACAGTAACTTCTGCACCGCATGTCCTCATTAACGTCTGTAAAAGCTTCATATCTGTAAAAGTGTCTCCATGTCAAATAATTTTTGCCCAAACAAGCAACCTTTTAGGTCAATTTCTGAATCTCTTTTCAGGTTAATATTCACATAAAATGAAGCTGGACTAATCAGATTGAGGATTAATCTAAATGTTGCATGTCTGCAGATTAAACGTTGGCTCTGTACCTTAAAACAATACATGATTCCTCACTAGCTTCCAACCTACAACACTGATTTGTCCCTGAAACACCTGTTCAGCCTCAGTACTATGACTCAAACGCCCTTGAGAGAGTATTTACAGAGTATACTGAAAGCCTGATACAGGTGGAAACAAATAAAACATGCGGTAGCTAGCTTCAAACACTCGGCCAAGGTGACTCCTCGACATGACCGGATGCTCCTTCAGCAAGCTCAGCATGTGAGAACAGCCAACAACATTATCACCTCTAATCGCTGCGTGTTTATACAGCTCAACACGTCCCGGTTCTGGACTATCAGGCTGAATGTTATGAGTCACCACTGGGTCGTACAAACCGCCGATTAGTGCCTCATCGTCACATAGCAACACTCAACTGTCGTTATGTTCAGCTAATAAAATGCTGCATCTAAAAGTAATTAAATAAACGGGTTATTACATCCAACACCCAAACCAATAATCCTCTAAATTAAAACGTGATGAAACGCCCAAAGTGATTGTTTTAATCTAATGCATGCACAGTGTTAAATATGCAATAAAAAAAGGCCAGAGTAATGTGATGCCAATGCAGATAGTGCAGCCCTGTTGCTGACTAATCAGATTTCCTTCTGAGCTCATTCATCACCCAGGAGACCCCTCCAACCTCACACACACACACACACACACACAATTTCCACTAAACACAATCAATACAGCGACATGTGCAGGGCTGCCAGCAGTAAAACATGATGAAGCACTGCACCACCACGCACATATTAACATCCCGCCCCTCCCCCGCCCGCTGCCCCGTCCTTGGACTGGAGGAAACTGCAGCTACAGCTCGCCCCCAAAAAACACAACAATCGACACACTCTGAGTGATTGCAATTAAACAAATGGGAATGGACGACGGAGCTGAAGGTGACAGACAAAAAGCCAATAAATATTGTATTATATAACTGTATTTGACACATCTGTGAGCCGTCGCATGATGCTCAATACCAACAGCTGAGGCTCAGTGGAACCAAACGTCAGACTCAAAAGGTGTGAACAGATGATTAAAATTAATCAGGCACTTCTTAAAGCTGCAGCTGCGTCAAGATCTGAGGCCTTAATGCATAGTTAAATATAGGCTGCGACAAAGCTACATATCCCACTCCTTTTCTTGAGACCAGTGCTGGAAGAAGTATTGCTGTGTGTTGTTGTTCACAGTTCCTTTTGTTGACTTTATAAGTGCAGCTTCAACCAAGTTATCACAGAACTTATTCAAATGATAATACAGAAAAATATTCAAAATTTAACCTTGAAGCTTCACCTAACCCGTGAAAACCCCTTTTGGACGGATGTGAATTGGCCTGTATCTTAAAATAAAAAAGGAAACCACATTGTTGAAGGGATTGGGGTTAAGAAATAGTGTTAGCAATGCGGCTAACTAGTTGTAGCCTTCCTGTTTGCTAAATCAATTTTTTTATAAAGACAAATCTATGCCACCATCGAAATTCCCAAATGTACTTGTGTTTTTTGCATAAAGATGTAAAAAACATTGATTAAATAAAGTTGTGTTTGAATCAGCCACTTTAGCTTAGGCCAAGTTCTCTCATTATCAAACTGTGTGATACTTTTTCTGGATCTAATCCTTCTGAAAAGCTTGAATCTGGAGTCACGCTCACCTGACTCGCAGACGACCGACCCCGGCTTCAGCTCCAGCATCATGGTGATGGTAGCGATGTCGGTGGTGTAGAGGATCTGCGTGCGGTGCGGCAGGGTGACCGTCCACAGCTCAGGCGTCGGGTGAAGCACGTAAACCCACCCGCCTTTGCTGCAGGTGACCTTCGACCCGTACCGAGCACCGATCAGGTCTGTTGAGTGGCGGATGACTCCGTAGCGCGTCTGCGTTTGGGCGCCCTGCTGCACCTTCACTGGCATCATGGATTCATGGCCGAGGTAGACGATGGCGACGTCCCCGTCCTGAATGACGTCCGAGTACTCCACAAAACTCATGATGAGCAACGTCACTCTGCAGCAAGGAGACAGGAGACGAAATCTATTAATAATCATGGATGACTTGGAGTAAATATGGACCAGTTTTAGACAAAAAGGTAAATCTATCACAGATATCTTTTATAAATTCTCACACAATGTGCATTTTAATGTCTTGTTTATTGAGTGGTACGCTAAATATTAGCCAACACCCTGGCCCGGGATTGGCTGAAGCCGGGAAACCCCTTTATATAAAAAAGAGGCAAGATGGCGGCCATCAGTGGGAGCAGCCAAACTTCTCCACAGTTGCATGATTTCAACATCAGTACCATTATGCTTCAGATGCTCTTCGACTAGCTAACCACCAGTAGTTCGCAATAGCATAATGTTAGCTTTTTACTTCTGTTGGCTGCATTAATACTTCAAACATCATAAAATTGGTGTTCAGTTGTGAAGAGTGAAGTTTATTCTGCTGAACAAAATACATAAACATCAGATATACTTTTGCCACAGATCTTATTTTCTGCAATAACCCAAAAGCCAATGCAAAATTCCCATAGGCGAATTCTGGGGATGCTAACTATTGGGTTGGCCTCCAAGAATACATCATTTTGTTTGCGCTTTATAGTTTTGCTGTAGTTAAAAAGGGGCAGTTTTTCTTTGGAGAATTCAAGGTAACACAGGGTGTGAAATTGTTACAAGAATTGTAATGTTTTTAATTTTAAGTATTAATTTAACTAGGTTGTGCCAATGTAAACTCAAATTCCTAAACCATACAGAAATATTATTAAATATGATATTTATATTGCCCCTCTTTTTCTGTTTAATGTCACAGAAAGGGGACCCTGTCTGTAGTTTAACGTCTTTTAAATAACCATCACGCGCACAGAACCGTTATTATTTAAAATACAGAATCTTTCAAACTGAAAAATAACGGCTGTTTTAATTTAAAAGCTAACTGACGTTAACGTTACACTTCATAGAGAGGAGGACGGATTTATTTCGCTGATTCACGAAAGAAAAAAAGGACGAAAACATGTCGGACAACATAGAGAAAATGTAAGTTTGGCGAATTAATTAATAATATTACATATCTGAGTTTGTGTGATGACAAATAGGGTCATGTTGTGTCAAAATCTGTTTCACCATCATTTCCCGTTTCGTTGCTTTCGTGGTTGGGGTTAAGTTAACGTTTAAGCTTGGGTTAGGTTTAGGTAAACTAGCTAACGTAGTTTAGCTTAAAGTTAAATTTAGGGAAACACGAGTTGATGGAGAAACAGATTTCGACACTTTAACAAGTGTTTACTGTAAACTGCATCTACTTGTTTTGCTAACTTATCGATGATATCCTAACTGAAAACTGTTAGTAGCACTTAAACTTTGTCACATTTTGATCCTTATATAACCACTTCAATTACATTTTTCAATTATTAACACAGTGTCTATCCCCAAATATGCAAGTCACAGTGCACAATGTCTGTTATCGAAACTGTAAGCTTCTGAATTTTGTGTTTGGACGCTGGTTTTACTTGCTAGCTAGCTAGCATGCTAACGTTAGCTTCCATTACCGTCCATTTGAACTACGCAAGAACCGTTGGTGGACTCTGGACGTTACCTTCTCCAGAAGCGGCGTTCTGTGGAGTTTTAAACGGACACAAACGTCTGTCGGCACGTGGTAAATTGTGCTGTTAAAGCCGCTGGATGTGCATGTGGACAGCACTGACAGCTAACCTCATTCATTCCCCTCACACACGTGGTGTTGTTTTCAGAGGAAGTGGAAGGAGACACGGCCGGATGCTGCACAGCTTCACGGATTAGTGAACTCCTTCCTCCGACAGGGTGGATTCAAAGAGGCAGTCCGGATGATTTGTAAATCTGCTTTTCACTTCCTGCACTGCAAATGCTAATGGATTCGTATGCACGAAATCTCCACAAAATATGGGCCAAGCTATTTTACTTATGATGCATTTTGCAGTCTAATAGTATACCATGGTTACGTTTTAAACAAGGACACTAAAAAGGCATAAATAATCCACCAACCGTCAGTAAAACTGGTAATACCACATTGTAAAATTACTCCACTATAATGTGAATACGTTCTGTATTCACAACAAACTGAAATAAAAGTACATAAGTATGGTGGAAACATTTCCGTATCGATACAAAATTCAATGTTAATAAAAACAAATTATAATACTACTACTTACCGGTAACCTTTGTTTTTTTTTTACTTTTAACTAACAATCATAAGTTATTGCATTCATTATAAAATTAACAGACAATTATATACTGATCAACAGTAATTCTTTATTTGATGTGGACAATTTGAACACAAATACAACAAATAACAGCAAAAATATAATGTAACAAAACATAAAAATACCAGGGGTCACCGTAAATTAATGGAAAAAGACATTAAATGTAGGTTAGGTAGCATTTGACTGTTAATGGTCAAGATGGAGAATATTTTAAGCAATTTATATAAACATTTTAGGAGATTGGATACTTCTCTAAAATGTTATTTGCAAAGCACAGATTATTCTACAAAACGCTGAATATGAAGTGTAAAATGTGTACGCAGAAAGAGTCCCAACTGCACACAGAGCGCGTCCAATTAAATGAATGGACTACAAATACTGACCAATGGGAGGAGAGACGGTCTACTATAAATTTCATCTGAAGTCATCAGTCTGAGCGGATCTGCTGGGACGCTGCTGGTGTTTTGTGAGCTCCTCGGCCGGAACAATAGGGATCTTTGTTTCAACCCCTGGTAGTAGTAGTAGTCCTCAAATCCGACAACAGGTAGGAATATTTAATATTTTCTTGCGAAATTCCATCACACGGGCAGATTTTCTTTCATTTTTAACGATTAAATGATGTCCGGGCGGCAGATTATCTTGGCCTAATGAATATGTCCGATTTTCACAACAAAGATCACGTTGGCTGTTAAATTTGTTGAGTAAAATGATATAAAATGATACGATGCATGTAATTTATAAAAAAAAATGTCTGCAGCATATTTCTGCACCTGTTTAAACGCATTGAGGACACTCTGTTCACTGCGGGGTATTTCGTCGCCCTTTGAGCTAAAATGTGACAGCCATGATAATCTCGGTATGAGTCGGAGACTCGATGCTGTCTGTGCACTCTGCATTTTTTCCGCTGTTTTTCACCGTCTCTCCCCTCCATCCTCCGCCCAGGGAGCAGCCATGCCTTTCGGTAACACGCACAACCAGCTGAAGATGAAATTCACCTCGGAGCAGGAGTACCCGGACCTCACCAAACACAACAATCATATGGCCAAAATCCTGACTCCTGCCATGTACGAGAAGCTGAGGAGCAAACAGACACCCAGTGGATTTACTCTGGATGATGTCATTCAGACTGGGGTTGATAACCCAGGTAAAAACAAAAGCGGCTTTTCGGCGGAACAGCCATCTGTTCTGCCTCATCGACCGTGTTTAATGGCCGCAGCGGCGCTCTGCTCCCTGTTCCTGAGAGGGAGCGTTAACAGCTTTCTGCACTGTGACCTTGCCAAGGGGATAAACCATAACCAACATTTAGACATATGGAGAGCAGAATCGGTTAGAAAACACACGTACAGCTCTAAATGGACCTCCATTATCAGAGCATATTCCACAGCTTTATGGCAAATGTTAAAGATTAGCAGGGTTACATAATGTATGCAGGGCGCAGCTGATAATCCACTGCTGCTTCCACTGCTTTATTATGTCACTTAGAGTTTGTAGTGTAGATTATTTATAAACCATTCAGAGTGTTCAGATGAGCCTGGTCACTGCAGTGTAGCAGGTGCCTCTCACCCTGCAGGATGTGTTTGTGTTTAGTGCTGAGGGTATGGCCAAGCTGACCCTGAAGAGGCTGTCAGCTGAGGATGAGTTCCCTGATCTCAGTCAGCACAACAACCACATGGCCAAGCTCTTAACCCTGGACATGTACAGGAAGCTGAGAGAGCGGGCTACACCCAGCGGCTTCACCATAGATGGTGTCATTCAGACAGGGGTTGATAATCCTGGTACAGTACCACAGTCCCACCATGAGACCACTGACTTAGTGAGGATGTTTGTCCCTCTTCCCTCTGTCTCCTCTGTGACCCTGTTGACTTTGTGTGCAGGCCACCCCTTCATCATGACTGTGGGCTGCGTCGCTGGAGACGAGGAGACCTACGAGGTCTTCAAAGAGCTGCTGGACCCCGTGATCGAGGACCGTCACGGAGGATACAAACCCTCAGACAAGCACAAGACTGACCTCAACCCAGACAACCTGAAGGTACTGCAGCACAGCTGAGTGAACATGGCTGACTTTAACACCGAACAGAGAAATTAACATGTCCTCCTCCTCACAGGGAGGCGACGACCTCGACCCCAACTACGTCCTGAGCTCCCGAGTCCGAACAGGTCGCAGCATCCGCGGCTTCTGCCTGCCACCTCACTGCAGCCGAGGAGAGAGACGCGCAGTGGAGAAGCTCTCATGTGATGGTAAGAGGACACTTGGACAGTGCAGGTACTCTGCTTCTGTCCACACTGAGTCACTGACAGACGGAGTGTTCTGCACAGACATCATGAGTCTGTTGTGTAAGTGGTGTGAGCAGAAGGCCTGCAGCCTGAAGAGATGCTCAGTGAAGGCAGCAGGATGCTGGCTGAGCTCCTTTGTGCAGTGGTGGGCTCCCTCTAGTGGTAGCAGCAGGAATAAGCTCAAAGTAAAGGGATTCTGTCATTTATACACTTCAGTTTTTAACATCTGATCTTCACACTTGTGTCTCCGTCCCTGCAGCTCTGTCCTCCCTGAGTGGAGACCTGAATGGGAAGTACTACGCCCTGAAGAACATGACGGAAGCTGAGCAGCAGCAGCTCATTGACGACCACTTCCTGTTTGACAAGCCAGTGTCTCCTCTTCTGCTGGCCTCAGGGATGGGCCGCGACTGGCCCGACGCCAGGGGCATCTGGTGAGGCTTTAACTTGTCACACAGCCGTGTGATTTTTCTTTTTTAATTTGGACAAAATTAAGAATGTCTTGTCTTTGTCTTAAGGCACAACGATAACAAGACATTCCTGGTGTGGGTGAACGAGGAGGACCACCTGCGTGTGATCTCTATGCAGAAAGGCGGGAACATGAAGGAAGTGTTCACTCGCTTCTGCACCGGACTCACCAAGGTTGGCAGGAAATAAAGTTTATCTTAAAGTGGGAGTCTGTTTACATAAACCAGTAAGTTACTGACCTTCTGATCCTGGTTCTGTGTGCAGATTGAGACCCTGTTCAAGGACAGAGGCCACCCTTTCATGTGGAATGAGCACCTGGGCTACGTCCTCACCTGCCCCTCCAACCTGGGCACCGGCCTGCGTGGCGGCGTGCACGTGAAGCTGCCCAACATGAGCAAACATGCCAAGTTTGAGGAGGTTCTCAAGAAGCTGAGGCTCCAGAAACGTGGAACTGGTTTGTACAACCTTCATATTTTTTCTTAATCATCAATATTTGTTACTGGAACTTTTAATATGCACTAAATTGTTTAACACATTTTAATAAAAACCTGCACCTTGTCCCATCAGGTGGCGTGGACACGGCCGCTGTGGGCGGAGTGTTCGACATCTCCAACGCTGACCGGCTGGGCTTCTCCGAGGTGGAGCTGGTGCAGATGGTGGTGGATGGAGTCAAGCTGCTGGTGGAGATGGAGAAGAGGCTGGAGAAGGGCCAGTCCATCGACGACATCATGCCCGCCCAGAAGTAAAACATCCCCACACCCCACAGCCT
>CAFUXE010000575.1:19011-30546 GCA_903364295.1 Serranus cabrilla | reverse complement strand
CGGACGCCGGTCCGGGCGGAGCGCGTGCTGATCTCCTGCCGTCCATTACTGTGAGACGTGTGCTGCAGGGGGGAGAAGACACGGCGTTTAGGAGCTGGTGATCACATCGAACACGCTGTGAAACATCTACATGCATCAGCTGTGACTCATGGTGACCCCGAGGTGACGGATCCACTTAGACTCTGCAGGAAATAAACGGTATTTATAGTCGTGCAGGAAAGATTTTCTCCCACCGGCCACAGACGGCTGACAGACTCAGTGTTCTGCAGGCAGTTTGATCATTTCAACCAAATATCACAGCAAAGTATTAAAGGAACAAGAATCTTTTTTTAAATCCAGGTTAAAAACTCAGATTTCTGCCACTGTAACGTAATATTCTATTGTTATTATTTTCAGATTTTGTGCCAGTTTTCCTTATTTTTAATGCATCATGTGAAGCACTTTGAATTGGCTGCATGATGGGAGAAAAAATGAGAAAAAGTTGAATTTTGCAAGAATCGAACTGCAATATCAAAACTGTAGGAAAGTGCAATATTTGTGTCAATATTTATCCAAACACTTTCAGAAATATTAATATTGTTTTTTAATGAAAACTATAAAAAATTATGTTAAAAAAATGATAATTTGCAATTATATTTTTTACAATTCGTGCAGCCGTACTTTGAATAAATAAACATATAAAAGTTTGGTCAGTTCTGCCTTTGTGCTGCTAAAAATACAACAAAATATTAAAAATTATTTTATCTATTAAAATCATTATTTTAGTGAACAAATATAACACTTAACTACACACAGAGGGCACAAATAAAATGTTAAAAATGTAAAAATCAGTAGAAGTCAGCACTTCAGTTCCAACTAACTAAAAATCCATGAGGGAAATATCGCAGTTGATTAAAAACGATATTTTGTGTTTGAAATGTGCTTTCCTTGATGACTAATCAATTAAATGTTTCATCATTTTATCAATGAAAATTAAGCAAAGTTTCCACCCCGAGCTCCCAGAGTCGTCGGGACGCCTTTAAAATGCTTGATTTGCCAAAACATCAGTTTAAAATCAAAAGATTCTCCGTTTATCATCATATAAAACCACAAAAAGTGCAAAATTTGTCCATTTAAAAGATGCAACCAGTAAATTTTTTTGCAAAGAAATTATTGAGTTCAATACCAAAACTGTTAGAGTAATCGATTTTATCAGCTCTAAAATAAATAATTTAAGATGTAAACTGTTAAATAAACACTTGAGGTTAAATCCAAACCAAGATGATCCGTTTAGGAGCTTTTTCTGCTGTTTATTGGCTGTTTTTGACTAAAATGATCTTTAAATTGTCAGAGCAGAGACGCTCCGTCAGATTAATGAAGGTCACACTGACGAACGGCTCAATTGGAAAAATGTGACCTGGTTGAAGAGCAGAAATCTGAATCTCAGCCTGTTTCACAGTTTTCGCCTCATTTCATTGTTCTCTTCGGCCATAACACAAAGATCCACAAACAAACGTCTGTTAGATCATATTTTAACGGTATTATGTGATTTTTGATTAATATAAAACACCTTTCATCATGAAATAATAACTGCAGTCCAAAAAAACTTAACATTTTTCAGTTTTTATGCTTAAATGTGAGATAATTTGATGCTCATCTTTGTCAGACATGATAATAATCTGAATATTTTGAGATTTTTGTAACTGTTGGTTGGAAAAAACGTTATTTTTCTGACATTTTATTGACTAAATAATTATTAGTCGCAGCCGTAGTTTGAAAGGTAACAGATCGTATCCTATAGCTGACAGACAGACTGAAAACAGGAAGTACAGCAGAGCAACAGACAGGCTGCAAAAAAAGGTTCATGAAAAGTGAAAAGGGTCAAAACATCACAGCCGTCTGCTCAAACATCACACCAACAAAACATCTTGTGATCCGGATAAACTATATTTTATGCTTCTTTTACTTATCTGGATGACAGAAGCTGCCAAAATTAAAAATAAATAAATTAACGACTCAATTAATAAACCAATATGCCATTTGATGTACCAATTTTTTTAATTGTTAGGATTAATTAATTATTTATTTACCTCTGTATTAATTCCCCTTTTTAAATGCATTTATTTTGAAATTATTTTTTAAACCATTTTTATTTATCCATGTATTATTTAGCCTTTTTTTGTTTCCCATACATTTATTTTCTTAAACTTATTTTTTTAATTTATCAAACAAATGTTATTTATTTTTGTATTGTGTTGTTTTTGCTTTTTCCACCATATTTAATTTCCACAAACTTTATTTATTAATGCATTTTATTTCATATATTCTATTTATTGTTTTTATCTTTTATTTATTAGAATTATTTTATTTAATTATTTCTTAATTAAGTTCTGTATTGTCTTTGTCAGCTCGGCGGGCTGATATTCAGGGTGCATCATTTAAACTGAAATGTCTGGTGTCATGAGTCTGTGGTGCAGCCGCTCTGACAGCACCACCAACGAAGGGATTGATTTTTCTGGGTGTTCTGTTGAAAAGCTCCCCCTCTGTGTCCCGACAGCCACAGAAAAAACCTGACAGATACTCGGTGTGGCTGCAGTATCGACTGTGGGGCCGATGCCTCATTAACAGCGGCCGTGCCCTCTGCCCACCCCCAGCCTGCCTGACCCCATTATCCACTCTGCAGACAAAGAGGAGCACAGGGATAAAAGTGAAATGAATAACAAAAGTTTAGACTTTAATGCAAAGCTGGAATCTTTGGGAAAAAGGCCGGAGCAGAGGTCAGACTTGATAAGCAAGAAACATCATTTCCGCTTCATATTTTTGCTCCACAGGACGCCAATCCAATTAAAAAGCACCTTAACTAACTATTTAACATACTGTGCAACTGAAACTTCTTCTTTAGAGACACAGCACAACATAAAGTTAGTATAAAGTCGGACATGGTGGCTAAAAAGTAAAAAATCTGCATGCAAATTGTTCAACAAGAGATATAAAAAGCAGGAAAGCACAATAAGGTCAGTCTGCTCAGCAGCACACACGCTTTAAGTCACTAAAGGAATATTTTAGGCCTTCTACAGTGATAGCAGGGGGATAAAAATAGGATAAGGTCACTGTTGAATACCACAGACACGCCGCAAAAAAAAAGGAAAAGCCTGTGGGAAAAATTAAACTGCTTTTCTTTTCCCGTTGCAGCAGATCGTCTGCTGATCATAACGGACACAGAAACGGCTAAAGTTAAAGTAAAAACAACACATTCGTCCCCGGCTAGCAACTTGTTTTACGAGAAAATACAGAAGTGTCCCCGTTTAAAGTGATCCTTGTCCTTGTCGTGGTTACTCACGAGGCTGCGGTGTCTCCTGGCTGCCTGGGAGCCCGTCATGTTTCAGCAGGAAACACTGATGATGCCCATAGAGATTCCCACTACACCAGATTTTCCCAACTCAGAGCCCAGATAACCACAGAGAGACAGAGGGAGACAGCAGGCTGATCCCAGTCAAGCTACCACAGACACACCGAAACCGGAAACGGGGGTACTATCCTTTCAGAATAAAAGCATTTAGTCAGCTGATTTCGTAAACCGCACCGTAAAAAACTATATATTCTAGAAATGTACTATATTATTTGACAAGGTTATGCTTATTTTTTTTTTCTCTTCATGTTAACAAATTTAAACCAGAAACTGGGAGTTAAAATCTGTTAATTATTGTAATGGAACATTATAGATTTTCTTATTTTACAGGATTTTTTAATTGCTCAATGGTCTTGAATGTTAAATTTCAATTCTAAAGTGAATTCTATGTCAAAATAAATAAATTCATATAATAAACATAATTTTACTGAATGTAAAATTAAGACGTAACTTTTCTTTTTTTGTTTTTTTATAAGAGCCAGCAAAAGTTGCCGTCATACAGTAATTAAAAGGTTAATCATTCCACAGTTATAGCTGTTTTAAAAAATATAGATATGCACTTTAAAAGAGAGTTCTCCAATAAATTAGCTTCATGCATCAGATTCAAAGTAAATTGCCATGTGCATGTGATTGGAGAAGACGTTGTGCCTGTACTGGGTTGTAATTTCACTGAATGACAATTATTTTAATTCCTGTATTATTTTATTTTAATTCAATGATCCGAACTCTGCATGCAGAAGGTTGTAATATTACTTTATTTTGTTTAAATAATGTGTTCATGTGATGTAGAGCGCTGCTGAATGTACAGCATTGTTACAATAAATTAAACTAATTAAGTTTCCTGCAGGTCATTTCACTGTTAAAAGGTGATAGTTTAAAAAAAAACCCAAGCTTATCTTCAGAGTTTTACTGGAACACTCGTTTCCATGATTCTTTCTTTTGAGCCGTCTTTTCTCTTCACATGTGCAGCTTCTGAAACGGCCTATTTCTCCCTGCAGAGATCAATAAAATTTCCCCACATCTTATCGCCCTCAGTGCTCTTGTTTGTGCAGGAGAAGTCTTATCTCCAGCTGACTCTCTGCAGCTACCGTGATGAGTCATGAGATTCTGATGATATCACATGTAGACGTTACGTGTGGCTGCAGCTGCACAGATCGGATACGGGAGAAATAAAAGGAATGTATGGAAAGGATCGAGCCCAACACAACAAAATGCTCACAAGGACTAAGGACGGCATGAAGAGAAAGTACAAAGCAGCTGCAGAAATAGCAGATTAAGTTTTAAGATTAAGCTTGATTAATACAGTAAATATACACGGCGGAGTTAAATGTTCTGTAACACTGAAAGAATCAGCCGATCGACAGCAGATTAATGGACAACAATGACTGATAACAACTCAATCATGTCCGCTGTTACTCCAGGTAAACAGTCAAACATTTGCTGGTTTCAGCTCCTCAGGTGAGAGATATCCTGCTAGTTTCTTTTCTTTATTTTTATAGATCTGGACAGATATTATCGGCCGACATTGGTCTATCAAATGCATTATCAGTATCAGTGAATATGTTGTCTGATATGTGCCGTTATGGAAACTTTTTTTATACAAATTGACTGAAAGTGAAGAGTAATTATGTTTATTTTATTCCTACTTCCTTCGTTATCATTTATATAATTGTCTGACAATGTAATGTGTTGTTTGTATAATGTATAATAATGTTAAATACCATTTAATAAAGTTTTATGTTTGAGAAAGTAGCTCTCCGGGTACGTTTGCAAAGGGGTGAAAAATCTGTGCTCAATCCACATAAAAACATTACTATATCAGCCCCCATATTGGATATCAAGGACTGTTCCCCAGTATCGCAATCGGTCTCAACAATCCGGTATCGGCTGGGATCTAGTTAGCTGGAAATTAAATATCGTTCGGTTTTGGATTAAAAAACGTGAAAATAAAAGATTCTGGATAAAAGATTCTTCATTTAGCATGATTTTCTGACAGCTTTTGCAGTAAATTGTGAGTTAAATTGATCATTGTCATCAAATAAAACAGCCATCCAATAAATTGAAGACGTGACTTCGGGATTTTGGAATGTGTGATGGAAGTTTTTCACGAGGTTGATAACATAACATACAAACAATTTCTCATTTATTTTTTGACTTAAATATCTAAAACTAATTTCTAAAATTTTCCAAATTAACTCACCTGCTTTAGGTGTCACCTTGTGTCCTGGAAATAATACTTCTCAGGTTATTAAACAGAAAAATTAAGTTATATATTATTAAAATATTTTTTTGTTTTCCATACAACATACAAATGCCTGTATGTTTAAGCGGCCAATCAATAAGAATAAAATATGTTGCTATGTTGTTCTTATCACAAACTGGAGATTAGTTTATTTTTGAAAATGCAGCCCGGAAGCTACATTGTCGCTACCTTGACGAAGCTCTATCAGACGTTGTTGACGAGGAGGCGGGACCAAAGAGATCCATATTTGGAAGCTGAGCGGTTGAAAGCTTTGAGTGACAGCTTGGGAGAGCCAATAGCGAGCGTGGACAGAAACTACTGTTGCCTGCCAGAAGAACCAGCAGGCAAAGTACTGTAGTTTTGTTCGAGGTTGGGCCTAAATATCCCGATTACATCCTAATAACCTGTAGTTACCTTTAAACTTACCATAAAAATATCATTTAGACATAACTAAATCTTAGTATGAACATTTGGTAAGATTAAAGGGCGCGTTTGACGTAGAGGATACGCTTGTTTACGGTTTGCTAACAAAGTGTGAAACAATTAGCCACCATTCAGTCCAATAATACAACATAATCTGCCATCATTTCAGCAAAACATCCACCTCCTTTGAAACACAACTTAATTAAATGTCACAGCAATTCATTAAAGTACAGCTAACCCAACAGACAACGCTTTTATACTCACACTTTCCGTCACCTTCTCGTTGACCGTCGGTAAAGGAGTTTTTGTTGACATCTTTTTTTATTTGTCCTTTTCTTCCACCGGTCGAAAAAAAATCCTCCTTCAATCCGAAAAAAATGAGATTATTGCTTTGCTTTGCAGCTCTGCTCTCCGGGGGGAAACAGTCTCAGCATGGATCGTGACAATTTTCAAACCAAACCGGACGTGTTAGAGCCGAGCACCTGAACTGTGAGACACCGAAATAAAAATGTGAAGAAAAAAAAATCCACACTAAAACAGCATAATACTGTGTTATTTACTTATTTACATGGCGCGTACAAACCGCTCATGGCCTCAACTCAAATCAGTGTCCGTCTGTCCGTTTGGGTCTGAGTCAGTGAAGCTAACTAAACTAACGTTAAGGCGCTGTCGGTCGCCACTTCCAAAAACAAAAATCACCCCGGGCTTTTTCCTTTTTTCACAAAAACAACTGCTCAAAAAGAGGCCATGGCGTCGAGTGTCACCTGCCGATGTTTCCTGGAGGGATTCAGAAGGTTTTAGTGGCTGAAATACTCGCCGTCGACTCGGTTTCTTCCATCTCCGACGGCCCAAAGTGAAGCTGCTCTGTCCGTTTTAGGTGGGACCAAAATGGCTACTCAGCGGCTGGGCTGGATTAGGCTGCGTTCACGGACCCCCTCCCCGGCTCCGACGTCAGAGTGTTGTCATGAGCAGGCAAACAACCGACTGTTATTTTCATTATCGAGAGAAGTTTTCAAATGTTTTTAGTGTCGTACAGCAGTGGAAAAGTAGTTTTTTAAAATAATCATATTCAACATTAAGTGATGGAAGAAGTAATCAGATATTTTTAAAAATACTGAGATCGTTTATTGTAGTACAGCTGATCTTTAGCAACTACTCAGTGGTGGAAAATATTCAGATACCTCACTTACAGTGTAAAAATACTCTGTTTCAACTTCCACCACTGTACAAGAGTAAAATAAGGTAATAAAGTAAAATATAGGAGTACTTCTAAGAAGATCTGAGTACTTCTTTTGCAACAGTATTATTACTCTGTAGTATTTCTGCTCTGACTGAAGTAAAAGACAGAAAAGGATTTTTTTTACTTCAAAAAGTAGAAATACGACAGTCTAAAAATACTGTTTATGAGTAAAAAAATACTTGGATTTAAATGACAGAAACATAAAAATACCCCTAAAGCAGAATGGCTTCTTTTAAAGTTTGACATTGTTATGGAATATTAATGTTTATTACTAATAAATACACAAAATAAAATGTTAATGCACACTAATAAATCTAGTGGAGTAAAAGTACAAAGTAGCATAAAAGTAAAAAAATATTATTATATATTATTATAAAAATATTATATTTTATATGACTGGATTTAATTATTGATGATTAATGACTGGAGCTAATTTTATTTACTTTATTTACTGCTTGATGGTTCATTTATAATTTAACATAATCATTTATTTGTAGATTATAATTTATTTATTTAATATTTATATATTTTATATTAGTAATTAAAGTAACAAAAGGGATGAAAAAGATTTATAAAGTAGTTAAGTACCTTGAAACTGCAGTTAGGTACAGAACTTGATTAAATGTACTATTTTCTTCATTATTTGATTAAATATAATATTATGATTAAATGTACACTAGTAAATGTAGTGTAGTAAAAGTACAAAAATAATATAAAAATATACTTAAGCAGAATAATATTTTTTATATTACTGGATTATAATTATTGATGCATTAATGACTGGAGCTCATTTTATTTACTTTATTTACTTGCTGGAATGTTCATTTATAATATAACATAATGAATGTTTAGATTATAATTTATAAACAAACATAAAATGACAATTAAACACTTGAAATGCAAAAAAAAAAAAAAATTGTCTTAATGCAAATAACAAACAGGAGAAGTTTCATGGTATCTCTATAAGTTAACGTGTAGTTTCTCCTGTCAGACTGAGCGGTTTCGTGTTGGTTTCTGTATTTCCCACGGCCCGTGAAGGCAGCGTCGGTGAGCCCAGCTGAGCGGGTGGAGGAAGTGAGGAAACCGGCTGACCTCCGTCCCATTGGAGCAGAGAGGACAGAGGGCCGGCACCGTCTCCGGGGGCCGACCGACGGACCGACGGACTGACCGACGGACTGGGAAAGTTTTAGCACAAATTTAAATATTTAAAGGGAGGGATACAATTACATAAAATTGTAAGTAAAGTACATGAGTAAATGTACTTAGTTACTTTCCATCACTACTATTACCACGCTGTGAAGTTACTCCACTACAAGTAAAAGTCCTGCATGTTTTATTTATCCCAGATATATTATTGGATTATTATTGATGCATTTATGTAAACAGTTTATTTTAGTAAAGGCGGGGCTCATTTTAACGACTTAATATCCTGTTATGAAGTTTAATTAAAATAAAAGTCTAATCACTTTAAATGAATCGTGTTTTTTGTTAAATTTCGACGTGAAAAGTAACTAAATTTGGAAAAAAAGTACAATATTTACCTCTAAAATGTAATGGAGTAGAAGTATAAAGTTAAAGGTTTTGAAGTTGTTTTGAGTATTTTGCTACATAGATGATTTAAATCCACAAATTCTTCTTCCCCCTTGTGAAGCATATTCTCTAAATATTTATATGAATGCAGTCAGATTATTTTAAATTATATTTTACTTCTAATGTCTTCAAAAATACATTTTAACTACTGGTTAATCATGAGTTAATTAAGCCCAAAGTAGACTTTTTTTTTTCCTGGCACATTTTTTGGTTCCATAAAGTAAAACTCAGCTGAATTTTCTTAATGTGAGTCAGAAGAATCAGTCTGGACTTGGATCAGGGTTGGTGGTTGGTTTCAGGGTTAAACGTCACACATGAAGAACAAAGTGTGGTGGATAGCAAAACATTCATTCTTTATTGACTGGAAAAATACAGGGACCAAAACAAAAGATAACAGAACAAATGTGCAGTCAAAATGATCCCCAAACACCCATGATTAAAATCCCCAAAGCGACTTCATTTCATCAACTGAATACATCTCAAAATTACAGAGTTAATGTGCAGCAAGTAAAGCGCTATGTTAAGTCATGCCACGAAGCAGAGGGGGAGGGGGGGAGGAGGGGGGAGGCAAGCCGTTTAGGTGGTGCAGGGCGTCGAGAGTCAAAGCCACAACACAAGAGAAGCATCATCATCATCATCATCATCATCGCCGCCGTCAGAGTCTCAGATCGCATCAATGTCGATGTCGTCTTCCTCCTTTTCTGGCGTCTCGGGTTTCACAGTCTCCACCTTGAGCTCGCGGGCGGAGGACGAGTACACCACCTGAGGACAGACGCCAAGCAGCAGGTTAACACCGGCTGCGACCTTTGACCCCGAGTCTGAGCGTTAAGTATTATGTTTATTTAGCCATTTATTTAATCCATATTTACTTTCAGTTATCGATAAAATTGGTTGGCGCTATATATCGATAATAATAAGTATTTAATAAAGTTTCAGATAGGGAACATCTGCAGAGTTTAGTTTATTTTCATCCCAGCTTGAAAAATTACTATATCGATGTATTTTCTCCCTCTGAAATCAGTGTCAGCATGAGTCTCAAACTGCACATCAGTCGGTCTTGTTTCTGTTACAGTAAGTGAAGCGTTTTCTGCCGTTTGAAATCACAAACATTGTTTCTACTTTGTTAAAACAGTAAATTCTCCATCTTATATTTTTAGGGTTATTCTGCTGTCTGTTCTGATTTATTGCATAAAAAAAGAAAAAAAGATTCTCTGTGTTTGTAAAGTAAAGTTTTTACATCACGACTGGTTTACAAAAAGAAAATTATGTCTGAGTGTAAACATTAATTTAGATTTAAAGAGATGAAAAAAGGCGTGTCAACAGTCTTTGTGTTTGCAGTCTAAACCTTTTGGTTTTAAAAATACTAAACAGATGAAACAGATGACGGACACATCAGGTCCAGTTTGGGTTAAACGAAGCCAACGTAAGTGATGCAGTCCGTCCGTTACCTCCACGTTCTCGTCGTCCTCCTCCTCCTCCTCCCCGCTGCCCTCGCTCTCCTCCTCCGCCTCCTTCAGCCACTTCACAAACGGCGCCGCCTTGGCGTGGATCTCTTTGGCAAGTTCCTTGGAGACGTACTTCTTAGAATGCTGGCAGAGAAAAACAGAAGAGGAGTGAAGGAAAGAAAATGAAAGTAATTACATGAATCCACTTGTGAGGGTTCAAAGACTTTATAATCTCTGACTGCTGCTTTACTATCTGATGAGGAAATTAGATCAGAAAAACAATAATTCTAAGTAACATTTTCATGTTATGTTGCATTAAATTATAAATACAATACACACTAGTTTTTTCTCCATTTTTCTGGCCAAAGAAAATCATAATTTAAGGCTTATTTTTTCCTTATTTGTGATTAATATTAATAAGTCACGGACCTTCTCCGCCCAGGCGAATATGACGTCTTCGTCCAGCAGGTCTGCGTCGTACAGGTCTTTGAGGATGATGGGAACACGAGACAGCAGCTGCACCTGATGCAGCTTCACCACACACTCGAACCCTCCCAGCAGATACTTCTGGGCCTTCTTGTTGTTGTGGCAGAACTGAGAGGAAGTTAGAAACCAGGCGACAGTCATGAGACGATAGTTTAACATGCAGGAGAACTTTTATCTGCTAGAATAACATAAAGTTTGAGTTTCCATCTGTGCATCGCTGAACTCACGCGCAGGAAGTGGCGCTTGTACTTCTTGATCTGGTCGCGGATGTTCTCGTTGAAGAGCAGCTCGCTGAGGATGAGGGGGCCCATGGCCTTCACATCCAGGCGCTCTGCCTCCGCCAAGATCTCCTTATCGGCCCCGTCGATGGTCCCGCTCTCCTTCTTTTGCTGCGAGTGGAAAACAAGCAACTTAATCACTGTTTGACCAAACCTAAGGGGGTCCCACTGTTACAGCGGGGGGGCGGAGTCACAGGACTAAAGGTCGATCTTAACAAAAACTCAAACTAAAGTATTATTATCATCAGGCTGCCCTTATTCTGAACATGTTACAGGTGATGATATACAAGTAACAGCTATGTTATTATCATTTTTTTTATTGATGAATGTGTATAGCTATTGTTTATTCCTTATTAAAATCATTTTGACTTTCTATTTGTTAATATGGAACAGAAGTGTGAAAACACTAGAATTTGTTGTCTTTGAAATTCTGAATTCAAGGT
>CAFUXE010000575.1:6135-18713 GCA_903364295.1 Serranus cabrilla | reverse complement strand
TATTGATAAGTGTGTATAGCTATTGTTTATTCCTTATTAAAATCATTTTGACTTTCTATTTGTTAATATGGAACAGAAGCATGAAAACACTAGAATTTGTTGTCTTTGAAATGCTGAATTCAAGGTGTCAGTTGTGTTTTGAGATGGTGGTGAAAAAGTTAAGTCCTTGCTTCATGTTGCCCCCAATTAGAGAACTTTCTTGTTTTCTTATTTATATTTACGTAGTTGATTCATGATCATCAAGTGACAAAAACAGAACCATTAGGACTCTGTCAGCTGACTGACTGTTGTTGCTTCAGAGGCGACTCCTCACCTTGACAAAGTTGTAGAACAGGTTGACCCTCTCCTCCAGCGGTTTCTCCAGGTCCTCGCTGAGCGTCAGGTTCTTTGCGTGGTTGCTGATCTCCTCCATCCGCCTCCTCTGAGCCTCCGCTGTGGTCTCCTCTGCCCAGTCCTCGTCGTCGTCGTCTCCGTCCTGACGGGAAGCAGACAGACTGTTTTACTGGAGGCTCTCAGACAGTAAATACACAGAACAGTGAACTGACGCTGAGACGTCATTCACAATTTAACAGGTAATGTTTGAAGGACAGCAGCTGTAAGAGAAGTACTTTAATACCATTTTTAGTTACTTGTTCTCTACTTGAGTATTTCCATTTGATGTAACTTTATACTTCTACTCCACTACTTTTTTATTTTATTTAATTTTAACTTTCACTGCTTTCACATGTCAGAGAACCTGCCACTCTTTTGTCAAGTTTAACACAGAAATATAGTCTTGACATGTTTTCCCCCCGTGAAAAAGTTCAATCATAGGTTAAACTTTTTACTGTTCTCTGTTTAGATTTGTACAGGTTTTAAAATCTGAGCACTTTTCAAGGTATCTAACTCCATAAATGTCCATTTCTTTTGTTGAGGCTAAATCCAATTTCTGTTGTTAAAACTTGTAGTGGATGAAGCTCTAAATGATCAACACTGGACTGTTTGGGGAGGTTTCTGACTTTGTTTGAGCAGGAGCTGCTCATGTGGACGTTGGACCCAGCAGCGTGTGTTTGCTGTTGAGAAACTCTCTTTATTAGAAACCCACCACAGCTTCAGGTGCATCGAAGTTCTCCTGGTTTCCGGCCTCTCCGCTGCCAGAGCCGTTCTCCTTGTCCTTCTTGCGGTTCTTCTTCTCCTTCTCTTTCTTCACAGATGCGGATCCGCCTTCAGTGGCCTCTGTTGTTGGAGAAGCAAACAGTTATTATATAAAATAACCAGAGAGAGATCCGTGCTTGGAGCAATACATCTGTGTATGTCAGAGGCTTTTAATTTGAAAATTTCCCTGTTTTGTTTTCACAAAAGGAAAGTTTGAAAGAAGATCACAGGCTCCTTAAGTTAACCCAGAAAATTAATAAGCACTTAAAATAGAATGGTTGTTTTTTTATGATATCTGTAAACATGCGTCTCTGTCCATCGAACGGATCAAACATCGTGTCGTGATTCAGACTAAAGAGCAAAACGTCACCTGGTGGGTTTTTGAGGATGAACGTGCAGAGTTTGTGTCTGGTGTCGAGCATGCCGCGGTATCCACAGGCCTTACAGGAGTTGCCGATGGTTTGTTTCTTGGGATTGACATGCTGTTAGAAAGACAAAGATCATCATGAGAGATTCATCTTAAACTCCTGACGGGATCTGTGGACGGCTGCTGTCAAACACTCACCAGATCAGTTTCAGGGTTGTCACACTCGGGACACAGCACAAATTTTCTGATGAACCCATCAAGCATGTCCTGCAACTTGTTCGCCTCGTGGGATCCGTTGACGATGTAACGGTCGTTTTTGCTATCAAACTGAGTCTGAGCGCCGAGTTCACAACCAAAAAACTTGGTCGGGTCTGAGGAGACGAGAGACGCAACAATGGAATTAAAACAATCAGATGTCCCCCGTCAGCCCGCCATCACAGAAAGTATCCATTCTAACATTTACTGATATTTTTCCTGGAACATTTTGTATTTTTATTTCTTTACGGTTCACACACTTCTGCAACATTATACTTCCACATTCATCTTAGAGGCACGGGTTGATGCTGACATCTGCGATAAACTAAAGGATGAAGTTTTCCTTTTTGTGTTGAGGAAATTCAACAATGATATCTGATAACCCATCCCATAAAAAACCTTTAACTCCTGCTGTAAAACCCTGTCCTTAAAAATGTGTTAACTCTGCCAACTTTAGATAAAATGTGCTTTATTATTCACACAACAGGGTTAGGGACGATAGAGGAGCTTCAATAAAATAATATCAAACAAGCAGAATAAACTAGAAATATAAGGTATTAGCAGTTAAACAAGTAAAAATTATTAAAAGTATCAATTTAAAATGTAAACAAATAGAAATATAAAAAGGACTAATAAAGACATGTAAGGAACATGATTTAATATGTAGTCAGAGTTCACAGTCTTCCTCCGAGATAAAAAGCAGCTGTTCATTGCTAACTGTTCTCCTGGTGTTTGGAAACTGATTTGCTCCCGTCGTGTGTAACTTACATGTTGGAGGCCTGTTCAGTGCCTTTGCAACATCAACCATGTTGACAATGACCGTCTTGATTCCATTCCCTTTGCCTTCAACCTGAGATAAAGACACACAATACAAACAAAATGAGTCCTTCTGCACAACCTTCTTCATATTTTCTCAGATTGAATGGAGTCGTCGAGGACTCTTGGGTTACCTTGGCAATCAGACGGGGCATCTTGTAGCGGTAGAACTGGTCTGACACGCTGCGGTTGACGTTGACAGACATTCTGGCTGGATGTTAGCACTATCAGTAAGATAAAAGGATCTTGGTTGGGGATTTTTCGGGATCTTCTGTCTGGAAAAGAGGGGATGACATAAACGACTGCAAGCGCGCTCTGTCTCTGACATGAAAAACGCTGTGCCGCTGTGGCCGCAAGCTCCTTGCTTGAAGGCTAGATTTCCACCACACAGGTTCCAACGGCTGCGCAACAGCTCTGAAAGAGGAGAGCGACAGAAATCCATCAATAATTAATCACAAAAAAACAGGTTTTAAACATTTTATATCACATTTCTTTACTCAAAGCCACACAAGCTTATACATACAAAGCCCTGTTCTGTTATCACCACATTACTAAACTTGACTCTAATTCTCAGTTTCCCTTTAATTCTTTATACACTCTTTTTCTTTAAATGGGAAAACTAAAAAAGTGGGAAAAATAACAGTAACTTCATGTGTGCTGGACAACTTGACTGAATAAAATAGAACTATATTGTTTTAAATGCTGTTTTATTTCATTTCAATCCTGTTGCTGGTTCAATAATGTAAAGCTTTAGGTTTTTTAAGTGGTTTATATGTATAAGTCCATTATTAGAATCTTTATGTTGTAGTATTATTAACAGTGGGAGTTTGCCCTGTACCATATGGTACCATATGTTAAGATTAATGCTGAGTCATTATTTAGGAGGAAAACACCCAAACACTGAAATATGATAAATGGTTTCATTTAAGTTGTTCTTTTTAAATAAAAAATGCTAAATAGAAAAAATACTTGTGTGTAATGGCAAATTAAGTCTTTTAATATGTCAAATTGCCAAGCAATTATAACCTTGATTACATCATTTACTTTGTAATGTAATTAGTTTTGTACTCTCGATAGTCATTCAAAAAATGTGGTTTTACTTGATTGAATTCGAGCCGTCACTATTTAGCCAGCAAGCTTGAGTTATAACACCAGTATGTCAGTTCACAGGGACAGCCAATAGACTCAGCTGGAGGAGGCTTCAGAGTCCATGTTTGATTACTTTTCTCCTCCTTTCTTAAAACTAGTTTCAGCTCAAATATCTGCATTGCCGGATAGGTTACACTCAGAAAATACTGCTGACAAAATCAAATGCAGCAAACATCCATGTGATCCGACAGTGAGCGAGCAGGACACATTAATCCAAAGGAAAATAAAACCCAGGCACTGAACTGGAGGCTTTTGTGGCCATATACGTACAGAAATTGTTTTGTGAAAGCCCTTTGTCTTACATGAGGGCCTCTGGCTTTAGTCACATAAGGCCTTCTCTTGTTATTAGGTCACAAACAGGAGGCCTAGCAGCTGCCAAACAATTCTCCCCATGCTGACGGATTTAACAGCAGCTAGTCTGTAGTTTCCTCCTGCGATCCGACATGAAATGACTCAACAGGAGCCGACAGTGACACAGTGATGTCCGGAGCGGAGGCGTCTCAGAAGGGCAGAGGTCGAGGCTATTTCAGAAGGAGGCTAACTAGCTTAGCTGGCTGCTTGGTGCAGAGTGCGTCATACAGTCACTGCACACGAGTGAGGGGACTGGGAGACGCCATTTTGATACAGTGGCACAGAAAACACGTCATATTGCACAATTATAAAGCACATAATACAACCACACATCAAACCCGTCGTAAAACGTTTAAAAAACAGGTCACAAACTGCTCATTAAACTCACCGTTTTCGCAAAACAAAGACATAAACACAACGCTGATCGTCCAAGAGCCGCAGTGAACGGTGGTCGATGGCTGTTCTGGTGTTGTATTGATTGCAGCAGGGGTTCTTGATGGTTTTTCGGCTCTCGAAGATGCACAGTTAAACACCCTAAAGCGTCCAAACAGTGCAGGTGCCAGGCTCGCAGGCAGAAGGTTATCTGGAACGTCCTCGGGGGTTAGGGGGACCTTTTTAGGGGAGAAGAGGCGTATTGTTATCCACACAAACTGCGGACCAAAAACGCAAACGTTAGCATCATCAGGTGTGACAGACGCTGTCGTTATGTAGGTGGGCAGCTCAACCGTCACGTAACTGCCAAACCAAACCGTTAAAGAAAAATTCTCAAAGGTTCCGTTATGTCACGGGGTAACGTAATGTAACTGAGCGGGTAACGACATCAAGCTAACTGGCTAAAGTTAACATTACACCCGTATTATCGCTTAATTCTAAATTATATCAAACGTTTACGCGTATAAAGGTATATTTATCCCAAATGCGAATTCATTATTTGTCTAAATACAGCATCGCCGTCACTCCGTTATATAAACAGGCGCTCACAGCGTTAGACTTCCAGGTAATAGCCAGAGCCCAGATGCTAAAGCGAAGCCAACTGACGTCCCGCAGCTAACCCAGTTAGTAGACGACGCGGCAGGGCGAAGATAATATATGGTTGAAGTGGTGTCTCTATCACTGATTCAGCTAGCTGGATTTTCTCTGTGGAATAACGACCATCGGGGCGAAATCCATGTCGGGATGAGGTCGAGGAAAATCTGATGAAATTATTTCGCAGCTTACCTCTCGAATGTTCTGAGACACACTGCTACTCACGTCGCTTTTACTGACGAACGTCAAGCCAACTGACGCAACAGGGGTAGCTACTTCCGGTAGCAGCATTCATTTCAAAGTAAGAGTAATAATAAGAGTCAATACAGGTAATTGAACAAGTCGTCAGTGGTGGAAAAAATACTCAGATCAATAAGTAAAAGTACTAATACCACACTGTGAAGTTACTCCACTACTTGTAAAAGTCCTGCATTCAAAACTTACTGCAGTAAAAGTACAAAAGTATCAGTATCAAAATGGATTTAAAGTATCAAAAGTCATTTTTTATGTTGATTCTTCACCTTAAAGTAACTATTTTGCAGTAGCTTGCAGGTAGTTCAACTGGATTTATATTTGTAAAGTGCTTCAAGTAGTTAGATTACTTTTTTGCTATGTTTTGTGTAGTTAAACTACTAAAGCAATACATTTGGCCACAAAAAAAGCAATGTTTTGTCATTATTATTATTATTATTATTATTATTATTATGGGATTTGTGGGAAAATACAAATGAAGAAAGGGCAATTAAAGTAAAAACATGAAAATCACCAAAGGTGGAGCCCAGTAATGCTGCTGAATCTGGCAGCACCAGATAGCAGCTTTATCTGTGGTAAGAAAAATTCATGGCTTATGCATAAACAGACACATGGACACAGAGATATTGTATACATACACACACACACCCACTCACATATTGTAAATACTACCTACTAAATGACATGATGTAGGTATAAAAGATTAAATCAATGTTTGAAAGTTGAAATCAGCTTCTGTAGTCAAGTACGATGTGTCACTTTCCCTTTTTTTCTGCTGTTTGACTGAAAATCAGTTAAAAAAATTCTGAACTTGTTAACTGACAGTTTTAGGCACTATGAGCTTCGAGGTATATGTAAATTTTTACTCAGAACTACTTTTTCTAAGTAGCTTTAGTTGACCAAACTAGATTTCTCCCTCAAGTAACTGTACTGTAGTACAACGTATTCTAATGTGAAGTCACATAATACAGTAATTCATTTATATTATGAAATATCTGAACAGTATAGGCTTAAAATACATGATGATGCAAGTTTTTATGTTGTTTTTTTTATGTCTGTGTAATTCATTCATTCTGTCTCATTCATGGTAATAATAAAATTAACACATAAACTCCACTTATTTTATTTTGAAGGGACAAAAGGAAGTGTTATATCTACTTTGACGCACGCTCATTCTCTTCTCTGATTGGCTGACGTCCTGACGCTGTACGTGCGTAGGCGCTTCCTCAACTTGACTCGCAGAAACAGCAAAATAGAAGATGGTGAGTATGAAATGGCGAAAAGGCCACAATTTTACCACATTTACAGCCCGAGTTTCGAGCGCTTTTCTCCCACGATGTTTCCTAAGACTAGTTGGCGACATAAAGAGAGCGTCATCGCGGTTATAAACGTGTTAATTTAATCTGAAATTCAGTTTTTTTTAAGGAAGCTTCATTGCGAGATGGATCAACGATCACATGACAGCTGAGCAGTTTAGTCCCCCCAAAAATTCACTGCAACAAGCTGGAAGCACCCTTAAAGTCACTCTTTCCACCTGCACGGTGCTCTTTCAGCTTGTCATGTTTGTTCACCAACCATTCGTGTTGTCTGTTTAACTGATATCACGACATTTTTCACTTTTGCTCCTGTGCCAGTCAGTTAGCTAGCTGGCTAGCATGCTAACAGCTACTTTACGTTGCAGCAGTAATGATTGTTATCAGTCAGTTATTAACCCGAAATTATTATTTTTGAGGTTGGACAACATGTTTTTTTTCATCAGGACTGCAGCTACATGTTATTTATTAGTTCATTCATTCATTCTTGCTGTGTTTATGTATCTTATCTGGATTTATGAAAGGTTGTACACTAGTTTGGAGCAAGATATTCGTAAAAACACTCAATTGAAGTGCAGTTTAAATTTGTGTACAGTAGATTTTATTATTATAAGAAGTCGTGGTAGAAAAATTCAGACTCTTTACTTCAGTAAAAGTGGTAAAACTACACTGAAAATACTACAAACAAACGTTAAGTAAAAGTGTGCAATCACTAAAATGTACCTAAAGAACTTGTGCACAAAAATGTTCCCTGTTAAGGTTTTACAATAATATTTGATTTCTCTGGTTTATTGTCACTGCTGCATTAATGTGTATGCTGCATTTTACAGCTGTAGATGTTTCAGGTTGTGATCTACTACTTAACATATTGTTCAGCAGTAGGAAAAAAATCAAGCCATGATTATTTTTTAATGATGTTGCAAGTAAATTATCATTATGCATCATTATTCTTATTTACATTGTAATAATATTAAAATAGCCATGTTTTTTTTGTTGCAAGGATCCGTACCTAACGAAGACTATTATTGTTACTAATATTGTGCCTCCTGCGATTCTGATATTGAACTAGAACTGCAATTTGGATTAAATGTTCATCCGTATTATGTAGTTTAATCTTCTTCCCTCTGTAGCATGATTGTCCTGTGAGAACTACGTATCTCTAAAAAGTCAGAAAGAACGTCTGTTTTCAGCTTTGTGAAGATGTCCTTTTTCAGTTTTTAAGTAGGAGAATTTTCTCAACACATAAAAGGAAACTTCAGTTTATCACAAACATTCAACATCAACACATCAGGAGACACGTGGTAACTGAAGCTGTCAGACCAATGCAGTGGAGTAAAAAGTCCAATATTTACCTCTGAGATGAGTAAAGTACCTCTAATTGTGCTTCACTGCAGTGCTGAATAAATGCACGTAGTTATATTCCTCCATGATTATAACTGAACTCCTGTCAGCACTTTGATTCGCTTCCCCACATGATTTTGCTCACACAGTAAAAACTATACGTGTGCTTGATCATCATCACTAACCATCAACCATTAACAATCGATTCAACCACATTGTCGTTTAACTTTTCTTATTTGTTTTTGAATGATTAATATCTGCCTACTTAATCCATTCACTTTTTAATTTCTAATTTCAGTTTTTCCCCTCTTGTCCCAACTCTTTCTTGTCTTTTGTTCTTTCTTTTTGTATCTTTGATCGTGCCTCGTGTCGTTCTCTCCATGCACATCCCGCCTTCCTCCCTATCTCACCCACTCTCCTCCTCCCACCCCTCATTGCCTGTCTCCAATCAACCAGGCTGGTCACCGGGTAAGTTCCCTCGCTGTGTGTTGGTTCCCTGTTTTCTGCTCGCTCCTCTGCCTGCCACACTAACACGGGGTTGGGAAAGCACACCTGCTCTTTGCTGTGGTCCTAAACAAGAAACTACACCCCAATTACCCAACATATTGTAGAAATAAATAGAGGAGAAAACCTGAAACTCAGGTCGGCTTTAAGGTCATGAAGATGTTTCACAACTCCCTTTGTGGGACTCTTTAGGAGTGACTCATCCCTGTGAGTGGAGGCGTTAGAAATAATGAGCTGTCTTCATCAGATTACATTTCAGCATTTATTTGTGAGGAAATCCAATCAGGAAGTGAATGAATGTTCGATGCAGTAACTTCAAGAGCCCGATCGATGTAGGATTTTTGAGACTGAAACCAAAAAATCAAGAAGAAAAACTCACTGATTACTGAATTTTTTTGAGCTGGAATGAAAACTGACTCTTTTTATGTAGATTGTGAACTCTGAAAATGCACTCAGAAGGCTGATTTCTTAAACAAATAGCTTAATTAAAGAAAAATAAACATTAATATAAATGAAACATACAATGTTTTCCATCGTCAACCACTTCTAGAAATGAAAAAATAAATAAAAACAATTAACTGTAAAATACTAAACTAATGGTTCAAACCACAAAACTGCCCCAGTAGATTACTGACATTAATACAATTACTTTGTAATGTATTAGTTTAGTTTCTATTTTTACACATACAATGAGAAATGATCTTATTAAATATTTGCTAATTTTCCTAAATCTACAGAACAGAAATATAACTTTTAGATGAAGCCATGGACAAAAAGTTTTATTTCATTTGTTGACTTTTAAAGATCTCTTTAATTACTCCTTAAATCATCATTATACAATGTATTCCATAAAAAATAACTAAATAAAGAGCAAATCAAAATAAAATAAACAGTCGCTGCCTGAATTCTGACTTCTCTTTGTGCTCTGTAGCAGAGAGGGAGAACGGGATCAGTTTCACTTTTATGCTGATTGAACACCGACGTTCAGTTTCCGCCTACATGCAGGTTTTTTTTTTTTTGCAGCCAAAAACTGTAGAAACAGAGCAGCTGATTATCACTTTTCCTTCCTCTGCTTTCACCTTTCTGTTGTTTGTTTTCTGACCGCTGGAGACGGGATGATATACACGGAGAACGATGAATTTTGGTCAAGAATGAAACAGAACGATGGTTACTGATGTAACTACGGTTCTATGGATCCAGGTGTTTCGTATCGTCTCTGGCGGTCAGGAAGAACAAAAGGGATTTATTGTTTTCTGCGTATCCAGAATAGTAAACTAAATTTCTGTTATCATGATCTGTAAAAAAAGTTCTTATATTGGACACCATGTACATAAATACTGATAATATATTGTCAGATAAATCAGTCGGACTCTATTAACTATGAATTAGTCACTAATGTTTTTGAAAAGCATCTGTGTGAAGTGACAAAATTTCCTCTAATTGCAAACATTTAATTACTGTGTCAGTTTTATCAGCTAAACTGATTTAAGGTTTAAAATAAAACCTTAAAAAGTCGTTCTTTTTCTTTTCCTAACATGCTGTCACAGTTAACACGTAAAGCATCTCTCTGCTGCTCAGTGTAGTTAAAAAAGTGTCATGTTTAGATCGAACCTCAGAGTTTGTTGCTTTTTGATTCTTATTGACTTCTTTTGTTGTGTAAAAACATGATTTTCTCGCTCTTATTATGCCTTACATCTGTTATTGAGTGTCTGAAATCCAGCCGTGCTGATTCGATCCATGTGGGCATTTTTTATCAGTAGGAACATTAACAACACAGGTTGAATTCAGACACTGAATAAACTCGGCTTGGTACTCACAAACATTGCTTATTCACACGTTTATGGTTTAAGCTACTGTACTAAAAGAATCTGGAGTAGGTTCAGGTGCAGTAACATAAAACTGTGTGACAGTATTTTAATGGTTTTAAACAATAACTAACTAAGTAGTGCAGTGGTTCTGATGGGTTTGGACCTGTGGCATCCCACAGGGCTCCATCCTCGGCCCACTGCGTCTTTTCAGATGCTACATCTCACAACTCTTCCTCGTTGGTGTGTGACTAACCTGTCTGTGTGTGTCTGTGCGATGCCGTCAGTTGGTCCTGGTGTTAGGTGACCTGCACATCCCCCACCGGTGCAACACCCTGCCAGCCAAGTTCAAGAAGCTGTTGGTCCCGGGAAAGATCCAGCACATCCTCTGCACGGGAAACCTCTGCACCAAGGAGAGCTATGACTACCTGAAGACTCTGGCAGGAGACGTCCACATAGTCCGAGGAGACTTCGATGAGGTCTGTCTGCTTTTATAGGAAACAATGAACACAACAATTACACAATAACACTAACGGGAACGGTAAAAATATATAGTTTGCATTTATTTTTTTTTATTTTATCTTTTCACATAGAATAAAATGTTAATAAATATTTTTTCTAATTCAGAAATCTAAAGGATGAATCCAGGTTCAAAGTTTTTGTTGATTTATAGATTAGATTAAACTTTATTGATCCCACAACGGGGAAATTCCCTTTTCACAGCAGCAAAAAGCAGAAAACAGAAAGTGTGAATATAAATTACAGAAATGAAAGTTAAAAATATAAAGAGCAAATATAAGAGTCCTTAAACGTGCAATAAACACGGACGAATAACAAACAAGTGCACAGACGAGCAAGAAGTACCAAAATGTAAAGTGGCCAAAGTATAAATAATTTTGCACATAAGTAAGTAATATAAAAGATATATTCAGGTTTTTTATCTCTGTATTCACTCCTTTAATACTGTCAGCCAATAGAAACACACACACACATAAAAATATAGAAATAAAGAAATGCATAATGGAGATTTCCAGCTCAGAGTTTAAAGAAGAAAAAAGGTATTTAGGGTCAATGGTCCCAAATATATTTAATAAATAATTTTTTGTTTCTATAATTAGGAGTCAAGGATTCATTAATTTAATTTAATACAAATCAAGTTTTAAGGTACTTATTAAAACCGTCCAGTTTGTGTATGATTAACAGTGTTACGGGGTTAAAGTCCAGCAGAATTTAGTATTTTACAGAATTGTCTGTAATGTTTTGAACTTAGTGTACATCTGGGGGACAAAAAAGGTATAATTTATGTGGCTGAAAATTAAATTGCAAGACATGAAAGGGATCTCTTGTAATACATTTAGAAACGATCACACTGAAGAACAGGCGTTTCTGTTTTTATCTGGTTAAAGCTGATATTTCAGACAGGCGTCTTATTACAAAAACACTTTCCGGTTCCAAACCTTTCTGTTTCCCTCCTCTCAGAACATGAACTACCCGGAGCAGAAGGTGGTGACGGTGGGCCAGTTCAAGATCGGCCTCATCCACGGCCACCAGGTGATCCCGTGGGGCGACATGGCCAGTCTGGCGCTGCTGCAGAGACAGCTGGACGTGGACATCCTCATCTCCGGGCACACGCACAAGTTCGAGGCATTCGAGAATGAAAACAAGTTCTACATCAACCCTGGGTCTGCCACGGGAGCCTACAGCGCACTGGAAAGGTAGTTTCAGATCAGATCGGATGGTCCTGGATTAGTGCCACAACGGGGAAATGTTCAGCAGAAATAGGAAGAAAAATAATAAATAGAAACGAGCTTAACAAGAAAAATTAAAGTATTAACAAGATGAAATATAAAAAACACTTTACATTTAGTGAGAAATGTATAATTAGGAACAATATATACAGTAAAAACAGCTGGAAATTGCACTATTACACATTTAAATATAAAATATCTTGTTATTTACCTTTGTAGCTTTAATGTTTCATATCGACACCCAGTTAAAATAATGGTCCGTTTTTCAGAAAACACTAAAAACTTGATGTGATAAATAGGCCAAAAAAATTATTTCCAGGAAAATCCCGTCAAGAATCAAAAAGATTTCTAAGAAAATGTTTAAATTTCTGACCTTTTACCTCCATGGAATATTTAGCTTGTTGCTCTGGAGGGTTGAAATATTTTACGAGGTGTGGACTCCATTCCTACATTTAGAATAAATAAATAACTACTATATATATATAACAATAAAAAAGCATGATTTTTTTTTTTTTTT
>CAFUXE010000571.1:1061859-1091449 GCA_903364295.1 Serranus cabrilla | reverse complement strand
ACAAACAATACAAAATCAGACATAAAAGTACTTGTTGCTGTGTTACCTGGGGCTGGGTGTAGCCAGTGCAGTGGACCAGTCCGACAGCAGCTGCTCTGTGCTGGTGAGCGGCATGGGGATAAGCGAGAGGGGCAGCAGGTCGTGGTTCCAGTCCAGCTGAGGCAGCGTGTCCACGAGGCACGGCAGAGCAAACTCAGTCTCCCGGGAGTAGTCGTTAAAGGAAACCTCTGGAGCGTCAGACCACAGGTGCACACATCCCCCAGAGTCCCCGAAGGCCAGGGCTTGTTTGCTGGACGATACGTCAAAACTCATGAGCAGCTGGCCGACGGTGTTGACGTGAAAAATGTCCGCCATGTTGGCAAGACCAGTGGGCTCACAGAACTGGCACTGGCCTGGACAAAGAAACACAAGATCAGGATTCAGGAAACACTTTCACTCAATTACCCGAGAATTAAGGACTTTTAAAGCACCAAAACCCAAACTTTTCAGACTCTAAAAAGCTTTTATCATCACACACCTTAATTTTCACTATAAATGCAATTAGACAAAACAAAGTTTACAGAAATATATGCCAACATCAATATATATTGACACTGTTTTTTATTTTTTCCAGCTGCATATTAACTTCAATTGTATGTTTTATTCATTATTATATGAATAAAGAATAATTACATGAGTGACTGTGTAAATGAAAACACCAGATAATGTTGAAAGTATCTCGGAGTATATTCAAATTCAAGCATTTCCTTACCATGAAAACATAATGATTAATAAAAGCATTTTCCCAAATGTTCTGCATGATTTTGTACAAATCCTGTTACTAAATACTGGAACATGAAGCCTGCACAATTATTGTATTCACTGTCTCATTTATTGGCTAAATGATCCAAGAGGAATACGTTACCGACTACAGAATTTACATGAAAGTAGGCCGACGTTCCTCAGTTGTTACCTGTCTGTGAGATGATCGCCAGACGGGACGTGTAGGTTGGAATGAAGCGCAAGAAGAGCGGGTCCACGTGCACCTGAAGTGGCGTCACAGCTCGCATCATACGGAGGTCATACACCATGAGGAATCGGTCGCATGCCAATCCATTCAGCCCTCGGCTGGAGAAGCCGCATGCAGCCAGAAGATTTCCATGAACGTCAAAGTCTGAGAGGCTGCCGGAGAACGCATCAAACTCGTGCTCCGTCTTGAAGCTACGCAGGTCCCGAAGAGTTATCTGTTTTTAAAGAGACGTGAATGGTGGTTTGGTGTAAACCAGAAAAACATCTTTCACAAACTGATTTTATGAAGTCGTCCTTACCTTGCCAGAAGTGTGTCCACAGAAGAAGAAACGACCAGTTTGGCGCATTATTGCCACTCCAGGTGTCTCAACAGTGAACTGCACATGACAAGAAAGTAAACACTCAATCACCTGCTTTTAAGTATGTTATCTTTATATTACATGTCAAATTATGCTTTGATCATGATTATGGCAAAAATTAGAATAACGAATATTCTGTTCAGTACTGAGATCACAGTTATTTAACATGATTACTCACTGACTTTGGAAACATCATATAATTATTACACCAATTTTCATTAACTTTAAAAATAATACAACTGAAAAACTTATATGAATGAATGTTAATAACACAAGACAAAACATAAGGATCATTGTGATCATTGCGGCACAATACTTGTTTTACCTTGATTGCCATATTGTAATTAAAAATAAAATGCAATTAATCACTCAGTCCTACTGTGATCCCGCACTGAATGCACAGACAGTTAGTGATGTTGATAATGTCTCACCCTTTGAGTTTCTTGAACAGTATTCAAGTCAAATTCAACCGCATAGTTCTGCAGTCCACCCATGAGCAAGGTGTTGTTATCGGTCATGAGGAGACTGTGCATATCAGCTCCTTCGTCCATCCTGGAATGCACACATCCATTATCAATTATCATAATATTGAATCAGTTATTCTGTGAGAGAATAAATATTTTTACAGCTACAGTTGGTCGACAATTAACGTCAGCACAAGGATATTACATTAAATGAGACTTACGGGTAGTCAAACATGACAAGGCCCCCACGAGTATGGCATTTGAGGTTACACTTGGAAAGGAACAGGACGCCTGTTTCCAAACTCTGAATCTGTCGAACGTCATCTGCTGCATGCACTTGGAAAGAAGAATACCGGCCCATTGTTGGTCCAAAGAACGAGGTAACATGACCCTAAAGAGAAGAAGTATCAGAAACAGAATCACTTTTATCGCCAAATAGGTTTTAACATACAAAAAGTAGAAACAATATGCACAAATATTATGTTATTTCTATGAGGGAAGGAGCTGTGCAAATGTATGGTAGGAATGTGCAAGTTTACAGTATTATATTTGCAATGTGCAAGATAAGGGTTGTGCAATATGTCATGTATGGAGTAGAGGGTGGAGGGAGAGTCAATGGGGGTCTCTGGCCTTGTTGATAGGCCAGTTGCAGAGGGGAAGAAAGAAACTGTTCTTATGCAAGTATTTCTATTTTGGTCAAAGTGGAAGCAGCCTGCATGTATTGTTAACAGTCTATATTCCATCATAATCACATCATAATCTTACTCTGTGATTTCCCATCCAGAGCGTTTCTTCCTGGAGGTCAAAATGCGTTGCAGTGACCGGGATGCCAACTTCAGAGACTGCACTGTGCAGCTCTGAAAACATGCCCTCCATCAGGTGCACAGGCTCGGGGACTGTCACGGCCAGCCCCTCCGGGTCAAGCTCCACACCCTGCAGTAAACTGGGGTTGAGGTGCGGGTCCATGGAGGGCTCCATCCCCGCGTCCAGGGTCCCGTGAAGGCTGGGTGGGTACTCACCCATCCCAGGGTCAAGACCGTCAAAGTTCATCATGAGTACAGTTAAATCAACCTGCAGAGGAATGACAGTGAACAATTACACCAACCTAGCAAATAAATATATTTAATTTGACTAATTATTACTAATACTCTAAACTAGCCATATGTTCAAGTTGTCTTTATTGCTAACTTTGGCTAGCTAACGTAAAGCTAGCTTTACCTTTGGCTAGCTAACACAGCTAGTTTACGTATTCATCACGGAAGTGTGTTTGGAAAGCTAAGATAATGCTTCATCGTTTTCATTAGTAGTGTTTATTCAATCATATTAGCATTTTACCAGCTAGTTGCCGTTATCGGTTAGCTTAGCTAGTCTAGCTAACGTTAGCATACACAGACACTGTTGTGGCTGCACATTTTGTACGTTTCTACCCCCAAAATATCCGCGTTACTGAAGAGTGAGCGTTTCAAAATTACTTTGAGACTTTTTTCATATCAGTATAAAGTTTACACCGACCTCTTTTAGTGATACAAAGTCCCGCACGGGAGCCCATGCTCACTACATTCACAACAATAACACACATTAAAAAAACACTTCCGGAGCAAAGCAAGCGTACGTTCAAGAGCTCCAGTGTTTGTGAGCGCAATGTTACTAACTGGATTAAATTAAGTGATGTAGTAGGAAGATTTCTTATACTTTAGTTTAATATTTATGATTATATACTATACTTCTACTGCACCAACCTCTCAGACGGAAATATTTTTACTGCTGCGTTTAATCACGAAGTAACTCACAATATTATGCTACAATCACGTACTCATATACAAAAAAATAACGATGAATATAAGTAATCAAACTGTATGTTGATTAAGATACATTAATAAGTAATTACCTTTATCTGATTGATAATTAATTTAATTTTTTTTATATTACAGGGATTTATGTGTTTGAAAAAAAATACATAAAAAATAATTTTCTTATACTGATACTTTACTTTAATAATTTCATTCTATGATTATATACTCTACTTCTACTGCACCACATTTTAGAGGGAAATATCTGTATTTTGCTGCATTTAATCACAAAATAACCTACAATAGCGATGATATCATGATGCAGCGATTCTGCCATACTTGATTAATTAAAAGTCAATCATCTACAATACATCACAAATTCTGTGCAACTGAAGAATAAAAATTACCCCCACAAAGGAAAAAATCAGGAATTGTGTATTTAGTTCACAGTATGTACACAATGGAAAAATCACTTTTATTAGCAACACCTGAATTTCTCCAATGGGGGATCAATAAATTATTTGTGTTATCTTATCTTATTTAAACTAAGAGATCAATTTGACATCTTGGAAGGAAACTGGTCAAAATGACCTATTCATAGTTATCTTTTCCTCTAGACTGAGAATTATTATGGGTTGATTCAATTTCATACTTAAGTACAGTACTCGAGTAAATGTACTTAGTTACATTCCACAACTGTGTAGGTATATATATGCTCATATATGCTCATCCAAGAGTTTGTGTATGAAAGGGTGTAAATGTATTTTTATAAGTATAATTATTTGTAGATTTTGTTGTTTCACCATGAGATATATACCCACTTTGTTGTTATTTATTGTTCTTGTTTACTTTAATGTTAAAACCAGATAAAAAGTAAATAAAAAAATGTACAACAGAGTGCATATAAAGTCTAAGGCTACAACTTGTCCATGTCCACATGTGCCATCAAAAACGGTATAAAACGTAAATTTAAAAAAAAATGTATCAAATTCAGAATTAAGAGTTTATATTTCAGAGAGAAAAGTTTTTAGTCTGAACATAAAACATAAAATATGCTGTGTTAGTATATGAGAAGCATGTGTTCTGTTGGCTGTAGCGCTCTTTTCATCTGTAGCAATGTTTTAATGAATAAGTGGATGACATAAAACTTCCTTAATTTGTTTGATGTCATTGTTCATTGCACTTAATGAGTCAGTTACAGCCAGGCATGTAAATATTTCCACTTCATAGAACATGAATGGGAAAAATTAAGGAAGCACAGAAAATATCTTATGCCTTCCCTTATCATTTCCTTTCTCTGAAAAAAAAATTCAGCTGAAAAGGCAAAGGTTTTTCTCTGGTAGAGAAGAGGGGCAGTTAGCGGACACAGACGGAAAGTTTGTCCAATCTGTGAAGAGAATTCAGTTCATTATCGCCCTGAAATGTAAAGGTTAATCTCACTTCCTTGACACAGCCATAGATGTGAAACTTGATTAGGACACATTTAGATTAATTAGTGTGTCACACTAACTAGTACTGCCGATATCACACACTATAAATTATATTTTATTATGGGAGTAAACTAAGTCAAATAAAAATATTTACTGAATGTCATCAATCCAAACCCATGAATGAAGATCAGGTTAAGTATAGGGATATTAGAAGATAATAACTATGTTCATAATAGCTGAAGTTTAACATTTTATGCTACTTTATATTTCAGCCCCACTACCTTTTAGGGGTAAATATTGTACTTTTTACTCCACTACATGTATAGGACAGCTGTAGTAACTTTGAGATCAGGTTTACATACAAAATATATGATCAATATGGAATATGGTGCATTTTAAAAATATTAAATGACCCAACAGTGTATAAAGTAACTTAACTTTGATGATCAAATGTTACACATTATGCACATAATAAGCCAGAAATAACAGTGACAAATGATTACTTTTAGATACTTTGAGTACATTTTACTGCTGCACCTGTGATTTCACCTGAAGATGCTGCTTCTTTTACAATAGTAAAATATCTGGATACCTCTTCTCACACCACAACATTTCTTTATGGATTTTTATAGAATATTTTTTGAGACTTCTTGGAATGTTACTGTTTTGCCATTTTGGATTTACAGCTGTAATTATTTCCACAACACAGCAAAAAGTTTGAAATATATTGTTTTTTCTGTGTGTATTACATTATAAAATCTTTTGTTACAATATGACCTTATTTTTAGCAATTACATGTATATATTATATTTATAAATATTTATAAATATTTATATTTATGTTTTATTTTTTTACATTTATAAACATATGATACACTTATATGATGGTGCAGTGTGATGGAATATACTAAGTTGTTTACAAAGTATCAAAGCTCCACGTTGAACATTAAAATGCCCTTAAAAGTTTAAAAGTTAAAAACAAAAAAACACAAAAAAAAAACACTGTGAGTAACAGCTACGGGACTTTTAACTGTAACAGAGTCATTTCAGACTGTGGCGTTCCCATCTCTTATTTCTGATTACTGAGGATAAATAAATCTGAGTTGGCCACTTCTTCCACCTTTGGTCTTTTTCTTCCCTTTTTGTGCAATTAAAGAGAAGAAGTATCAATTACCTAACATGATGTAATTATTCTGACCTCATCTTGCTCGGTTTTCCTGCTTCGGTGCGTTACGTGAATATTGATTTGCACCCAGCATGAACTTACCTGAGGATGCAGGAAAACCCACTGAGTCACAAGCTATGGTCACAGGTCCGGTCTGCCTCTATCTGCAATCCCTTAAAAGCAGCAGGACTCAGCACAGTCCTCACATCACTCACAGCGAGCTCACAGCAGGAGGACCCTGATCGGAAACAAGAAAAAAAAAAAGAAGAAAGACATCAGTCATGGATTTTTGTTTGGCGACTGTTGCGGCTCTTTTCTCGCTCTTCGCGGCTGCGTGCTGCGCTCCAGCGGCGCACACTCTGCACGATGCATGCGCTGATGTGCGGAGCTCCTCTCTGGAGCTCAATCACATCGCCCAAACTGTGAAAATAGAGGTAAGTGTTCTTATTTCTTATTATGTGGAATTCTTTTTACAAAAAAATCACTCAAGAAAAATTGTTAATAACTTTTCCATACAACCTCTAGAAGTAATTTTGGTGACTTATGTTTTGTATAAAGACTTTTATAAGTTTTTATTTAAATGTTGTGTATAAATATAATGCTTTTTCAAGTATTTTTTTTGTATGTTGAAGCTTGCTTCTAAACACAAGCAGCAATATATTTTTAATTCTAAATTGAAAAGTGCTGATTTGGCAGATTTTAGTGTTAATTCAAATGCACTTTCACAGCTGTAAGTCTGAATGTTAGTTTTAAATTGCTGTATATCAAACAATTTATCATCCGATATACTTATAATTTTTATATAATTGAACGTTTTTACTGAACATGTTTTTCTCAATTGTTTTTTAGGCACGAAATGGATCCAAAGATGTGACAAAGTTCTCCACCTCTCTTGTTTGGATGGAGTCGAAAGACATGTGTGATCCTGAGACCCTCAGAAAGAACCCTGCAGTAAGCAATAATCACCACACTGAAGTCATTATATGCAGTGAAAGAAATTAACATAAAATAAAGAGTTTCTGATTGTGATTGGTTTCTAAGTTATCTCTTCCTCTCTGCTTCCTCAGACATGTCTTGGGAAGATGCTCAACGTCCTAACGAGCTACCAGTCTGCAGTGGAGAGGGTTGCCGGATTTCAAAGCTGCTCAGAGTTTGTCAGCAGAGTGAAGCCGGCGATGCACAAACTGCACAAAGACATGAGCAAGTGTGTGAAGACGAGGACTGCGATTGATCATCAGACGGTAAGCACTGTCACCTGAAATACATGATCCAAAAAAAGTCCTAAATGCTCCATGAGAGAATTTTAATTTATCCGAGTCAGAAGTCTGTGCAGCATCTGTCAGATGAAGCAGACAACATTTTAATGTTTACTTTATGATTCTACAGGAGTCCAACATGATTAAAGAGGAGACTGAGCATGTTCCTGACTGGCAGAAGCCTCTGCTGTGCCAGTACACCATGGACCGGCTCTTCTCCTTCTCCATCCTCACTGCCCGGGTCTTTGCTGTTGGTGATCCGGCTCTTCACACAGAAAACTCAGCTCAGAAATGCATGTAACGTTTGCTGACATGCAGCTTGTTGAAACATCTTTGATGTGATCACATTGATCAAAGTCTCTCGTACAGCCTTCAGTGGCTGAGCTGCAACAGTATTTCTATACTTGTTACTCCCATGTGTACATGCAATGTATTTCCAATGGAATTATTATCTAACATATTTATTCAAATTATATTTATTGTATTTATTTATTGATATTTATTGAAATCAGATGTTATTTCCATGCTATCTTATTCAGAATAAATACAATTTCATCATCATATGTGTTGTGGTTCATACATGATGTCACAGTATTTTTTTTGTGTGCAGATTGTTCCTTCCACTGAAAACAGTTAGATAAACAATTACTCACTAAGAAAAGTTAGGTAGTCACCTACACTTTCTGTGAATTAATTTCCAGAAGAGCAGCCAGACAAACATGCTGAGACAAGAAGGAAGCTGTGCTTTCCTAAAACACTCCTGCTGCTCTCTGGAGATCCGCAACTTCCTGCATACTTCCACCCAGTCAGCGCGTCGATTATAGTGCTGGCTTTTGTTCCCGCCCTCACTCTGATGATGCAATGTTATGTGTTAGTAGTAATTCAATGCAAAAAAGGAAGGTGTGCCACATTTAAAGGGGAAGAGGAAGAAGCTGTGAGCTCAGCGTAAAGCTACCGGATTGCTCAACAAGGAAGTTTGTTCTCCGAGTGACTCAATATCCAGAATTCATTCAAGCCCTCCTCCTGTTGATGAGAGCAAAAACTCCCAGATGTGCTGTTTACATCTTCGGGTGGATGGGTAGCATTTATCTAATGGACAAAATTATTTGTGCTTTAAAAGAAAGTTTAGATAGCAATAAAAATAAATAAATAAATGAAATAAATAACATATATATATCAAAATTGTATCTTACCCAAAGGACAGGATGATGAGATACGTACAGGCTGTAGCTCAAAGTGTTTTATAATAAACTGAGAAACAACAGAACTAATAAAAAGCAGCCAAATAAAAAAGAAGTGCAGATATCGGGTGATACTTTGAAAAGAGATCGATAAATATGCAAAGGATAAAAAAAAAATCAAAGTAAAGCTTAAGGATGATATAACATGTAAAACAAAGTTCGGGTGACAGTAGGAGCGGTGCTGAATAAATTCATTCTGTTAAAAACGTTAACAGAGCTTGCATCTCTTATATTCTTGGGTAGGGGATTCCATAGTTTTGCTGTATAAGTAAAAAAAAAAAGGCTTTAAGACTAAAAAGCAATAAACCTGGCAGCAGAGATCTGATTTAATAGTAGTAAATCAATGGATTGCTTTGGCAGAGCAATAAAGAGAGCATTACAATAATTGAATCACCTTCAAATAAACACATGAACACGTATTTTGGCATCTTGTTGGGACAGGAACAGCTGTACCTTTACAATATGCCTTATATGAAAGAAAGAGCTCCTATAAAATGGAGTCTAGGATTAAGGACAGACTTGTGACCTCTGATTTAACCTGAGAAGTGACTTCACTTTACTCACAGTCACAGCTGGGAAAAAGTCAATTCTACATATCTGGAAATCTGAACTTCCTTCTTCACAGAAGCTTTAATTAATAACATCCTGAAAATATGTTGTAGTGACGAGGAAAACAGCAGTGTGTGAAAAATACGGGGCTCTCCCTGTGGTCGGTAGTGTAACATGGAAACCGGTCCTCCTGTGCTCTCATTGTCAATGTCATAATATATTTTTTACCACAATCAGGACCTCATATCTTTGCAAATTAAGAATGAGGGAGACATTTCGGCACCAGGTAGCGGATGGCAGGAGTTTCTTTGTTTGTTTGCCTGTTTGTCTTCCTAATGTGTATTTGTTTATGGAAAAAACGTCAATCTTGCTTCAATAAACATCTTTTTTTTTAAAGAAAAGAAAGGCAAAATGATAAAGATCTGATAAAATAAGGTGCACAAACAAAAGGAAATAAATGCATAGATAAAATAACAATGAGAATATAGCAACATGCACGAGTGGCTCATTAAAAAGGAAATTAAACTGTTGAGATCCGACATTTGTTGTTGAGGTTAAAATATATTGTGAGCATAAAAAGTGATGTGCAGGGCAGGATTACTGTAGATGATGCAAGCAGGACCATCAATGTTACAGTAAGTCACTAGTGAGATTTATTATAGCATGAGAAACACATGCTTTCTGCTGATTATTTAGCCATGGATTGATTACAGTAGTTATATTGGTTCTAATTTGTTACAGTTTAAAGCAGCATCTGTGTTTTCATGACAACTATATGCAAATAAATATAAAATGTATCTTGTAAAGAATGTGTTTTAAAAAATGACTCGACTCAGCAAACCCAAGTTCCCCAGGATGCCCCACACATGTAATAAACGGGTAATTTGTGATGTCACTTCCTTAATATAATTTCTCACCACACCGCTCATGTTACTGGGAAGCAATGTGCTGACTGTGCCGATAACAGTGTTTTGTTTTCATTCCCCGCTGCGTTAGTCATTCTTTTCCCCCATCCAAGATATTCCCCCACACTACGTAATTCATGACTTAAATGTATTTATTTTCCATGCTTGATGTTATTATTCCAGCAGCATATAGCAGTCGGGGCTCTTTATTCAGTGGCAAAGTTAAACCCTAGTTTAGTACTGCAAGGAAACTTTCACACCGGAATGATCTGTCTAGGTTAAGCTTGATTTAAGGCTAATCAATTATAAATCATTATGGTTTGTGAGCTTGAAACAATGGAAATCCATGGCAAGATTAAGCTTTTGCTATTTACAAACAGTGATTTGTGATTTCACTTAACTTTACATTCAGTACAGGGGGTGAGGTGTTAATAGTATAGTTGTGCAATGAAAGCAAACCCAGCTAACTTCCCTCCTGTGGTTACTGGTTAAACAGGTTTGTTCGATGTGATCTTGATTTGTTAGGTACTTATTTCACTGAATACACCGACAATAACAAACACACCCATCTGTTTACGTCCTCAACTTCTCCTTTCAAGTTCTCAGGTTCTCAAGAAAAAGCTGTTATAAAAAAGAATCCATATCACAGTCAAATAACATCCTTGCACTTACAGGTATCCTGGTGATATTTATCAATGTGCAAAAGGAAAATGAATTAAAGTCGGTATCAATTATCAATCAACAAACCAGAAGGTCACACAAGTTTCATTATATTAAAAAAAGACAGGCATCTCTATGGCTGTTAATTATATTGCAATACTCCAAGTGTATCAGCTATATTGTAATGATTGTATTACCCTACTACAATCTAAATTGATAAATAGCACTAAAGGTAAGATGGAAACATGTATTTTTTATTTAGGTGTGAACTGTCCCTTTATATACACTTGTGAAAGTGTATGTGTACACATGCGTATGCATATGTATATATGTATATATGTGTATCACTCACCATAAATACACCGGACCAATCATCCACTACTTGTGTATTTTTTTTATTTTATCACTATTTTTAATATGTATACATTTCTATTGTTTATTTGTGCAGTTTTTCTTTAACTTATTGCTCAGTTTATTCTGTGTCTAACTGTTTGTCAAAAAAAATGATAAAGCTGATTCTGAATTGATTAATAGGATTTATTATTATGTCCAACTGAGGAGAAAATATAACTGGTGCAAACAAGCTGAGCTGAATGTTATGTTAAAAAGTCAGATCCCTTTCTTAAGTAAAAGCACTATTACACTGTGAAATTACTCCACTACAAGTAAAAGTCCTGCATTCAAAACTTAGGTACTTAAGTAAAAGTACAAAAGTATCAGCATCAAAATGTACTTAAAAGTATCAAAAGGAAAAGTACTTGTTATGCAGAATGGACCCAATCAGACTGTTTATGTTCTTAATATATTATTGGATTATTTTTATTGATGCATTTATGTGAGGTAGGGCTCATTTTAACTACTTTATATACTGCTAAAGTCGAATCGCTTTAAATGTATCATGTTTTTCATGTTAAATCTTGACCTGAAAGTAAATAAAGCTGGCCTTTTCACATGGTCACACTTTCTGGGGGATCCAGGGAAATTCTAGGAGGTCATTTGCTCTTTTGCTAATACTTATGCTGTTTCGCCCCCTCACCTTTGTTTACCTGCCGCCGATGAGGCCTGCAGGACAGCGGCCGGAGTTTTGACAGATGTCCGCTGCTGCAGAGGAACCAACCCAAACCTAACGAAGGCGGGGTTAAAGAAAAAACAAGGAATTTCCTGGTGAGCCACGACAACACAGGAAGGTAAAGTTGGCTGCGTTTAAATGTAAAGTTTTAAACCTAGAAATGCTGCATGGCCGAGGCTAATTTATCACGATTTACAATGAGTTTCTTACCCCTTCAGTGCTGACTTAGTGCCCGCAGCCGTTACATCCTGAGTAACTTTAAACTGCCGTTAGCATGTCAACCTGTAGATAGCAGCTAAACTGTTAGCTAGCAGGCGGACGTTAAGCCATCTAAAGCTAACAGTTAAGCCGAAAGTTAAACAATTTGGACTTTGTATGAACTGCTACTGGTATGTTCTTTTATGACATTTAAGAACCAAACGTTATTGTTGCTTCACAAGCAGCTTAATCGTTTTTAGTGTCTGACGGTTGAGGCTAGATGTAGTTAGCTCAGTAGTGTATACGTTAGGGGAGTCCTGAGGGAGGAAGCGCTTGTTAAATCGCGTAGAACAGTTTAGTCGGGCGGAGTCTTTTCCCCGGAGGTCATATAACGTTAAAGATGCTACACCGCCAACCCCACCCCCGTTTACACAATGAGATAATGAAACGTGCATCTTATAAGGTCCCATAATATTAGCTGTACAATGCCAGAAAGTAAGCAAATATGTTGGGTTGATCGACTAATTTACTGATTGTTTCAGCCTGAGGCCACACCAATGTAAAAGTTGCAGAACAGGTCTAATCAATTAGCACTTACAAGGGAGCAAAATAAACATGCATTAATTAACAGTTATATTATTTATAATATTAATAAATAAAAACATGTCTGAACCCAAGCTGTTTTGAGATGTTTACACTCTTTTTACATTTTACTGTGGCCTTGTATTTCACTGCCATATATTAAATATATGTTAAGTCACCTCTATGGAAATAGCACAATCATGACTAGAAGTTGGAACTACTCAAAACTGTGTCATCATAACACAGTTATAATGAAATAAAATTAATACAAATCACAAGTTGAACTACTACAATATTTTTTTATAAATTAGAATGAAACAGAATTAAGATATACAACACTTTTCCAAGTGCCCACAAGTGTCACAAATATTAGTCTGCACACATTGTCCATTTTGAACTATTTCTATCTTTATAGCCTCTCCTGTCCTGACCGCTCCTCTCTGCTCTGTGTAAACAGCCTGCAGTTCTGTCTGATTTCACTGAATATTTGTCACCTAATAACCGTTTGTCTCAGCAGAATCAATCATGGCTTCACAGCTTTTTTTTCAGCACTGAAGGCTACACCATTGTTTGAGTCTTTATTCGTAATTGGCAGCTATATTGATCAAAACCATTAACCAATTAATAATTTCAATCAGTTTTAAACACCAAATATTACAAGAGCCACAGGGTGTGAACATGTGTATTTCTCTCTAGTCCACCTGGTCAGGTAGAAAAACAGCAAATTCCTTTTTTGTGTATGTTCGTAAGAATCGATTGTGAGCCTGTTTGTCAGCTGTGGGGAACTCCCGACACTTTAGATGAAGCCACCATGATGAGGGGGCTGTCACAGCCTGTGCATTATGTTCACATATCCGAAGGATTCCCCCCTTTTCCTCATGCAATGTGGTCTTGTTTGTATTGCAGACAGGTTTCCCTGTTGGTGATGCCTTTTTGGAGGGCTTTTTCTGCTTTTCGTTCAATTATTTAAATGTACTTTGCTACTGTAAGTGCTGCACTTTCACATATGTATTCTTTGTATAAAACATGTCCCATAGGAAGATTAATCTGCTTAAAAATAAGAAGAATGTTGATATATTTATTATAAATACATTTCACCATAGTGCCAAGGCTCTCAAACCCCTCACATCTGACATTTATTCAGCTTGTTGATATCTTGTTTGGGAAGCTGGATTAGGAGTCATGAGGGATTAAAAGGTCTGTGGATGTCTTTTCAAACAACAGCTGCTTGTTTTCAGCACCCTGAACTCTCACGCTGCCTCTCCTCTGTGTTGAAGATGAATGTGGGCGTTGCTCACAGCGAGGTGAACCCCAACACGAGGGTGATGAACAGCAGAGGAATATGGCTCACCTACCTGCTGCTGACCGTCGTGTTGCACATCGTCCTGCTCAGCATTCCTTTCTTCACTGTGCCGCTCGTCTGGACTCTCACCAACGTCATCCACAACCTGGTCAGTCGAATAGAATACATTTGAAAAACAAACCATCTGAAATATGTAGGATTTATTTTTACACTTTCCAGCTTTTCTATTGAACAATAATCATCCCAAATGTAAAAATAATTGGAACTGCAACAGCTGCATCTATAAACGATTAAATATGCAGCAAACCTGCAAATAGATGAAGCACATTTGTGTTTTTTGATAATCTGCATTGGATTCTTAAAAAAAGTATAAGGGCATGTTCATTTGCAAAATTACCATTTGTGGCTATTGAACCTATTTGATTCATTCTGTGCAAGCTGTAGGATAAGGAGGGTAATTGCAATTAAAGTAAAGCAAATTTAAGTAAAAGCAGTAGTCATGAATGTTGCACAAAATTATTGTTTAACCAGGGAAACAAACCAGCAAAGTAATTTTTGTGTATGTTACAATCTGCATTGTAAAAACGCCTCAACAGTTGATGGTTACTGTCCGTGTTTGAAACCTTTCTGTCGATGTGCTAACAGTAGTTGTGTTGTCCTCTGCAGGTGATGTACCTGTTTCTACACACAGTGAAGGGCACTCCGTTTGAAACTCCAGACCAAGGCAAAGCTCGTCTGCTCACGCACTGGGAACAGATGGACTACGGTGTCCAGTTCACATCTTCACGCAAATTCCTCACTATCTCACCAATTGTTCTGTAAGTATTTTTTGAAAAGTCCTCTGCAGAGCTGGACAGTTTGCACTTTCTCTTTCCTTCTTATGACTAAATTAACATATAGTTGAAAATGTCAGGAGTCGACTGGGATGTTTTTGAGTTGTCTGATCAGGCTGTTGGGAATCTTTTGGCCTTTGTTTTGTTTTTTACATTATTTTACATTTGTGTTCACGTGATCATGTTGACATGCCACTTTCCCACTTCGCAAGGAAACCACTTAACAATCATAAAAATAAAATAAAATTGATTCACAACAGCTGCATAAATATAAATGATTAAATATGTAGTAAGCCTGCAAATAAATTAAGCATCTCCAAAATGAACGGACAGGAAAAGGCACCGACGCAGCAGCTCACTGACTGCAAATGACACAAAACAAAAACATGTTAAACACCGTGCAATACTTCTTACAAAAAAAACAAAACAGAAAGAAAATGTGCAAATTTGACAGCTATCCAGTAACACTTGTTTGGATTTCCCCAAACTTGTCCCCACTTCCTCAAACAAATATATAAAATTATGCACACAATATATTCAGATTCGGATTCTTTCTCCAACTAAAAAATACATAATAAAATCCCTCAGATATCAGCATGTATGTACCTCATTGCAGCGATCCATCAGCACACACTGCTGCATCAGGGCAAGACGCCTCCCAGTCAGCTCTCTGTGAACAAAATGTTCATGTTCTGTACAACCGACAAGGTCGCACAACATCATCATTCATGAAATAATTAACTCACGTTGTAGCATTCGTGGTTACAGCTCAGCTGGTAACTAAACAGAAACATCACAAGTTTCAAACTTTTAACAAAAACTGGTTCGCAAATTTGTTGAATTCATCACATTTTTTAACCGCAAGGATTAAAGCAAAACGTAACACTATATAGAAAACATAACTTTAGTTTGTTTACTCGGAATTAGATAAAATGCAAGACAATATAACACGAACTTGAAAGATTAGAAATATAAACAATACTTTTATTTTTTCAGACCTTCTGCTGCAATTTTCAAGCTCATTTTATTCTTCAAACCGTCACAGAAACTGAAATAAAATGCATGCTTAGTAGTGGAGCGTATTTTCACTTATTTGAGACTTTTTGTGTTTCTTCAATATAAATGTTGATCCTGATGTTTTGATGCTACATAGACACTATTCTTCTCTCTCTGCAGGTATATTCTTGCCAGTTTCTACACAAAATACGATCCCACACATTTCCTAATCAACACGAGCTCCCTCCTTAGCGTCCTCCTCCCAAAGTTGCCTCAGTTTCACGGAGTACGGATATTTGGGATCAACAAATACTGAACTGAACACTGGATTTTAAGCACCAACACTGGAGTTCTAGTTTTCTGTTTAGAGGTTGCGGAGAAGAGAACCAGTCGGATCTGTCTAAACTGTACAGACTGTGAGGAGTAATATATGAAAGTTGCAGTTTGTGCTGCCTCTTGCAGCCTGAAAAAGAGAAACGTAAATGCACTGCTGCTGTTTTATGAAAGTAATTTTTTCTTTACTGACATTCCTGATGTATGTTTGTCCAAAAGCCACTTTGGCTTCAAGAAAGAGCAAATTTGAACTGTACTGCTTTCGAATGTGACCTTTTTTTTCTCAGATGATTTCTGTTACAAACTGCGCTGGCTGCACGTCTGTAAAACTTTTTGGTTGTTGCCATAAATGTGAATGAATTCACTGCGGCAGTGTGGCTCATCTTCTGAATGACACTTGCAAGTTTCCATTTTCTCTCATGCTTTTTCCTCGATTTACTATGAAGGAATTACATGCAGCATGCATTTACACGCCTACAATAAACACTGCAGTCGTGCACACACATAATCATGTAATTTACTGTTTTCTTTAAAAGCGGTTTGTTTTTTCTACTTAAAAAACAGGCAGTGAGAGCTACAGGGTGTGCACGTGTGGTCTTCCTTCTTGTCCATGTGGTCAAGTTGAAAAACTGCAAATTCCTTTTTTGTGTAGGTTTGTAAGAATCGATTGTGAGAGTCAGCTGTGGGGAACTCCCGACTCCCACTTTACATGAAGCCACCATGACGAGGGGGCTGTCACAGCCCGTGCACATATCCAAGGGATTGCCCCCTTTACCTCATGCAATGTGGTCATGTTTGTATTGCAAACAGGTTTCCCTGTTGGTGATGCCTTATTCATGGGGAAGTAAGTCAGAGGAAATGCAGCAGCATGTGAATTTGATAACTATTGAGTATGCCAACCTGATCCTGGGAAACATGCAAATAAGGCTAACTCTATCAGCTATGTCATACATGTTGTGCAATCGAGTGTAATCATTTGCAACATTTACAGTCACTGGGGGTGTCCTCTGCCTTCTGATGCGATGAGGACATTCACATTGACTGTAAAGAAGCCAGTGGTGGGCTGCAGCGAGCAGCTGGGCTAAATGTCATCAGATATGGCTCACTGAAAGCAGAGTGGGAGAGAAAGGATGAATAAAATGTTATTTTTCTGCAACATAAACTGAGAACTACCTGATGATGCTATCTCGCTTAAACAGCAAGTTTTGCTCATCCACTGGAGATTTTTCCCCCCCTTGTTCTGCTTCCACTTTCAATTTAACGTGAACTCGGAAAATTTGATTAGTATGCTGTTAAGGTAAAACACAGCCTGGTAATCAAGATAACTAAAGGGAAACAAAAGATGTCATTGATAATTCTGAGCGGTTCATTTCCCAAACATGCAGACGCAAATGGTTTGCTGTGTCATTTGATATGCAAAAAACCGATTAATGTCCTCACACTTAACTCACCTATGACTGGAGTGTGGGGGTCAAATGTGGTGAAATTTAGGCCTGACAGTAATGCTGTAACAACAAACGTGTGTCTATATTTGTTACAAATTTGCTATAAATTTTGAGCAGAACTTTTGTTTGTTGAACTTTTCAGAACTTCTATCAATGCTTCAAAATAATGTGAAATTGCATATTTTGTTGTTGGAAAAATATGAACCCCCAATGTAATCTAACCAATTACGTGCACATAAGTACAAACTAACAAACTAAAACACATTTGTAGTTTTGATTTGGGGGTGAACTCTCCCTTTAACACAGGGGTATCAAACTGATCCAAAATCTGCAGCCAACCACTTTCATGGATCATTTTGAATAATATTATACAATGATGCTACTACATGTACTTCAGAGCTCAAATATATTTTTTATTCAAAATACTTTGGGGATACTTCCTCACATTTCTGTACATTAAAATGAAAACAGTGAAATACAAACCCGACCAAACTTTTGCTCCCCGTGCAGAAAGCGAGAATAATAACAACCGCCACATCATGCTGCTGTTCAGAGGCACGTTCTGGATGCTCTCGCTGCAGTTTGTTGCAGTGCCAAAGGCCATGAACACTGTAGGTTTTTGAAAACTAAAACGTAGAACCTTTTCAAAGCTAAAGACAACACAAACTACCATCACACAGTAAAAACTTCAACTGCTTTGACCTCCAAAATAGGTCCCAATCACCGAGTATCACTGTATTTGTAACCTCGATTTTAACAGAAGCCATTGTTCCCTAAAAAAGAAGAGATCTGGGATAAGTGCACATTCTTCAAAGCTATATTACTTTGCCATGTTTATACTGATAACAGGTTTGACCACAGTGACAGTCAGTGAGGTGCCTCTTGTGACTGAAATCACAACCCAGGGTTTTTTCTGGTCCAGCCCCCACAGTTATCACTCAAACCAGTCCTGAGCCGAGTCCAGAGCTCTTCTCCAGCCACCTTTCTGAAAGGCAATAACATAGTCATCTCTATTTTCACGTCTCTTCACACAGTGCCGTCTCACTCAGGTTTCATCATAGGTTTAATATCGTCCTCCTCGTCATCAGTGTCAAATAATTCATCCTCAAAGAAAGATCCTCCGAACCCGTATTCCTGCGCGTGGACGGACGCCTCATTTGACATTAAGTGAGGAGACCCTTCAACGAAATCGGCAAACCTGTGGAGTGAAGTGACAACATCAGCATCAACACCGGTCTTAGACAATAAATAAACCATGTACTGCTTTCAGGGGTACACATACACTTACTAGCCAGGTTTCCATCCAAATATTTTACAAACTTTTGCTTCAAATTACAAGAAAAAAATCCACTAAAACAATGAAAATTTAAGTTTGTTTCCATTCACTACTGTTATGTGATTATATTGGGAGTTGGTTCATTGACCCTGGAAACAGGTGGCAGCAATTCTCTAGACCATGACAGGTACAGGGTGCAACAAGATGAGGTTATCAGCGGCATTAATAAAAACCTTAAACAGCAGAAATAAAACGTAGGAAACTGGCTGGATATAAGACATTTCTGTTTGTTTCCAGCTTAATTAGACCACAAACTAGAAATCACTACACTGCACAAACCCTCTGCCTCATCATGATGCTGCAGAATCACTGGGAGGACAGCAGCCTGCTTTACCTTCAGCTTGCACCAGATTTTTACTCCAATCTAACCCGTCTAGGAATTTACATAGTTGGATCTGATCGGTTAGAGCTCTAATAGATTTTTTTAATCAAAATCCTTTGGGGATACTTCCTCACATTTCTGTACAGTAAAAAATGAAAACAGGGAACTAAAGACACATCATGCTGCTGTTCAGAGAGGCACAAACACGTGTCTGGATGCTTGTTGCAGTTTGTTGCATTGGGCCAATTTAGAAGCCAAATGCTGTGTACTTTAAAAAATCTAAACCCTAGACTCAAATCAGGTCAAATCACCTTATTAATCATTACAAGTCAATAAAAGCTTTCATACTTTAATTCTCAAACAATTCCTAACCAATACATCCTTAAGGACATCATGCGTTTTAACAAATCATATACAAACATCACGGTGGGCACCTTTTCGGGGACTGAAGCCTGGACACCGTCTTCCAGGGGCTGAACTCTGGGCTGTTGCAGTGCTTCCTCAGCTCCTCCAGAGCGCGCAGAGTCTCCTCCTCCCCCTGCTTCTGATACTCCTCCTCAGTCAAGAGGCGACGAGGCTCCAGCTTCCAGCGGAAATACCTTTTGATTCTCCTGCACAAAACAGCAAGTGTTCAGTAGGAAAAATCAAAATCATAAGAAATAAATATAGTGACTGGTTCTTAGAGGAAAATGCAGTATGAAAGAGATTGTTTTATATAATTGCTATGACCTTTAATAGTAACAGTTGCTTAAAAAATATGCATCTCACTCTTATTTACAACCACAGAGCTGCATTACACTACATGAGATAACAGGAACAGCATGTGAGCCGTTTCAGATATATCACTGTACTCTTACGCCCCCTTCTGTCCGCACTGTGAACACTCACCGACATGCAGCAACGGTGAGAGAGATCGGGTACTCCAGATGTTTGGAGAACAAAGCTGCCACGATGATGGCGAAGGCAACCTGCTGGATTTGAATCCCCAAATAAATCAGCAACAGGCCAAGAAGCTGCAGCGTCCACGACAAGATGTTAATGCTCTTCTCATCCACCAGAGGACCGTAACGGTAACACACGGCAAAGGTGATGAATCCCACCAGGACTACATAACCTAAACAAAACACAGAAACAGACCAAAGACTTACCAAAGTGATTTAGTGTTATTCATGCCATTTTACTAGTCATTTCTATTACCAAAATTTAGCTTAACTTTGGTGTTATTTAACCCCTGTCTCGTCAAGATATCAAATCATAGGGCTGGTTGATAAGATCTCAAATCAATATCACGATTAACTGAACATTTTACCTCTATAACAATTAATAAATGACATGCCCTCTATTTTAAATATGCTCAACTTTTAAAGCTGGGTTTTTTATCTAATAAAAGAGTGAATATCTTTGCCATTTTAAGGAAATGAAGGAAACACAAGCCCCTGTCAGACTGCAGTTTCAAGCCGTGATATTTACGCCACTGTGGCGCTTCACCTTCAATCTGAACGTGCAAGAGGCGTGATGGGAACACCAAGTGATTCCGGCTCTGTACAGCTTTCGGAGGTAGTAACAGAGGCGTTTTTTTATGCGACCAACACTGGCAATAAGAAAGAAAGTGGACTGTATCACCAGTAAGGGGTCTGTACCTAATGCCACGTTCCAGTGTTCTCGCAGAATCACGCCGAGGTTCCTGCAGACAAGTTGGATGGCGTACACAGAAAACGACCAGCCGCCAACAATCAAGACATAAAAAGGGCTTTTCTGTGGTAAACACAAGGGGTAAAGAAATTAAGTAAATTGATTTAGCCCATAAAATCATGGATATGTGAGGGAAAAGAAACTTCTTACCTTTGGTAAAAAGCGCGCCAAAATGAAAAAGAGGATGATGAGAGACGCGATCATGCCTGTGCTCATACCGGCAGAGTAGAAGAAAATTTGACTCCTTTATTGAAGAGAAATTATTGTTAAAAACATGTAATGATCCTGTTAAGTCAGAACAATGAAATGTGAGTAAGAAAAATTACCTGCTGAGTGATCCTGCGAAGATGAACAACAATGCTCCGACGAGGAACACCAGAAACAGATAGATGTCAAACTCTGCAAGGAAAAACAACATTGTTGTGACAATGCAACATCTATCAATAATCAGCTAATCAATTCTTTGAATTTGTTTTTCTCTTACTACGCCGGGGCTTGACAGTGTACTTGGTTTTGTCAGCAGGATCGACCTTGAAGCACGCCTTCTTCTTGAACAGACTGATGTTGATGGTGGTTTCATTGTGTCGCTCCCGTAACAAGCTCTGAAACCAGCCCCAGACACTGAAGCGGTCCAGCTCCTGAAGCTCCTCCTCACCCTCCGCCGTAACCACCTTAAACACGTTGGAACTCCAAACTTTGACCTGTCAGAAATATTCAGTTATTATGGACCTCATCAGTTCGGCCATAGGGAATTGTTAGGATAAAGTAACTCTTGTAACCCTACTTAAACTACCATAAACTATATTTTGGGCACATTGAACCCAGATACTTCTATGTTTTCTTAATGTCAGGAAACACCAAGTCTGGGTATCAAAATGAATCAATACCAATACCTCAACTTCAATTCCAACTTTATGAAATGCATTTGAACAGAAACGCAATTACAACTTCTTACGTTATGGTACAAATCTTTAATTTCTGTGTTTGAAGCAGTATTTTTAATTTTGAAGAAAGAAATATGTCACACCACTTCCACAAGAGTCCTGGAGCGTCAAATTAATCTCAAATCTAAGCACCGACTGCCAGCCTTTTCTCTTATTGATCAGATTTACTCCATAAGTACTCAAATTTGTTACTGAAGACAAGATATTTTTCAAAACTTGATACCATAGATGCAATTTGAGTTCCCCAAAGTGCCAATACTGAGGAGCAGAGCTAATTACTTTATGATTTAGAAAGTTTATTAAATATGAACTTCTGGACAGTTCTGGATTTGGCTTAGCAGCACTCATGTAACTTACCTGAATTCGTGTCCATGTTTGCCTCCAAGTTGGCACCACAGTGTTTTTGTAACAGAAACTGTTGGGCCCCGACATGACGTACTCCTCTCCATCTCGGAGATCCGTCACTGGATGTTTGCTACCTGTGTTTGATAATCAGAGACATGCATGTTAAACTAACATGTTACTTTAGTGTATACTTCTTTCTATTCCTTTTTATATGATATGTATTTATTTTGTTTTTATTTGTATATGCATATATTTCTTTTACTTTTATCTATCTATACTTTATCTATTTTAAAGTATGGCCAGCATCATTAGATGATTGATACAAAAAACTCACTTTGTCAAAAAATGACTTAGGCCATTATTTTAGGAAAGTGACAATATAACAACATACAATGACAAACAACAATCTATTTCCACGAATGGTAAATATATGTGCAATGCATAATACAGGGAGGAAATACAGGGAAAACCTATGTGCATTATCACAGTCATTGTATCAAATATCTTATGTATATAATGTGTGTATATGTGTTGTATGTCTAGTTATGTAGGAAAATAATATCTTGTATTTTATATTTTATTTTACCTGAATATTGGGCAAATTTCTGCCGATATAAACAAGATTTTGCTTTTTTGTGTGACGCACAGCTGTTATAATTAGCAGGGTAATAATAACCTGAGGGCGGGGCGGGCTCTTAAGCTCGAGCCAAGTTTAGGCTTCGTAGATTTTGTTCTCAGCAATGTATTAATTAAATTTAACAACTGTATCTTCTGCTCACAGACAGAATCAAAGCAAAGAACAGACTGCTAAGACCGGGCTGAGAGAAAAGCTTAGCATCAAATAACTTCTGTAGTTTCACTTAGACTTACACAAGCTAACATGAGTTAGCCTGAGCAACGGCACTTGTTTAAAAATACGCCTAATTTAAATCAAATATCAGTTACTGCTTGCAACACTGCTGCTTACCTGTATCCTGGTGACCTGAGGTTTGAGGTAAACATATAAGAAGCACCGTGAAAACCATTAAATTAACACTTAAAGGGGTGAACCCGTTTCTCATTTTCATGCATCCCGCCATGATGATAGCACCATATCCCTCCTCTTTTGTTTTGTCCCGCCCCTTCCGCTTCTGACAGCTCACTTGAGCTACAGGCTGTTCAGCCAATCACGGAGTCGGACTGGATGTCGTCATTGTCGGGGTGCGTTCAACGCCTCTCCAAGTGGACTGTATGCCCAAAACAAGCTTTACAATCTGTTAAGAGCTAATCAGAGGTGGATAAAGTATTCAAATCCCGTACTTAAGTAAAAATATTAATACCAAACTGCGAAATTACTGCGGCACAAGTAAAACTCCTGCATTCAAAACATAATTAAGTAAAAGTACAAAGGTAACAGCATCAAAATATCATCATCATTAAGTAAAAGACATGGAAAGCTGCTGTTCTGTGCAGTAGCAATGCCACTGTTTATCCATCTGTTCCACATCATCCAAGTCTTTGTGCACATGTCCTCCTGTAGGCTTGTACCTGATCCAAAAATACATGAATATAGCAATGCATAGAACATCATAGAACAATGCATTTGTTTTAATTATTGCCTTTTTAGTGTGCTTTAGTATATTTTCTTGTAGCTCTTGAAGTAGTCTTTTTTGTCATTTTGCTGCAAAAATCGTTGTATATTGTTATGCAGTGACAATAAAGGCTTTCTATTCTGTTCTATTCTTTATTATTTTATACTTTATTCTAAAGTTATTTCTTGAAATACAAACATGCTGTGTTCACCTGTAAAATGTCATTTAAAGATACATGTACACTCTTGTTCACAAGACTGTAAAACACTTCAGCTTTCAGGCCGACAGTTGCCTTGCAGAAACTCCAGGTGGGGGTATTGTATCAAGTTGACAAGGTGACTGCTACACAAATATGCAACAACTTCTCTGAACATTTGTTAATAAATATTTAAGAGGATTATCCAAGATGATGCTGTCGCTGCACGAGCACAGAGAAAGGCTCGCCCATTTACACATGCACCACACAAAGGTAAAATGTCAAGTGTAATGTGGTGGCTAAATGAGGACTGCATTGCCTGGACTTGCCCTCACAGAGGGGGTTTGATTACAGTTTAGAAGCAGTGGGAAAATAATTCCTTTCCTTTTCTGGCTCCAAACCATCGACTGTATAAATAAACTGATTGTAGTTTCAGTGGTTAACCACAAAAAATGGCAAAGAGATTATGAGCTAGTTAAATTACTACTTAAATATGAATGCAGTTGAACTACCAGCAAACTAAAGCAAAATAAAACTTACTTTAAAACATTACAACCTCAAATTTTTTCCATTTCAGTACATCAACTGCCCATGACTTTATATTAAATTTTTTTAAAATGTGACTGTAATAACTTTTCCTTGTAGCTTATTTTAAGAGCTTATTTAAATGCAGCTCAGGTGGAAACCGGAGCACCTGTAGTTTGACATTGGTGGAGTAAGTAAACACAAGGAGAGATACGGAGGCTGTACAAGGATAAGCTCCGCTTAGAGAAGAAGGTTTACCATTAGATTTGATCCATAAAAACACACTGAAGGGTGTGAGTTTTGGAGCCAGTAATACATCTTAATGAAGGGTCCATAAATTAATTACAGCCCCATAATAACACTATGTGGCAACTACATGATACACAGAAGCCAAAGTATTTAAACATGAACATGGACACATTTCTCAAAGATGTGTTGTATCTGCTGCATTGTCATGGATTGTTGATTTCCTCCCCCTCAGATCATTTGTGTAGATATTTTGGTCAATATCCTCAAACGAATGGAAAATCTTCTTACTGTCCACAAGAGGGAACCACAGGATTCAGTCGGTCTTTGGTCATTTTTAACTTTCACACAAAACTGTACATGCAGAGACAAAAAAAGAAGAAGAAGCAAAACAAATACATGTAACAATGGCTGCCAGAGTAGCAAATAACTGTCCATGCATCTCCAGATATGCTCTAAATACACTGTCAGCAGTCACAGTGACTGAAATGTCCACACACACTTCCAGTCTGTACACTGCCACAGTCCAGAACAACACACACAGTGTGACCGATGTTTCAGTGTCTGCGGCTGATATTTAAAGAGCAGGGCAGCTGATGGTCAATATATAATGATGATATTGTGTTGCTGTTTTTTTGTGTGCACCTGATAAAATATAATAAAATAACTACTAATTAAAATAACAACAAATGAGACACAAAATTACTTAACCTAAAACATAATTTCTTTGATTAAGTAGACCTGACACTGGTAGACACTTATTAACAATAAAAAAAATGAACAGGTGAGCTAAAGAACTAAATTCTGTGAATGAACCATAAATAGAATATCTTAAAGTTCTGCTGTGCTGTGAAGTACAGCCTCACAGAGCTGTTAGCATGGCTCTTTGGCTGCACGTTGAACCACTTCCCTCAGCTCCCGGCCTCTGTGGTGTTCAACGTCTGAACCACATGACGTTGCACTTTAGCTGCGTTGTCACTGTGGTCCCTCGGCTTACAGCAGGATTAAACTGAACCCTCCTACTACGTATGTGTGCCAAAGTAAGACTTGTTCATAAAGCAGTCAAATAAAAGAGCTATTTCTACTTCAGTTCCTGAGCAGGACTTGGACTGTAAACGTTTACAGTGAGATGATTTTATAGGTCCATTAAGGCTGAGAGATATGGGTCACTCAAGTGTTTGTTTTTTGATACGCTTGTGGTGCAAAAAGCTACAGAGAGACCAAATAATTGACCTCAATTAGTCTCATTCATCTTATCATTAATGTGAGAGATAAGGCAGCAATAGTCACATTCCCACTGATATCATAGCGCATATCATTATGAGTGAGAAGAAACAGGAAACACTATAACACAAAAATTAGAAGCTGAACTCGTCTAAACAGTGTCACATTCACACCTTAAAGATGTAAGCTTTAATGTGACCTGTTCCATATTACCCACAAAGACTTGTGACTTTCACCACATGACCAAAACTCTGAGCAACAAGTTCTCTTTGTTCGGTCTTAACGTGACATGCACTATAATGAAGCTATACTGTGTCAAATATTATTTCTGGCGTGAGAGAAAAACACATTTTCAATGTCAAAGCTAAAAAGATTGGAAATGGTTCCTGTATTTTGACCAAAATGTTCAGATTCTTTGAGCACGTTGCTCAATGAGCGAGTCCGAGGATGTTGCTCAGTGTGGAAGACAGGAAATACTTGAGAAATTGGGTTCCTCAAAGCGTTAACTCTTCATTTCCTTTAAAATCTAACAGAATTTAAATCTCTAATAACAATTTACCTATTTTGAGGTAAGTGACTGTGGAGGTAAGCCGATTCATACTTTAGTTCCTAATGTTTATTTCACTTGTATGAGCTCTTTTTATAAAAGGAGAACTTTTGGCTTGTTAAAAATCCTCTTGACTGATTTAACCCCATGACATCGTACTTCTGGGAAAAGGCAAATAATGGGAGGGTCCACACCAACACCAGTGGAATTTTTCACAATCTGACAACCCAAAAAGTGTTCTGACTAATATTTTAACACTGATCTGTGAGGCAATCATAGATTATTTATCAAGTATTGTACTACAATTTTGAGGTAATTGTATTTTAATAAATTCTGATGCTACTTTATACTTCTACTCCACTACATATTAGGCAAATATTGTACTTTTACTCACGTCTTTAGTTCCATCGAATATTCAGGTTATTTAAACCTTAATTTACTATCTGCAACATTAAAGATACATTAATGTGTCATTAGTTTAGCCTATAACACCATAATGTGATATACATTTATGTGAAGCGGACCATTCTGTATATTAAGTACCATCACTTTTGGTACTTTATATAACGCTGAGTAGTTTAATACATAATGTTTTTGATGTATTTAGTTTTTATAATCTAAATCTGCAAAGAAACTCGTGACTAAAGTATGGACAGTATATGTACTCGCTTATATATGTATATGTAATTATGATATTGTATTCTTTAAGCAGAGTCAGATGTTGTATATTATATATAAAACAATACTCATATACAAAAAGATAGTCAGCAAAATGGGGATAAATATATATAAGCATATAAATGTAATGAAATTGTATAATGATTAAGATACATTTTTAACTAATAATTATTATTTTTTAAGTATTTTTTTATTGATAATGTATTTCTATTTTTGGTAATGAATGCATATATTTATATGGCAGGAATAAAAGATTATTATTAAGTTTATACACATTTAGGAAAAGTAATTAGTGTAGTAATTAGTGCATAAATTCACATCAATAAGAAAGCTGGTTAAAAATAAATGAATAACTGAAAATTAATACGTTTGTACGTCTCACTCCCTTTGTGTAAAAATTACTTATTTGTATGATTATTTATTTTTTAGGTTCGAAAACAATTTCACAACAAAAACAAACAAAAAACTTATTAGACGAATAACCAGCCAGTGGACGTTTTTTTTGGGGAAGTCGTGTGTTTTACGAGGACACCTGAAGGTAGCATACGAGGTTATGGTCGCCGTATTAAATGGAGAAGTGAAGAGTAGAAGAGGTGGGAAGGAGCTGTGGGAGGAGGGACTATAAATGGGAGAAGTTAGTCTAAAATTTCAACACACACCTCGTCGTCTTCGCCTCCTCTCGCAGGACTTTTAAGACTTCTTCTCTAAGGTAGACCTCAAATGACCGCCGAAATATCAAACTTTTATCTGTTATGCTAACCGCTTTTTCCGTTAACCGTTTTGGAACGTAGCATTTAACGGCTGAACGATCTTCACAAAACAAACAAAAAAAGTAGCCAAATAGAGGATGTTAATCAGTTGTAAAGTCGAGAAAAAACGTCTATATTTGTTTGTGTAAAAGTAACTTTGTTTGTTGCGCTTAACAAATCTAATAAGAGAAATTTGTTGATGTAATTAATGATATTTTACCCGTGACAACGCTGGTATTGTTGCTAACTTAGCGGTGATTAACGGTCCGAGGCAGGGCCGAAGGGACTCCGCTTCTTCCTCAAAAAACGGCAGTTTTGATCCCTTCAGGGTCCAGGAAGATGTAATGTAAAGGCCTCAACAATTTAAGTAGTATTTAAGTCACAGTCCTGCCCACCTAAAGGCTAATTTACTGTTTAAACAAAGCAGCTAGGGCTCTGGTTAAACTTTGATTTGTCTATTAAATTACCTAATGGATGTGTGTCTTTGGGTGTAAATACATCCAGTTAAACAATGGGGACATGTGTGGGCCACACAGAAACCAAAAGCTCATCACAACAGTCCAGTTCAGGGTTCAAGGCTTTTTTTTTTTTAAATAGCTAAAGTATCAATCAGAAGTCAAATGACTCATGTGTTCCACTGCTGCTGCTCATATTACAGCTGATGTAATGGCCATATAACTCTGCCTTTAAGAAGTGAATGTTGTTGTGAGTTTGTTTTTACTTTCTTTCTGTCTATCTATCCAGGAATCAGATCCTCGTCAGCCATGGCTGTGGAGGGGGGAATGAAATGTGTCAAGTTCCTGCTTTTCTTTTTCAACTTCATTTTCTGGGTGAGTAGCAGCTAATGCAACTCTTTAAATGTTTACTACCAGAAGGCAGCAGAAGGGGATGCAGTTGATGTATAAATATAATGTTTCTGAGAAGTGGAGGTAGCTATGAGTGGACAAAATTAAAGCAACAATGCCAGTAAGGCCTCTGTGGTTTGTTTTATCAAGATTAATCAGCGTATCTTTTTGGCAGGCTCAAATATGAACTAGCTGGGTAGCAGTTCTGCTTTTTTTTTACCAGCCCCTGTGACTTTGAGCACTAACTCTGGTCTTGTTACCCAACTTTAACACACAGTGTGTTATCATCTGTAAAATCATCTGCTGAGCAAACACACTACCTCTGACATCCCCTCTTGATGTATTCTTCCTGAGCACTTGCACACTGGCTCACATGTTTGCTTAATAAGCTTGTTTGTTTAGTATTTATAAAAGCATGAAAGCAATGTGAACACAAGGACACTCGTCTCAAATATCCTGGATTAAGTTGAGCATTTCCTGGATGCAACCTGTTTCTTCATTGTGTGTTTGAGAGATATAGAGTGCGAGGTGGAGATGATGGAATGTGAATCTTATGACCACAATTCAAAGTGTAACGACATCATGTGACTTGTCCATATCAACATTTTACTGTTTTTCCTCTTCCCCTTCACCGACACACTGCCACCGAACGTTTTACATGCTCAGTGAACTCTTCAGCACTGAGTGAAACTCTGATAATATCTCACAGAGGACAAGAGGAAGTACAGCATGACCAGGATGTACTATTCTCTCTAACTTCTGCACAGTTTAAGGACTGTAACTAA
>CAFUXE010000571.1:1026869-1061308 GCA_903364295.1 Serranus cabrilla | reverse complement strand
TCTCTTTTATCTTATTCTGTTGTGGGATTGATGTGACTGTCTTTGCCCCGGCTGCCTGCTGTGTTCACTCCTTTATGTTTTCCTCCGTCAACCATTAGTCACCCATTTGACTCAAGCTCAAATATTTACATTGGTGTTGCCAACAAGGAGAGGTCCTCCGCTGCAGCGAGGGCTTAATATGGAAAACACACCAGCAACTGGGCTGATATCTTCAAACATTCAGGCTACTGACAGATCCTGACTGTAAATAATGGGGTTCTTAACCAGACCCGAGCATTTCTGTAACTGGAAATGAGCAGTAAGACCAGATTGGCTGTGTTGTTAAACTGGGGTTTCTGGGGTGTTTCCACTTAGCGGTATTAGTTAAAGCTTCAAGTCTACTTCAATATGGCAATATGTTCATTTTGTAAATTATTGTCCCATTTTTTTGTAAAATAGACGATAAAGCTTCAGGGCGTGGCTACCTTGTGATTGGCAGGTCACTACCACAGTGCACTCTATGTTTTTGACTTTTAATCTTTCAAAGTGTGTTTTCTCTTCATCAAAGTTTAATTGTAGTCATTTAAAAATGTCTGGTTCAGTATTCGTTTGAGCTCTAAGTAGTCGTCTGTTCATTTAGAAGAACGATTGTTCCTTATTAACCAAGCTAGCTCTAGCTTTAGCTGATGATGTAGCGTTATTCTGGCCCCCGACCCGTTCTGTGCATGAACTGGTTGCAAAAAACGATATTGCGACGGCCTTAAGCCAAGACGGTGGCAGCTAAAACACTGAACTGAAGTCTTTAAAGCAGCAGTCCACAAACCAATGGGTGGTCGTCAAGGTGACTGCGTCCACTATTACTATGCAGTCTATGGTCAGAATCAATATACTGGTAGGATAATAGTTTGTAACTATTTTAAGTGACCTCTTTGATGGTCTGTCAGTGATTTTTTTAAACAGCAGTTTTTATCCTCACATTCAAACGTTACACAGCATGGAGTCACACCCAGCTGTAATAAAACCTCTGCATGCCCTTTGTTTTGCGAGCCTGTGAACATAAGACAGCTGTCAGTTTGCCAGAGAAGTTCCACTGAAATGTTTATTGCACATAATTTGTAATCTCAGTTTAGATATTAAAAACTAGCATGAAGCTTTGGACATCTATCTCTGTCACTCATGTGACTGGTCACACTCATGGTGTATAATTCCTATAATATTGGAAATTCTATGTTGATGAGTGAGCATGATTGTGGTGCAACTATACTGTTTAAGTGAGTTTATATAGGCTGTGTATAGTTGGATCATGTTTAACAGACTTTCAGTGACTGTGTAAATTGACTCTTTTGTTGAAGTAAAAAGTAGACAGGAAGTAGGAAGTACAGATAAAATCTTGGCCTCATGTGGTCAAAAGCCTATTACACAGTCAGGTTCCACCACTTTATCATCCATTAACAATACGTCTGATAAACAAAGAATTAATGGATAACACTGAATAAAACTGACTCAGTTTTCTTCTATGATTTACTATGATTCATATTTCCATTTTATAGTAGTCGAGACAATAATAAGGTTTAATTTTACATTAGTATAAGCTTTAGTTGAAGCTCTGTTTATCAGGACGTTAAGTTCATTGCAACATTTTAGTGAGCTCCCAAACAATAGGGCAAATTCACAGTCAGAGTCACTTGTTTTTCCATACTGATTAATACGTTTATGTAACTCTTGAGTCATGGTCAGTACTTTCCACTTCTTATTCTGTCATCATCTATCACTTGACCAGTGACGTCCTCAGCCAAACTCAGAGGAACTCCCACATCCTTGTATCATCATAGAAGTTGCTGTTTTAAGGCACGTTTACAGCCTGTCGCAATATAATACAGAATATGACAGTAATATGCCAATGTGAACTTTGTACAATTCTGTCTTTTAAGTTTTTCTCCTGCAGTTAGAGTTAGTACTTAAAAGTCTGTTAAATTTCTAATTTAAGAAAAAAATGCTCAAGCACACATCAGTCTGCATGTTCTGATTATCAATTTGGCCCATAAAAAGTATATTTAATACATGATTTAATACATATTTTTTCTGCTCCTGGACTAATTATCAAATGAGTCATTATTTCAGTCCTGGTGGTTAAATCCTGTCTTTAAGTTGATCCCACCACAATTGTATGTATCTATTAAATTCCAAGTAAAGGACGAGCAGTTCACTGTGATGTTTGCTTTAGAGCTGCTTGATCCCAGCTGATCGCAGTCAAACAGTCCACCCATGTCGTGTTTGTAAAGGATCTAATGAACAGCTCTTGGCACCCCGCCCAACACAGTGACACATCAACATCTGATCATTTCATGTCACGACACAGGAACTGAAAACTGTTGCAACTTCCTCGCATCTATTTAACATTAGTGCTTAATCATTTTGTTAAAGTGTGTGAAATGAAATGTTTGAATCCTACAAGCAAGTGGATCTATTTGCTACATTTACTCACGACTGAAAACTTAATGTTTAAATTTAAATATTCCCTATAGAATTTAAATATTTTACTTTGAGAATCATCTATCATTATTTGCGGGGGGTTTTCCCACCTAGAATGGCTCTGTGGATGGTTGTTTCTTTCAGTTCATGACATTGTTTTTATTGACATTTGTGGTTGCCAGAAATTGTATTCTAAGGACTTTGATGATTCTCTGTCTTTTTATTTAGCACCATTTATTTAATTCAAATGTCAATTTACTTTATGACTGAATACCTACAATACTAATGCCATGCCATTAGACTATTTAAGTGCCAATTAGCGAGTTTTTGCATGCTATCCCATTAAAACAAAGATAGTGAACATTGTAAATATATAACCTGCTAAACATCAACTTTAGTTTTGTCCAGAACATGAGCCCACAGATTTCACCTTGAACTAACCTCCCTCTCCTTCCTGCAGCTATGTGGCCTCGCATTGATTGTCGTGGGAATTCTGGTTCAAGTGGGTTTGCACAACTCCATAATGATCCGTGATGCATCCGCCTCAGGAATACCCATTGTCATCATTGCAGTCGGCGTAGTGATTTTCTTCATCGCCTTCTTCGGCTGCTGCGGTGCCTGGAAAGAGAACTACTGCATGGTCACCACGGTAATTACAATGAATCTGTTACTGCTAAAATGTTGAATTGACTTTACTTTGGTATGAATGAATGAGGTGTGTTAAACATATAAAATGTTGCTTAGAATAGTAAAAATGTTGATGTAAGTCACTTAAATACATTTAATTTCTCTTTTTCTCCAGTTTGCCGTTCTTCTGGTCCTGGTCATTCTTGTTGAGATCGCAGCAGCAATCGCTGGATACGTCTACAGAAACAAAGTGGGTGTAGAATCTGACTGTTTTATGTGTTACAGTATATTAAACCCTGCACATGGTGTGCTTTAACTTCCACTTTGTGTCTCCCCTCTAGCTCTCAGCTGTCGTCGAGGACAGTCTCACTGACATGATCAGCAACTACAAGAACGGCACAGCTGACTTCAAAAAAAGCGTGGATAAAATGCAGGAGGATGTGAGTTCAGTGTAAATTCTCCCACTCACTGTTGACTCACTCTGACAACACCCTCACATAACACTGCTGCATCCTGTTGGTCTGCGCTGCATCGCATGACTTTGTTTTTCTTTCCATCTGTTGACACAAGTTAACTGTACATTGCTGGCACTTCTATCAGTGGTGACTCAGTTGNNAGTGCACATATAAGAATACTTCATATTTATCTCTGCTCATGAACAATAATTTTCCCTATTTGTAAATACATTTTGGGTTGAAGAATGTCTGATAATATTTATCACAGTTAGTGCCAGAGGGTCCAGTGTTATTACCAGGTAAGACTGGACCCCCTTTAAACCGCCATTAATATCCATATTAAATGTTTTTAATTTGACTCCTTTTCAGTTGAAATGCTGTGGCGGGAACAGTTCCTCTGACTGGAGAGACTTTGGATCTGATGAGAAAACGGTGCCTGACTCGTGCTGTCGGGTTGTTACTACTGGCTGTGGAGTCGGCGCCATGACAGACGCCGCCAAAGTGTACCAGAAGGTGATACGAGTGTTTGATGTGTGTTTGAGAAGTCAGTGAATATGAGATGTAGTTTAAATGACACACTTAATACGAGGAATGCACTGATCAGACACTGAAAACACTGGAAATGTTATTAGTGTGTACATTAACAAATTTGTTGCTGCATTTAAAAGGTTTACACTTGGAAGTGTAATTCCTGTTAATTTTGCAAGAAATGATAGCTCATCATATTATTTTAATATCAAAACGATTGATTTCTATGTGATTGACAAACCAACTAATATGAACTAAATTTCCTCAGTCCAAATCTTTGGTATTCTGGGGCATCTAGGGCTGCTTGATTATAGGAAAATTCATAATTACAATAATTTTGGTCAATTTTGACATCACAATTATTTACCACAACTATATCTTCAACATTTTGCTAAACTAAAGTCGACATATTCCTGTCAGTAACTCATTGTTGCAAAAAAAGACGTGCGCTGGATTTGTCACACATGACAGAATAAGAGCATCATTGTCCAACTGAATGTGGCACTATAATCATTTTATCTTGATTATTGTCCAATTATTGGAGGTCAACATGTTAATTAAAAATAAAATGTCATTAATTGCCAGCTCTTAAATGCAGATAAACCTGAGCTTCCTCATCAATACATAGACAGAATTATTGAGTGTGTATAGAAAGAAAGGGGTGGTGCATTATAATGAACTCTGCAGTTATACTTTGCTATCATCATTTAGCTTCTGTCTGTCTCAACCCTGTCACCAACAGCAGCGGCACAAACATCCAATAAACAGTCAGTGCGACTTTGAGCTCCAGAAAATTGGAAAAGGTCAAACATCCACTAAGCTAAAGAGACAATAGTTGGTTGAGACCAAAGCGGGGCTCCACAGACAGTCAATATTGGACAAAAACATGACAGGAGTGGGTAATAATGGTGCTCTGTTCTGAATAGGCGTGTACAAAAACACACACATACAGTGAGTGTGTGTAGCAAGTCGCCTCACCAATACACGAAACAGCTGACCCCAAAATATGTTGGATGACCTTTTGACAAATATTTGATTATGAATACCATGCAAAAACAAATAGAAGGTGAGACACTTCCCTATTTGGTGTAATAACACTCATATATAAATAAAAAGAGCAGTACATTTCTACATACACACACAGTGTTTTAATAAGGTAAGAAAAAAAGTTTCAATGGAATGAAATCTGTTGATTTTTCAATAAATAATGATAATTTTTACACATACAGAATGGGATGTGTGGACCCTTAAACAATGAGGAAGTAAAGCCAAAGTCAACAAAATACTTCCATTGAAAAAAAGTCAATGTTGTACCATGAAGCAATGTGTCTCTCAAATAACTCAGCCAGTTAAATGTGGATACTGAATCTAATTTTGCTTTGGTTTTAGGGATGTCATGATGCTTTGGAGGCTGTACTGAAGAAAAACATCCTGTGGGTGATAGTCGCAGCTCTTGTTATCGCTGCCCTGCAGGTACGTAACACACAATGTGCAGAATTTCTAACCAGTTGAAAATTGTACCTACTAACATGATTTCATTTAAAAGTGTTAACGTGTTTTTGTAATTATTTAAACTCTTTACTTTTTGAAATGTTTTATTTCTAGTGTCATGTCTGGTGGTTTTATCTATTTTTATGTCAAATTTAACAGATCTGTATTTATCTGATATCACTGTCCTCCCCTTCTTGTTTTCCTTCCAGATTATGGGCATCGTGTTCGCCTGCTTGTTGATGAGAGGCATCCGCAGCGGCTACGAAGTCATGTGATTCAGATTCACACCGGAGTTTTCTGTTCAGGTCACGTTCATCGGGAGCTTAATTTGGAAACTTTTATTATTATGTTCATGTTATACTTCAGATATAATGCACAGAACAATATTATTTTCTCTTGTACCGATTTTGGATAATATTTTCACAGGTTAACAATGTTTCCGCTTTGACACTGTTTGTGCTTACGAGATGAGGGGAATGATTATGACCACTTTACTGTCAGCGTATGTTCTTGTTGGTTTTGAGGAATTCTAACCGCTTTCACTTGTTCTGTTTTAGAGACTTGAGATCAGTTTTTATGTTTTGGTGGTTCCCAGTTCCTGTTTTTATTAAAGACCCTTTAAATTACGTCTGAATCTAATTGAAGTGTAAATTTACCATTGACTGAATAAAAGAAGTGGACGTACCCACCGTCATCCCATTAGTTTTTGGTCTACCATTTTCACGCATAGAGTTGGATTTTTGGTGCCATGTGTACAACGGAAAAGACAGCAGGGAGGACCCTAAATTATCAGCTCAGTTATTAAGGTGTACCCCTAATTCAGAATGCACAGACAACTCCTTCAAGTGTCTTTTAGTACAACCAAGACATTTCTAGGTGACCAAAATATGAACCAAAAACACATTATGAAAGGGTAAAAGAACTAGAATGAAACCATGAAAATGTGCCATGGTTGCAACCTGCCATTTATAATGTAGCTCCATCCTAAAGCTCACCCTGCTTTAAGGTAGTTTACTCTAAATGGGACCATAATTCCATAAATGAATCCATGCTGTATTGAAGAAGACCTGTATTTGTGTAACCAGTGGAGTCGCCCCCTGCTGGCTATTCAGTCTTCACTTTTTAGATCTGGGGCCTGTTCCATAAAGCAAAATTACCCAAAAAAGTCATGCTGATTTCAGTTACTCCAGCTCCTTTTTAGTTGATTCACGGCGATAAAGTAAATTCACCAACTTCAAGCTCAGTCACTACGGCCACTCATACTGGAAAATAGTTTAAATTTGCTTTATTGAACCAAATCAACTGAAATAAACCTGATTTATTGGGTAAACTCACTTTAAGGAACAGGCCTCTGGAGGCTGCTGCTTGGTAAATACAAACTGAAAATAAATGCACCAAAGGTATTTATTTCAGACGCAGTTCCATTACAATGCATATGATATTGACACCGCAACACAACATTCAAAACCTGTTGATCAAATAATATACATTTAAAAAAGAAAATCTTAAACAGAAAAGAACTTAGCAACTCATATTTCAAATGTATCGTGCCAGTCTTTGTGAAAGGCACAGGAAGCAAAAGACATTTCCTATTTTACACTTTACAACACCGCTGGAGTGGACCTTCACTTCCTCTTTGTACTGCTACCCTGAAGCGAGCAAAAAGCTTTAATGGTTGAAGGAAATTCTGTGCTCAAGTGCGTTCTGACCAGGATAATTTAGAGTCATCTTAGGCTTCCGAAGCAAGTAAACAATATATTAAAAAGAAAATAATAAAGTGCCATCACGACCTTTTCAGACAGCTTGTAAGTGCTGTTCTGCACATCAAAAAGTATATTAATGTACAAGCAGTTTAGCTTCTCATCACACAAAAAAGCTTGAATGTCTTTGCAATTGCAAACTTACTGGGCCTTCCTTTTCAGTTTTTATCATTTATTCTTTTAGAAGGTGCCTCTGTGTAATCGACTGATTCTTGATGTTGACTGGTTGTTCCGTATTTGACAAAACTATTTCCTTCCCTCGAGACACGAAATTCCTTTTTGAGTAGCTTTGTTCATTGTTAAGAAATAAGAGCCGAGCACAGAGTGAGGTAAATGGATGAGAAGCTACAGTACATGTTTGATGCAGACATTTAACACGCCCACATAAAAGCATTTTTATCTGGATTTGGAATGAGTCCGAACTATTTTACCATTCCACAAGTAGATCGACAGCACACGTAGTGCTGCTGAACCTGTACTGAACATAACCCTCTTTGTTTCCCTGCTTGTCTCTGTGGGTGTGTAATGATGTATTCAAAGTAAACAAATGACAAGCCTGAGCGTAATAGTGGTAACAAGGCTGAGACGCAGCGACACGTAATCTCATTAACTCAACAACACCAAGTAAAGTTTTTTGCATCAAAATCAATTTGTGTGTCTCAATTACATGAGGGCTCTATTAAGCATTATTTTTTAGTCTCACTGTGCTAATTTATTAAGTAGAATCCCATACCACTCCCCCGATAAAGACACAGCAGATTCATCCACTTCTTCCAAAAGAAATCCTGTTAACTGGGTGTGTAGTTGGAAAGCAGGACAGTTCTACAATAAGGCGTCTAGAATTAACAGGATCCTTTTCTTTGCTAAAAACCTGCTTCCAGTTTTGGCTTAGAGGCTTTACTTAATCTTGCCCAAAACAGTTTTAAAGTGTTTTTTTCCGCAAGCAAAAAGAAGATGTTGACAACTCTTAGGAAGCTGTGCTGCCCACCCAGTGCACAAAAGAGAACGTAATCACAGACGGCTGCCGGCTTCCTGTCAGTGACGTCTGGCACCGTTCGGGTAGTTGGCAGAGAGGAAAACAATGCTGTGCAAAAGCAGTGACACCTCTGAGTCTGCAGAAAATTAAACAAAAGAGGCATAAAAGTGGCATTTAGTTTGAGTCCAGAGAAGGCGTGTTTGTAGGAAGGGTTAAAGGAACGGTTCAGCATTTGCCAGGGAGTTAGATGAGAAGATCAATGCTGCTGTAGGTCATTAAAGTGGACTCTCTTAATTGATAATTGTAGGAAGAAATTGGAAAAAAACTACAGCAAAACATCCATTTTGCAATGAGCTTTAGTTAATTAAAGTGGACTCTCTTTCAGTCTGCAGAAAGTCCAGTACAGTCCACATGTGTGACCACAAAGTCTGCAAGTCTAGTGATGTCCTGATAGTTGGATTCAGTCAGTATTTGTCCAGAAAAAAGAATTCGAACAGCAAGAATTTCAGACACTTTACACAAAACCAGACCAGCTGTTATCTTTTGTCTCTAATGCTAAGCTAAGCTAATCATGTGCCATTTAATTAATAGGAGTGGTATCAATTTTCTCATCTAACTTTCTGCAAGAAAGGGGAATAAGTTTAAACTACTCCTTAATATATTAAACAAAGCAGGCTACTGTTGAAGAAGTAACAAAATGAAAAATACCTTTCAGTGAAGAGGACACCTGAAGCCACTGGGATAACCACTCACGGCACTGCATAATGCTGAGGCTGTTAGAGTGGAGCCCTCTGAGATAACAGGCCTGAAAAGACAAAAATATGATGCGTTTGTTATTCGGCTTGCAGATTAATACACAGTGTAGATCAGATAAATAATCAGTGAATACAAAGTTTGCCGGACCTGTCTGAGTTCTGAGTCACTCAGCTGGTGAGGGCCCAGCCTGCTGAGAGCCCGGTCCAGCTGGAGCAGCTCCAAGGCGTGGCGGTTCAGCCGCCGGCCAACCAGGAAACCCGGGAGGCGAGGCGTCAAGAAGAGCAGGGGGCTGAGATGTCTCTGATTAACAACGAATTCAAGAGATATTCAAGTGATGTTCAGATACAACAAGCCTTTTTTAAATCATTTCAGCTGTAATTTTCCCGAGCTACAGACTTAAATCACCTGCACTGTGATGTGTTCACTGTCATCACATCAAGTCGGTTTCACTTATGTTAGAGCGACAATAAATTGGGTATCACTTACATTAAAAGATCAGTTTCATTGTTGTGTTTATTGTGTTTGGTCCAGACATAAATTCATGTCATTAAAAGGTGCAGTAAATAAGGTGTTAAAAAGGTTGATAAGATATATGTCTAGGGGGTATTTACTTAAAAATGTATTGCCCTGTATGTCAGGTTTTTACTGCAAAATGACATTTGGATTCAGTTTGTGCAGCGTGTTAGTGAAGTTACTGACCATCTGATCCACATTCATCCTCTTTATACCCAGAGGAGGTCCAGAAAACAGGCTCCGAACAGCAAGGACTTCAGACACTTTAGGGTTTGCTCCACTTTGCACCTGAAATCGCACAGAAAGTCAGTTTATCTCATTTCCATCAAGGAATAATACGCACAGGTTAAACCTGTTATTCTACTTATGCAAACATGAGAAATGTGTGTGTCAGAGTTAGAATTATTCCATTAAAATTTGAGACAATATCCAATAACTCAACCACCAGTTTTTTTTTTTTTTACTATTTAGTGTTTCATAATTTGAGGCATATTGTTGTTTCAATATAATTTAAAACCAATTTAATGCATTTTGATCAAGTGTCAGATCAGCTATGTCAGCCATGCTCTATTACTATTGGTGGAATATAAATGTGAACATTCATTGGAGGCATGTTTTTATGGAATAAGCACTTTAACCTTTGATACTTTAAGTACATATAGCTAACAATACTTCTGTACTTTTATCTTTGTAGGGTTTTTAATGCTAAAAATTACTTGTAAGGAGCATAAATGTAATTGAAACACAAGACATTTCATACATATTGTCGATAAATGTTAGGTATTTCTTACATTTCTGTTATTTATGTATATATATATATCAGTCACCCTATGGAAATTCAATGCATCAGTGTGAGCTGTGTTATGATGCAAAGAGCCTCATTTAAAGCTACAACAGATGGCTTATGTGTGTGATATCTAAACAAACAAGCTTTTCTGCATCTGTTCTGCATCATAATAACCGTACCTTTGTCCCCAAACATTTCTGATGCCTTCACTTACATTAGCACACAGGTCTTTAAGGCGACTCTGAAGCTGGCCATCTTTGACCTGTTTGCTCATATTCTCGAGCCCTGTGAGCACGGGCCAGTAGCGTCTGACCCTCAGGGAATGGTACACTCCCTGAAACTCGACCTGCTGCTTGGGAGTCCAGAAATAAGGGATCAGAACCTGGCGGGGGAAAAAGTACCTAGCAGTGAACAGGAGGGGAAGGGAGCAGAGAGAGGAGGGTCAAATATACATCAACAGGGACATATGATATGATAAAATGTAGTATGAAAGGGATAGTTTTGATGTAAGTTTGTATGAGGCACTTATTCAGTTAATACTTCTGCTTGTTTCTCAAAACTGGGAACGTGCCGACTGCCTATAGATATGGACGGACTATGGATAAGAGCCTCATACAACCCCACGTCATAAATGAACATTACATTATTATCAATAATTTCCAAACTTAACGACAAGATAATATCAAAGTTACTCACATCAGGACAAAAACCAGGTAGTTGGCAAAGGGAGGAATCGATATCACCACCAGAGGAATGGCCTTTATCGTGTCTCTGCGAAACTGTGAAACAAATAAGAAAAACTGCTGTGAGATAATAAACATTACAGAGATCGAATCAAACAATAAAGGCAAAGTATTAAATAAAGAGTTGAGTTCAGGGGTTAACTACACGAAGTTAGTCAGGGTTAGCCCACTTTGGATTGTGCAGTGTGAAAACTTTCCATTTTCTTTATTTACACAGTATAAAAAGCCCTTTGTATAGAGGAGACGACCCACCTGTCTGAGCTTCTCCATTTCCCTGTACGGCAAATCCTTGAACTGCATTCTCTGATAGAACATCTTCGACTTTATCCTCCGCACTTCTTGGCTATCTCTGAACAGAAGCTTGAACCCTGGAATGATTTAATGACGCCTTTTAAGCTGAGGATAAACAGACCATCAGCAAGGTGCAACAATACATTTTTATTACAATATCCAAAACCAAAGACAGTGGGCCTCCTGCAAGAGCATTTTCATATTCTTATCTTAAATTTCGCTTACTTGAGAAGTTAGAATTTGTGCAGGAATATCAAAGTCAAAACAGCTTCAAAGCAATGAAATAAACAGTCTGTTTGGGAAAACTGAACCTTATTTACTGTTTAAAAAAAAACTAGAAATATAAAAATTAGTGTATATTTTGCATTTGTAATGCAGCAAATAGTCAGCAATTGACTGACAGTGACAATGTTTATTTCGCTAGTTTATTTTGTATTATTAATTTAATTCCTATATTATTCTTTTTCTCAGTTATCATTTACAGAGTTGGCTGACAATGTAATAAATGGTGTGCATGATATAAAACAATATATAATAATGTTAAATATAATTCAATGAAGACTTATGTTTGAGACCCTCTGGGTGCCTTTGCAGAGAGGTATAAAATCGGTGCACAATCCCTTTAAAAACAGGATCTTTTTTCATTCCAGCTCAAAAAATGACAATATTGGTCACCATATTGGTTGGCAATGGATCTCCCCCCTCTAAAATCAGTATCGACATCAGTCTCAAAATCCTCATATCAGTCTGGCTCTACACATACCGTTGAAAATAAAGTACTGGAAACCTCAGAGACGAGTTAACAGTTGGTCTTACCTTCCACAAAAGTGTGATACAGCAGATAAAAGCGCGGAAATCTCCTTTTGAGGAAACCTTCATATTTGTCATTGACCCTCTGGAGCTTGGAGGCGACATATCGACCAAGACCGCGTCTAACTTTGGACGATGAGTAGTGCCTACACAGGGGTAACCTAAAAAGTAAGAAGGTGAAGTTAGTTGACTCCTAATAAAAGATAAAGAAATAAAATAGATGAAAATCCAGAAAAACAACCCTATATCTCCATGTGCCGGTGTTTGTATATATATTCAAGAAAAAAACAGGTATTTTGCATGCTGGAAGACACTCCACAGTATCATGATTTAAATATAAAGTGTATAACTAATTTACATCATGACACATTTGTTTAAATGTTTCTTATCAAACATAAACGGTTGAACATGTCCTGGTATGTAGCTAGCTTCACTTAGCCACCGTTCAAGTGAGATACGAGTCAAACATAGTGAGAAATTGTGGACGAATGACGCATATAGAGTTTTAAACATACCTGGACTGACAGGACAGATAGGGATAATAAAGGCCATTTGTTATCCTGTTTGTCCTGAGACCACACAGTCGGGTCAAAGACAAATGGCTATACAGGCTGGAGCAGGATAGCGCCATGTTTGATGAGGTCGAGTTCCGCGTTCGTTACCGTAATGACGGTAATATACGGTAAAGCCAAAAGCTATTCAGCTACCGTAATATCTGCTGTGTGAGGGGATCATAGGTAGATACACCCAACAACTATAATGTCCCATTAAATTACTTTACAGATATCAACCTATGGCATTTGTAAATATGTAGAACGAAAAGGAAAAACCTATTAAAAACAGTATAGTACATTTCTGGGAAAATATGTTTATGGTGCAGAAAATGCTACAGACATGCCTCTGTTTAAGAGATAGTGGCAAACAGATATGTCAAGTTGTTTGACAATGGGCTGAAAAACAACTTAATGTAATTAATCAAATCAGTATTAGCATTATTAGCTATCTCATTATCCTTGAGCACTTATCTGAACTCAGGGCGGACACAAAAAAGATAGACGCCCGTTCACACTCTCATTCACTCCTATGGGCCTTTTAGAGTCACCAATTAAATCTTAAATGCATGTTTTTGGATTGAGGGAGGTAGCCAGAGGACGCGGACAAACGGAGAATTTGCAATCTCTGTACTGTGACCTTCTTGCTGTGCAAGAGGTTTTGGCAACCAAAAATTCATGCCTGGTTGCCAGCCTGGCAAATGCTTTTTTAAAGCCGTTTGATTTTGACACTAATGCATCTGTTAAAATGTGAATGCAGGACTTTTAATTGTATAAGAGTATTTTAGCTATATTAATGTATTTTAAATTTTAATTTTACTCGAGTAAATTACTTTAATATATGGAACATTTACCTCTTTATTTTCTAGATGTTGTTTTGCATCTTCATTGTTTAAAAAATGCTTTATGGGAATTTTGTATTAATTTAGAATGTAAACCTAAACCACAGACTGTATAAAATAAGGTAATTTGTGATTTTTGTTTAAACCGGAAGTCATGTGACTTCGCAAAGTTCGGTTAAGAAGTTCGGGGTGGAGCCACGAAGTTGGAGACGTTTCGGTGGTCGCGGGGCGAAAAAGAACAGTGGAGAAACGGAGTGCCATATAATGTAATATTTCGCAGTAACTATTCTTTAAACATTTTTAAACATTTGTCTAACAACTAAGAAGTTAGCTTTAGTATTTTAAACGTCACGTTGTATTCAGTAATTGTCGTTTAATTAGCTGGGCGACTCGCCCGATTTATGCAAGCCAACATGGCTACGAGCCAACTTTTTCTGCAGGTTAGGGACAGTGTTTGATGATTTGCACGCTAGTTTAACGAGTGTCTCTGGAAAAGCTACTCTGTTCTGCACGTAAATAGCCTAAAAATGTAGCTGCAATTTAAACCAAGTTACTGTTCTTATTACAACCTTGGTGCACGTTGCTGCACTTAGCGGATAATTGGAGACTGTAAATCTGGGATGCGTTTGACCGGGTTTTAGTGTAAAGCCAGGATAAAATGTGGTGCTAAAGCGTTAATAACATCTTCTCCCAGTGCTTTCCTCAGACCCAAAAGCACAAATCACTGTGACTAGAAAGCTGTTTTCTCATGATTTTTAAAAAAAAATGCCTTTTAGAAGAAAAGATGTGGATTTTCATTTTTTTTTGTTTAAGTCAGACTAAAACTAGATGTGCATAAGTGAATTGGGTATAATATTAATAATAAAACTAGACAAGTTCTCTTTTCTGCAGCTGGCCCCATGTGGTGGATAATTATCCACACCTGTTGAGTGACTGGACCCTGCAGATTAGTGATCTAACTGGTTGTCATGGTTGTGCAGCTTTTGAACTCTGTATTTACCTTTAAGGCTCAGTTGTTTATGGCTTTTTAATTTTGCATTCCGTTTTTGACCTTCCCAGTTTACCAGCCAGTGTTTTCTCCATAAATCCCAGCTGGAGATGTCGACCACCATCCGGTTTGGAGCTGCTAGCGGTCCATGCAAAGTGGCTGCTGTCGAGCGAGCACCGCTGGCTCAAGGTATTCTTCCACATTTTCAACATGTGACGTTGTCTTCTGTACATATTAAAGGGTGAACTTTATTAACTTGTTCTTTTGACTTTAAAGAGGATAACGGAATCGGTGACCCAGACAAACTCCTGCAGTGCCCTTTTGACAAGAACCACCAGATCCGCACCTCACGCTTCCCTTACCATCTGTTGAAATGCAGGAAGGTGAGTCAAGCACTTGTTTGTAGCAGCTGACACCAGCAGGTATGAAAAAGCCTATAAATTTACACTAGCAGTTACATGTGTACTATGTATAGTTCAAGTTTCCTTTGTCTCTTCTCTTTCACTGATGTAGAATCATCCCAAACTGGCCAGTGAGCTCAAAACCTGCCCTTTTAATGCTCGCCACCTGGTCCCCAAGCATGAGCTGACGTACCACACTGAAACCTGCGAGGACAGAATATCTGTGGCCACCGAAGATAGTAAGATTATTATTTAACTGTCTCTTCCTTTATGCTGCAGTCAACATGTGCCGACAGTGTGTCTGAGTTGAAATGTGCTCTGTTTACAGGTGGAAGCAGCAATGGATACTGTGACTGGGAGGTTCCTGTTTCTACCCGCGTCAACCAGGACACCACTGAGGATTGGGATAAAGGTAATATTAATCACCACAGCTTGTTGATTCTACACTTTAAGGGTTTATCTGATTGAACCAAGGGACTATGGAACGTTAGATTAACGTAATGCACAGCCACCTCTCCACTATGAGAAGTCCTGCATTCAAAACTAAAGTAAAAGTACATCAAAATGTACTTCAAGTATCAAAAGTACTCGCTATGCAGATTGTTTTATATTCTAAATATATTTGGTTATTGATAAATTTAAGTAAGCAGTGTTTAAATCTTCTCAAAGTAGGGCTCAGTTTAGCTATTTAATCTTAATAATGATCCTGTTTTGAGGCCTAATTAAAGTTTAATCACTATAAATGCATCATGTTAAATCTCTTAACAAAAGCTGACAGCTGAATGTTGTGGAATAAAAAGTACATTTGCCCCAAAATGTAGTGTAGTAGAAGTATATAATTGCATAAAATGGAAACACTAAATACAAGTACTTTGAAATTGTACATAAGTACACTTGAGTAAATGTACTTAATTACTGTTTCTATTTATGCTGCTGTTTTTTTTTACTCACAGTATTTGCCTTTATCTCTTTATATTTTCAGTAATTTGTGAGTTCCTATTCACCAATACACCACAGCAAATTCCTTGTATGTGGCAAAAAACTGTACAATCCCATAAAACTAATCTGAACCAAACTATGTTATGTTTTAATTAGCGAGCTTTAGACGTGCTGGAATGCAGTTTTGTCTCTGTGGAGCCAGCCTGTTTCCAGTCTTTTATGCTCTTTTAAGAAAGAACTATTGATCTTGTCTCATATTTTTATGCTTTAAAGTGAAAATCAATGCTCGAGTTTGAAGTATCGAATGCTCAGTATTTAAAGCATGATTATTTTTCTCTCCTTGCGTAGTCTGAGTCAGACTAAAGCTAACAGAGCGTTTTGTCTTGCAGAGGCTGATGACGCTGCTGCTCCCTTTGTGTGGGGTGTGAGCACAAACCTGAATACACAGTAAGTGTCTGCTTCAGCTCTGAGCGCTTGTTTGTGCTTGTTTTCTTTGTACTTAATCTGTTTTGTCTTGTTTCTCCGCAGACAAGAAACGAGACCCCCCAGCGACCTTGGGCCATGTTTTAGAGCGCCTAATACTATTCCATGGTCCGGCAGTACATAATCTGTGCTTGCTTTTTGCATAGTATCCTGGATCAAGTTGCTGCAGTTTAATATTTAGTCATCTGTTGAGCACTCTTAATTCAGAGTTAAGAAACTGTTGAGGCATACATATGCACACACTCAGGCCTCTCGTTGTTTTATTGTTTAGATCTGAATTTCCTTGCATTTCATGCACTGTTTAGAATTTCAGTGATTGTTTTATTAAAGGAGTTATATTTGAAATCCTTTTGTCAAGTTAATTTTATTTATATAGCAGATTATGGTGATAGGGGTTCACATGAAGTCTTGAAATGTGTGAAAATTCTATATGGTTTCAAGATTAGGAAAATACTTGAATTTGATGAATATTCCTAATCTGGTGCTTCGACACAATCACTTGGGTAAACTAAATACCATCATTCATAGCTGGATAAGTGCTCTGTTGATCCCATACTTTTGGTAAGCGTTAAATGATCATATTCAAAACATACAAATTTAATAAAAGCTGGGAAATCTAACAATTTCACTCTACATTTACTGCTGTAACTAGGAAGGAATTCTGAAAATAACTTTTTTGCAATTGCATTTTTAGTAACAAGTTAGATCTGATGATGAAAACCTTGAAAGTTGCATCCTAATGTGCAAAAACACTTTTCTGGCCATTATAATGCGCCAAAACTCCAAAACAGAAAGGGAGATTATGACAATATTCCACATTTGGTTGGATACTGAATTATTTAAGTGAGTCCACCTTAAAACTGGTGAACAGATTTTGTGCGCTGCTGAATTGAAGATGTTTGTGTACTATAAAATTTGTAGCTTCTTTGCAGCGGCTTTACAATTTGAATCATTGTCTACCACTGGTGGATACATTAAAAAAAACATGATAAAGTACATTGAGGTAGACCTTTACGTGGAGCAGGTGCCTTCTAGGGGGGCCTTAACTGGAGAAAACATGATAAAGTGCCACCAAGAGTGCCCTTCTAGTTGAGAAAATGGGATGAAGTCTCTATAAGGTGTCCTTAAATGAAGAAAACTATACAAAACCAGGCAATTGGAGATGGCGGACTTCACCCCGCAGTGCCCTCTGTTGGCCAGAGGATGTATATGCAACAGACAGACAGACAGACACCGCCACCCAAAACAATAGTTCACTCCCAGTCTGTGGGGTGAAGTAACAATAAACTGCTCTCTAGAGCTGCTTTATATGGAGAAAACATGACAAAGGACAATTTAGAGTGCCCTACCAGTGGATAAAACATGATAAGCTCCCTTTAGGATGCATTTATATTGATAAAATATAATGTAAAAGTATATAAAACATGTTCCCTGCTGGGTGAATTGCAATGTCATATAAGCTGATTCATGCCAGAAAACTTTCTGTCTACTGGTGTTCTTTTAATTGTTTTCGCCCCCCAGACAGTCTGACTACGTCACTGTACTGTCCTGTTATTCTAGTATCAAAATGCATTATAATAGACTGTAGTCCATCTATAGGAGGCTCATCTGAAGCAGTGGACCCAGCTGAGTTTAAACACAGTAACTGTCACTGCATGGCCACTGGATGGCAGTACTCATCAACCTAAGCATCATCTCTGTCTCTGCCTGCTTCCAAGTCGCTTTTAAACCTAATTCCTTTGATTTGATTAAAGTAGCTCCTCTGGTTAAGGAGGAGATAAGGTACTTTTCATGCAAAACATTTTATCCAGTTACACTGGTGTAGGGAGTATTCACATCTTTTATTTAAGTAAGAATACTAATACCACACTAACAGTCTGTTACAAGTAAAAGTCCTGCATTGGGAATGTTACTTCAGTAAAAGAATGTTAGTGTGATCAGGAAAATCTACTTGAGAGTAAAAGTACTCAGTAGAAAAATGCTCCCTGTGACTGTTATACTATTAGACACTCAACAGCCACTTAATTAGCTAGCAAGGTTTACCTAATAAAGTGGCGGTGTTGTGTAATGAGTGATTATTTGAGTTACTGTTGCCTTTCCATGATCTCAAACCAGTCTGACCTTTGTCCTCTGACCTCTGGCATCAACAAGAGAACTGACACTCACTGGATATTTTCTCTTTTTGGACCATTCTCTATAAACCCTAAAGATGGTTTTGTGGGAAAATCCCAGTAAATCAGCAGCTTGTGAAATACTCAGACCAGCACCAACAACCATTCAAAGTCACTTAAATCACCTTTCTTCCCCACTCTTGACCAAGTCTACATGCCTGAGTTGCTGCCACGTGATTGGCTGATGAGATATTTGCATTAACGAGCAGTTGTACCTAATAAAGCGGCTGGTAAGTACATCAAAAAGACAAAAAGTATGGTAGTTAAGTAATTGTACTTAGTTACATTGCACCACTGGTCAGTTGATATGTTAATGTTAGTAATGTCTCCAGGTGGGAGCTTTAGCAGTGACCTCAGCATGACGAGTGTCAGGATAATCCCAGTGTGAGGCCGGCCAGCCAGAGCGCTCTGTCATATCTAAGTGGCATTATTGATTTCATGTGACGACTGTCTATTTTAGTTGTTGCTATTATGGGAAGTGTTCAGACGAGCCTCTGTGCTGCCCTGTCACCATCTGTAAGGATGAGATATGACTCCTCAGAGAGTACGTGCAGGGGCTCTGGTCTATACGGGACCCTGCTGCCTGTTGAAGAGCCGCGGCCTCCGCTCAGACGGACTGTATGTCTGTTGCTACCTAGAATAAACTGAGGGAAATGGAGAAGCTTGTGACTGCTTGAACTTGTGACTGATAGGACTTAAAGGTGCAATGTGTAAGATTTTGGCAGATTTTTAGGTTTGAAATATTCTAAAAATTAACTTATATTATCAACAGCATGAGAAGGAGCAACTTTTTAAAAACATTTTTACAATACATAAGATATATTCTGTTTTAGAGATAAACTATATGGCCAAAAGTATTCACTTTTACTCGCGCCTTTACTTGCATATGAACTTGTGACATCCCATTCTTAATTCATATGGTTTAATACGACAGCTTCAACTCTTCTATGAAGGCTTTCCATAAGTTTAAGGAGAGAGTATATGGGAATTTTTTACCCTTCTTTCAGAAGCATTTTTTGAGGTCACACACTAATGTTGGACGTGAAGGTCTGGCTCTCAGTCTCCGCTCAAATTCATCCCAAAGGTCTTCTATCAGGTTGAGGTCAAGTTCATCCACACCACACTCTCTCACCCAGGTCTTCATGGACCTGGCTTTGTGCACTGCTGCACAGTCACGTTGGAACAGGAAGGGACCATCCCCAAACTGTTCCCACAAAGTTGGGAGCCTGGAATTGTCCAAAATCTGTTGCTATGCTGAAGTATTCAGAGTTCCTTCCACTGGAACTAAGGGGTCAAGCCCAGTTCCTGAAAAACAACCCCACACCATCATCCCCCCTGCACCAAACTTTACACTTGGCACAATGCAGTCAGACAAATACCGTCTCCTGGCAACAGCCAAACCCAGACTCGACGGTCAGATCACCAAATGGAGAAGCGTGATTCATCAGTCCAGAGAACGCGTCTCGCCGCTCTAGAGTCCAGTGGCGGCGTGCTTTGTATTATTGGAGACATTGCAGGTTTGTTAAGTATCTAACTCAAACATTACATAATCTCAAACATGCAATCGCTGCTTTCGATAATCATGAAGTTCTTGCACAAGGTGAAATACTGTCCTCTATTTATTTTTTTTGTAGCATGTGTCCAGTAATTATACATTGCACGATTAAATGTCATGTTGTCCTTTTTGAACACAAGCCAGTGATGTTAATTGGTGCCCAGAGGAACACACACCTCACTGTGTGTGGTACCTGGGAGAAACTGCCAGCAGGAACTGGTGCTGCCAATTAGACACTAAGCCAGATATATAAATAGCTCTTCAGATGTTCTCTGATATCTAAGTGGTGTGGGTGTTTAAGGCTGACATTTCCTCATGAGAATCTATTCTGGAAGATGCTTTTCTGATTCAAAGTAAATGGTCTTAAAGACAGAAAAATAAAAGAAAGAAAGAAGATTTAAAAAGAATGACATGTAAGTATTAAAATGAAATGTTTTTTTTAAAGTTTAATGAGTATATGCAGGAGTATTTTACACTCTAGTATTGCTACGAAGTAAAAAATCTGAATACTTTTTCCACTATTGAATATTGCCACTACATGCACAAATCCTGCATGTAAATTATGTAAAAGTACAGAAATATTAACACCAAAGTGTACTCATGTCCATATTGTAAATATAAACTATAGATTAAATACCAGTCTAATCTATAAAGAAACTTAAATTAGTGTTTATTTCCTCTCAGGATGATAGAACAAAACCTTTTCTTTTAAAATTATGTCATCGTTGCAATCGATCAGTAATGAATCATCACTGATTAAAACTGTTTCCGCCTTTTGGCTAGAAATTTAATCCAAAATCCATATTCAAACTCCTGCCAACCAGCAGCATAAAATGAAACTAAATAGCTCCAGTACATCCTGTTCCAGAAAGAACAGAGTGTTCAGTGCAAGTCGACGAGAAGCAAGTCTACTGGAGCTAAGAAAAGTCAGTCACAGGAGAAACTTCTTCCCCTCTCCTCCTTAAATGGATTGAATTCAAATGCCTTTCTAAGACTTGAAGAAAACAACATTTTTGTCAATGTGTTTTTCATCCCAACTCTTCAGATACAGCTATTTTGCTTTGGTTTTGACTGTATTGGGAACAATGGCAACAACGTGTTACTTTCCTCTGGTTACATCCAAAGTGGATTTTCAAAATAAAGATTTGTGTTAAAACCACCTTAAGCAATGAAACTAAGGCTAAGGTTAGGGTAAATGGAATGGAATGGAATGGAATGGAATGGAATGGAATGGAATTGAATTGAATTGAATTGAATTGAATTGAATTGAATTGAATTGAATTGAATTGAATTGAATTGAATTGAATGGAATGGAATGGAATGGAATGGAATGGAATGGAATGGAATGGAATGGAATGGAATTGAATTGAATTGAATTGAATCAAATCAAAATGACTTTATTCATCCCAGAGGGGGAAATTCATTAAAACAACAGGGTCGGGCTTAAAAACAACAAAATCTGCACTTAGCTACCGGACACAGTTATAGAGTGCTGCAGGAGTGAGTAGCAAAACCCAGAAATGAGTTTGCATTTTTGCACTTCTGGTTCATTCATATCAAAGTCAATGTGTTTTTGAATGGAGGTGGGTTAACACAAGCTTACAGGAAAACTTCAGTGTTAAACGACCATCAGTATGAAAACAGGAATGTAAAATCAGACGGAAATGTAGTCAATTCTAAATGAATGGAAGTTAAAGACCAAAGATGGAGCAAAACTATATTAAAACCTTAATTTCAAACTCTCCCACAACTCATGTAGTATAATCCAAGTGTCATGTCTCCAGTCATGTGCTCACTACTCCCCAAACACATCCAAAATCGTACTATTTCGTACTTTTGCACAGACGAACTGCAAGTTTTTGCCGGTCCAGACCAGTAGGAGTACCAACTTTATTGTCCCATAAAAGCCTAATTCACTTAATCTTGCTTTTATAAAGTGATATTTGGGGTAACATTCAACCCCCTTCTTGTTTGCATATTTCAGAGTACAGTCTTTTGGGACTCATCCCGCTCACGCCCGCTGCTCCACTCTCTGCAGACAAGTTTCAGGCACGCGGTGAAACCGAAGCCTCTCTGTTGATCGTCTTTTACAAATGTGACATTCTCATATTCTCACAGACGTATCTCATAAGACATTGAGTCCTGCACAATGTGGACAGTTTGGTCTCTGGAGCTCATCTCCTAATCCTGTAACTCTGTCTGAAGCCTGTGATCCTCTATTATCACTGGCATTTCATGCTGCATTCAAGTTGCTCTCGCTTTCCCCAGTTTCCACTGAGGCATCATGGGTAGCTCATCAGAGAGCTGCCCTACCCACCTTAATGTTATCAGTGTGCCATCACCCACATACATTCTGTAATCAGAGTGATGCTGGCTTCATCCAAACTGCTCTTGTTGCATAAGCCCAGCATTACTAAGTCCTCCAGCATGTATATTAAGTTGCGTTACAACACCAGATGAAGAACTTCAGAACCTGTAACTGAAGACCAGCTGGTTGCTGCACCATAATTTAGCTGTAAGTTACCTCTAAAAGTTCAAAATCTATTCTCAGTGTCCAAGTGCAATAAATCCACAGGAATGAATCTTAGTGACTCATAAAGAGAGACTATAATGTAATGTAGATTTAATGTGACTGCAGCTGAAGATGGATGTGCACTTAGTCCTGTGTGCTGTTCGACCAAATGATTCAAATTATGTCACAACATGTGGGAAATTAGCTGAGCTCATCTTATTTTTTTTAAAGTGGCGGTTAAGGTCAAATAGATATTAGTCTCACTTTGCCAGATCTGTCTCCACAGGTGCTGCTGCCTGCAACCATTATTATTCTGCTATGGGGGGAGATGCTGCAACAATGTCCCTACAAAACAGATATGAAAGATAAGCCTGGTGCACGCAGAGGATTTGCCAATTTTTGCAGATTTTAAAAACCAGGGAGACCCCAGATATAATGACAGATTTAAATGTTTTAAAAATATTTTAACCCTAAGAAGATTCAGTCAAGTCACAAACATTTTCAGAGGTGACTTCTCACAGATACTTGCATGAGCATGTCTTTTACACTTTGCCGAATAATCCGATGAGATTTTTATTTTTAGTTTCAAACTAGACAAGTGCAAGCTAAGACCACAAGCTAACATGACGGCGACTGTGATGACTCTGGTCAGGCTTTTTGTAAATATCTAATGCATCTAATATTTACAATTTGAAAGCTATAGGGGAGACTTTAATCCATCTGATAACGTTATGATGAGATCTGTAAACCCCTCAAGCTACAGGATCATCTGAGCTGATACTCAGTTCAGACCAGCCTAGAATTGGAACAATTTAACCTTAAATCGTCCTACTTATCTTCTAATGTGGGGCGAGCAACAGCAGAAAGGGAGGAGTTTTTCGCATGAGATAGGCGGCCATAAGCAGACTTATACCCACGACTACATCAGGTGAGTCAGACTGAATCCAGAAATGCCTAAAATGTGATATCAAAAGAACACATTACTATATTTTCAAATGACAAATTACTCTATTTACTCTAAACAATATTTTATTTTACTCTCATAAATTTGTTGAGCAAGCACTTTTAGTTTGTAACAAGATACTTGATAATGCATTTGTGCCCATCTCGCCCCATGTGCTAATAACAGGTGCACCTGAGTAAATCTCCTCTATAAACAGTGTTTTATGGCTTTGACTTGTGGCAACATTTACTTCAAGTAGTACAAAGTGTACATTCAGGTTTTCACACATGCACGCGCACACACACACATGCATGTGAGAATGTGGCACTATACAATGATGAAGTAGTCTGAGTCACTTGAGAGCGGACTGGGAATTCCACCAGTTTCTAAAAAGAGACCAGCACATAACTGGGAGGGAGTTGGACGGGGGGACATTTTTCAACAGTATGTTCTGATGTGTTGCCAAAAGAAGGAGTTACACTTGACTCAGGCTGCTGGCACAGCAACACACAATGGATACACACAATGGAAGAATATACTGCAGACTAATTTACTTGATATGAAGTACGATATGTTGAATATTCAGCGTTTATAAATGCATCTTTTTCCACAATAACATCTCAACCTCAACTACAGCTGCAACCTCATGCAACATGCCTCTTTAAATATTCTGAGTAAGAATGACAAAAGCAGATGCAATATGCAGTTTTAAAGTTTATTTCATGTTTCGCTGCAGTAAAATATAACATCTTCATGTAAAAATAACCCAAAACAAAAGTACATTTTCCTCAAACTGCAGTCCATGTGGCAACAACACCAGCAGATTCAAAACAATCTACATCCAAGACCAGTGTGTAAGACTGATGATACACAGTAAATTAGCTGCTCGATGTCTATTCATGATACATGAATGATACCACTGTAGGTTTGCCCTACTTTATTACCACCACATACATATGGTGACGTTAGATATAAAGCAATCTGATGTGTGCAGACACACAAGCTAGTGGTTCTGTGAAATTATTTGAAAGCATCCTGGAGCACCTGAAGTATTTAAAACAGAAATATAATGTAATATATAATAAAATATATACATTTCTTTTAATAATTGAGCTGAAGATATAATAAATGCTTTGTCTGATATTTCATGTGCAATTCACAGTTAAAAGATTGTGAGAAAAAAAAGCACAATTATACTGCCCATTAGATCTGTGAAATGACGGCACAGAAATGATTTGATTTGTATCTGTTTGGAAAGTGCAATCATCTCTCCTCCATCAGAAATGTTTCCGTTCATGTCACCTTGTTGTATGTAAACAGTCACCGTTTGGTCCATGAGCTGCAGAGAACATCGTTTCCTGGAAAAGCGAACTAGGAGGAGCACTCTGTGACGGCTCCACGTACATGTTGCTTCTGCAAGTTTTAATTCAAAGTAGCCCTTTTCCTCTGAAGCTGCATCATCCATTCAAGTTCTTCCTCTTCTACCTGAAGTATGAGTCTGTTCTCTTTGGCTCTCATACGAACTCCAGATCTTAAACATCACGCGTGTCCCATCTCACACTCAAAAAGGAAGCGAGTCCATGAAGATTTTTTCCACAATTGGAGGCGGGGGAACGAGATCTTCTAATTTAAGGTAAAAGATACGCTGGAGGCCTTGAGTGCACAGAGTCCTGAGCTCGGGCAGCTTCCCAAGAAGTCTGGACATGTAATTGGGCCTCAGAGAGTCGGAGCCGCAGCCAGAGATGTGATCTTTGAGGCAGGTGATGAGCTGGTTCTGCAGGTCCTCCACGCGCTTCGGCTCCTTGAGGCCGTGTCGATCTGCAGGACATACGAAGCAGAGTCAGAAAAGAGCCTCGGGCTTCAGGGTTTTGACTTTATATAACTCACAAATAAAACACACTGATTTTACAGACTTTAGTGTGATTTTAACTCGTATATATTGTATTAAGCTTATTACTCCAACAACATCTGGAAGGAACGGCGAATGAGATGAGCCTTTAATCAAACTCCTGTATTTTCACATTTGTTTGAATACAAATTAATTAATGTCTTTTTCACATGAAGAAATCAGTGAACTTTGAAACCACAAAGTGACAAATCTCTTGATTGGATTATTCACGTTTTAATATGATAATTTTCTCTTTGCTTATTTGATTTTCATCGGCTCAGCTTTTTAAAAAACCCTGCAGGTTCAGCTTAGATCTGGAAAAGCGAACATAAAATATCTTATAGGAGATACTGCACTGCTGAAGTGTGCATCCACGAGTGATATCCAAAGTATTAAAGGAACAGTTCACCCCAAAATCAAAAATATGTTTTCTTTCTCTTGCCTGTAGTGCTATTAATCAATCTCAACTGTTTTGGTATGAGTTGCTGAGTTACATGTCTTAAATATAATGGGACTAGACATTTTGCAAAGTAAGCAGATTTATGTAGGACTTACAACTAATCTGTATTTTGTTTTTGGGGTCAACTGTCCCTTTAATGCTGCTGCGTTGGAACAATTCCTTGGCTTTAAATTTAAGCCGGCACTGTGGTTATGTTTGTCTGAGTATGTTTGTATGTGAGTCTGCTGTGATATACAGCTTGTCCTGTGCACTGTATGTGAGGTCGTGTCACATACTGTTAGACACCTGTTGTGTCAGTCCTGTGTTATATAACTGCCTTGTATTGTCTGCAGAGTCCTCATGCAAAGAGTTTTCCTTTCTGAATAAAAGTTTCTCTGATTCTGGTTTGAAAAGGAGAAAAAGAGTCGGATATCTCCACCTCTAAAGGCAGATGTGTGAAGAAGTGTAATGTTGAAGCTCTTACCAGTGATTATGACCAGGGCTGTGAGACAGGAGAACGAGGAAACATCCAGCTTCATGCGATGGAGGCTTTGAGAAAACTCCAAGATGGAGTTGATCCAGTCCCCAAAACCTCGGACACACTGCATTTTGTGAAGCACGGCCCCGTTACAGAAGATGAGCTTCTTCATTTCAGGATTGGAGCTTCAAAAAACAACAACAGCAATTTGTTAATTTCCCCGAGGAATCAAGTGTACTATATGCAAAGTTTATTTAAAAAATGACGCTGTACTCACCGATATGCAAGACGCAAGATGAAGAGCTCCACAAACGCAGATTCCAGCAGCAGCTCCTGGTCCTCGGAGCAGAACTCAGAGAAACCCGGGATGCTCTGCGCCCACTTCCTGACGACCTCCATGGAGGATGTGAGCAAGTCGTAAAACTGTTTGATGTCACTCGCGTCCTCTTTCTGGTTTGGATTCACTTCTGTCTCATCATACTGAAATCACAGACAGCAGAGAGGTTCAAACAGATGCATATTCCAAAAGATAAAAGTGTGTTTTCTTCTCATAAAAGCTGACTATTATTATTTATTTACCTCTTCCCCCTGTCCTTTTCATTCATCTGTGTGTTTTTTTACTTCTATTATTTATGTTTTTTTTGTTTGTTTGCTTTTTTCTCCAATTCGCAGGATTTTGATTTTCTGGCACTTTCGAGGTTAAGATATTTTCTTTGTACTGTCGTCTGTGATTTAAAGTTTATTTCTCCAGTATTTAGAAATTAACTGAAAGTGTTCAGCTGTGGTTGTTTGTCTGATTCTTCTGGGTAGTTGAATGGATTCTGACAAGGGTTTGTTTTCTTTTGTTTCTGATGAAAGAAAGACAGAAAGCTGAACTTTTGCACACATGCAGATCGACCTGGAGAAGACAGTGCACAACAAAAGCCTCTCGCACACCGTCCTTTCACTTTCAATCAGATATCTCATAACGTCTTCAGGATATTATAACAAAAGAAGAAATTATGTTAAATACGTTGGTTCAAATAATATGTAAATAAGGTTAAATGTTAATGTGTGGATTGTAGGCCTATTGTGCCAGGATGTGACAATTAACATGAGTTTTGGAGTGATGTCATTCTGTAGTGTGACCTGATTGGTCCACATTTGTTATGCAATCTATTTAGGATGGTGTCTTCTGTTGTCCAGCTCATAACTTTATACATCATTAACTTTTAGTTGCCAAAACTAAAAATATGGTTGCCATTTTTAGTCACCTTATAATTTGAGTAAATAAGATTATGATTTAATTACACTGAGCGAATACAATTTTTTGTAGTTTGTGTTTTATCCAATCAATCACTAATGTCTCTAAAGTCTGCAGCATGCAAGTGAACACACCAATGCACAAGCAGCGTTGTCTGTAACAGCAATATTATTTATTTTTATGTGCACGCTATGCTGTTTTCTGTCCCTGTTTTTTCTATGTTAAAAATGAGTTGTCGCAGATGGCAGCCAAAGGCCAAGAGTTGGTTGACGGTAACTTAAAAATGGGCACCAAGCCACCCTGTGGAGCCCGTGAAGGTCTGAAACATTGTTAATAAATGTCTGATTTAAAGAAAAGCGGCAGTCTTTATTGGATGTTTTCTTACCTTGGAATAATCCATTTTCCCAACACCAGGGTTGGAGTCGATGTGCGCCCTCACCAGTGAAGCAATCATGCTCACTGGGGACACAGCGGTGGTGGTCGTCACGTCCTGGGCGACTTTGGGCTTTGAAGGCAGGCGACCTCTTCGTCCTTTCAGGCTATCAGTTCTCACAACTGGACAAAATGGTGACAATCAATTGTTACTATCAGTGAAGCATCATCATACTGCAATACTACACCAGTTATGTGTGTCTGTGCTGAACTCACCTTCCCTCACCATGCCCACGACTAGACACTTCTGGAAACGGCAGAACTGGCATCGATTCCGCCTCCTCTTGTCCACAGGACAGTCTTTGTTTGCCAGGCAAACATACTTAGAATTCTTTTGCACTGTACGCTGTGAAATAAAAAGAAGAGTTACTCTAAACCGTTCTCAAAGACTGGCACAAAACATTCAGTCAATTAACTGGCTGCACAGACAGACAGACAGATCTTGTTACCTTGAAAAAGCCTTTGCAGCCCTCACATGTGCGAACCCCGTAGTGCTGACAGGAGGCGTTGTCCCCACACACAGCACAGCAGCCCTCATTTCCAGTGGGACTTTTTAATTTGGGTGATAAGCTCCCATCCAGCTGGTCGATGCCATCAAGGCTACGCGCCTGCTCCATCACCAATGCGGGGAAGGTCAGTGCAGACGGGTGAGGGTGGGTCAACGTGAAAGGATCCTGCTCCTGTAAGTGCTGTTGACTCAAATGAGTCATGTCCTCCGCGGAGCCAAACGTGAAGAAAGAGGGCTCCTGTGGCGCAGAGGTGTCCTCTGCCGCCCAATATCCTGGACTTGGTGAGTACGGCCCAAAGGCTGAATCCCAGTTGGACGCATGCTGACTCAGGAACCGGGGGGTTGACGGAGACGAGGCCGACGCAGGGCTGCCAAAATAATCTGAGCCGCCAGGAGACACCGCCTCGTCCGGGTAGCTCAGCGTGAACGCTCCAGGGTAGCACCCGAACACCTGGAGGTCATCCAGTTTGAAGGGATTCTCCTGGCCTGACGACGGAGCCACGTGGGCAGGCGCTGCAGTGAACTGGCACGAATATGCGTCAATGTCGCCCCCGTGAGTGTCCACCAGGGAGCTGATGCTTGGCAGGGATGGAGCAGAGAGGTGGTCCCGTGGGCTGCTCATATCTTCAGCCAGCCTGGAGATAAAGTGTGTGCTCTGAGGCTCCGAGCTGCCCAGGCTGTTTTCATAGAGCTGAGATCCATGCTGGGGGTGTATGCAAGTCATGGCTGCAAGACTGAAAGAGACGTAATTAAAAATGTTAGAGCCAGACATGATTTCCAGGTTTTTTAACTTCATCTTTAACACTCAACCCATGGGCAGTTCATCTGTGTACAGTGATAGACTTTTATTTCAAGTTGAACCCACTGAACCAGCGTCCTTAGGGGTCCCTGGTTCAGTTGCCTAAAACATACTGACTGCATAGAAATAAATGTTACGAGAAAACCTAGAAGGTGCTACTAGATGGTAACAGTCATAAATCATCGTATCATATATTACTATGTCTTAAATATGGTCAGCTGCACATGCCTGGTGTTGACTTTCAGACTCAGAGCTCAATGCCAACATGTGGAACGAACACATGTTACATACATGTACAGAAAACACTTTGATTCTACAACATTTAAGCTCATTCTGATAGATTGGACTCAAAAATACAATACATTTTGTGTATTTATATCCCACTGTTCATCCTGTTCTTCACTATCTATCTATCTACCACTTACTGTCTGTTCATTTGCAATAACAATCTTAAAATTAATATACCAGCATTTTCCCTTGACGACAAACAATAAAAATGTTGGAAATGGAAATATTTAGGAAGATTTTGAAAGTTTGACATATCTTATTGAAATATCCCAACTCTAGACTGCCCACCCTCCTATAAATAAAGAAATAAATAACGTGATTTAACAAAAAATGCTGTAAGTTTGTCAGTTTGTGCAACTGAACTCTATATTTCGCTGTTTATTTTACACATTGCTCTGCACTTCACTGCCTTTTGCATTTCTGTTGAGACGCTGAACTGCAATTTGTTCTCAGTTCTTGCAGTCTGTGCAATGACAATGTTGAATTAATGAGAAATTGAATCTGAGTCATCACTTTGTTTGTCTTGCACTGTTTGTCCATAGCATTTCGAAACATTTTTTCATATAGAGAATTGTAAATATTTTATATTGCATTTATAAGTGATCCTTTAAGGCTTTTCATTGTACTTGTACAATGACAATAAGGATACTGTGTCTATCTTGGATTATTGCCAGTAGCTTTTCACATACAGGCAATTTGCCTTAAAGTTTTTGTTGCATAACAATAAACAAAAAGTCAACATTAACACAAGAACCATGTACAAGACAACTGTAGAAAAATGCAATAAAAATATGTACAATATTAAACTAAAGAACCGTACAGATTTGATAAAGACTGTGCAAAACATTGACCAAATCTAGCACAATAACTGCAAAGCAACTTTTTTTGAATGTGCATCCTATATGCAGGAGCTGGGGAAACAACACATGTAACTATAACTTCATTTAGCTTCCTGCTCAAATACACGTGACTAAAGAACTGTGAAGTTTTAAAAAATACTGCAAAATATTGACTTAATCTGACACAATAACCGTGCAAAGTCGCTTTTTTTTCTATTTCTTTTTTAAACGGGCTACAAACTGAATATTGCAGGAGCTGTACATGTAACAACACATGTAACTATAACTATAATTTTGCTGCTCTCTCTTCGATTTAAAGTCTCTGGTGATGCCCAGCTCTCAGCTGTGACATTTAAAATACAAGGAGTTTCCGCATTCACGTGTGCTGTATTAAAACAAATAGAATCATTTCTTACCTGTCAGGTCCGTTTACAAGTGTTTAGAACTGTCTGTACTCCACAAACGACCGTCAGTCATGTTCAGTGTCTCCCAGCTGAGGAGCGAGTCCCTCCGTGGCCGCGTCTCCGCATCACTTTTATACGATCCGCGTTATTGTACCCATGACGTCAGGCGAAGGATTCCATCCAGACCCGGGCGGTGGGCGGGGAGATTTCCACCCTCCAGCCAATCACAGCGCGCGTTTGAGAGAATAGACGTTCGATGACGCACTCTGGGATTCCGTTGACGCGCGTATGGCGAAGAACCGCAGCATTGTCCTCCCCGACGCACACACACACACACACGTTCACACTCATTCACACACACGAGGCTAAATACAACCCAATCCAGCTGAATATAACTTAATATTTTTAAGCAGGAAGAGGCTGTCACACCGCCAGTTTGCAGAAGTGTATTTTTGTTGTAAAATAAAGTTGGGGTTAGTTCAGTTTTGCTGATAAACTGGAAAGAGATTTTATGATAGATAAACAGGAAGTCACAGCAGGTTAGAGGCTTTCTATTAATAGGATGAAAATTATTTTTAATGCTGCTGTGTTATGCAAAAAGTGAAGATAGCAGGCTTAAAAAAACAGCATTAAAAGAAAAGTTTAGATGATCAAGGTGCTATTTTAAAACGTCTTTATTATTGTTTTTTTCCATTTTTGGACAAATTACAGTTTGCCTGTTTTTTTTTGACATACTCCTATAATATGTTGGGTCTTTTAAAAATATTTTTAGACAGATTATACTATTACGTTGTGTGTACCATAACAGATGACAGAAACATCTGTACATGCTTCAGGGGAGTCATAATTTAATTAAAAATGTATTTTTAGAATACGCATCAAAAAGTGAAATATCTTCTGACATGGTGGGTCCTGCAAACGTGCTACTTTAAAGCCATTTAAGGGGAATATTTTGTGGTGTATCACAGTATTGTATGGCGTTGTTACTACCTGCTATGACAGCGTATGGCTCGTAATGGTTTCACCTTGTGTATGTGTGTCATCACAGCCCAGCGTGGTCCTGGAGTCACCCACTGTAATGGGTATTACCACAGAGGAGGGTCTGAGCACTTTGCACGGTATTCTCAGGAGCGGGTTGATTTCCTACAAAAACATGTGCAGCGAGATTTGATGATATCCTAAAAAATATAATGCTTATGACACGTGACAAATATTCACTGAAAATCACACAGAGCAGCAGGCTGTTTACACAGAACAGAGAGGAGAGGACAGGCGAGGCTGCCAGAGGAGGCTGTAAAAATGAAAATAGTTCAACATGTATAATGTGAACGTAAACATGTGGTGACCCAATTTTTTTTTCACCAATATTTGTGACACTTGCAGGCACTTGGAAAAGTGTTGTATATACAAAGTCCATATTCTAATAAAAATGTTGATGATTTTTTGTTTTTTAGATGTACGTCATTATGACTGGGTCATTCTGCATAAAAAGACATTTTTGAGGTATTCACATTAAAGGTGCAGGACTTATATAGATTGTAGGAAAGTGAAAAACAAGGCAACAGTGAGTAAAATGTAAAAAGAGCAAAAACAAACGCCCTGAAACAGCTTGGGGTGTGCTTATAGTAGAAGAAAGCTTTTTGGTTTGCCCACATTTACCTTCTGTAAGATGCAGACCTTCACTTTTCTTTACCCCTGGAGTTTGTTTTTCTTCACCAGCCTTTCTGAGCCCACACAGTCTCACTAACGATCACTGCCCCTGAATGTCATTTATAATAGAAAGCACTTTTCACAAGCTGGTGCAACAGAGGAAGAAACCAGCCACACAAACCTCCCTGATACTGAAAAAATGCTGAATAATTTAGTAAAGGGAACAACTCTGCTGTTTGTTTGCGCTGTGATCCTCCTGTCTGTTCAAGGTCAAACTTTCAAGAAGATCAAGAGTTAAGTGGCTGCTATGAGCTTCCAGACAACATTCTTGGACGGTACACATTTTTGGCTTGTGAGCCTGACTGGTTGCAGACTACAGTAATCACCCTCCCATTGAAGTTCGTTTCCCCCCCTGTGAATGAATGGACATCTGTGATATCATGCCAGTACTGACGGGGCCTCCCTGCTGCACAGAAACTGATTTCACTGGTTATCTGGGTTACCGGACACAGGCCACATTTTGTGACATCAACATCATCCTTTGGCTGCAGATTCATATGAAAGAGAACAACTCGGAGATATCTGCTGAACAAACAAAGTACACGCACAACAACAATCAGAGTTTCTACGTTATGTGTGTAAGAAGCGCGGCCTTTATGTGCATCTGTTCTCTCACTTATGCACATGCAGCACACTGTACTTGTTATGTATTATCACATGTGCCAGAGCTCCACCCACCACCTGTTGCTTCTCCACGAGGGCTATTTTAGAGCTGAGAAGATGTTTGTCATTGTGGAGAAATCCTTTAGTTCTTCGGCGCAAATCTGTCTGTCATGTCCGTGTTTGTTTCTGGAGAGAAACTTCACGGCTCACTCGACCAGGAGAACTGTCGAAAAACTGTCTTTAACATTTAATCAGCAGCGGTTATAGCAATTTAGTTTGAAAAATCTAAAATCAAATCGAATTACTTTTTGTTTTGGGTGGCGGTGTCTGTCAGTCCGTCTGTCTGTCTGTCTGTGTTTCCGCTACATATACATCCTCTGGCCAACAGAGGGCGCTGTGGGGTGAAGTCTGCCATCTCTGATTGCCTTGTTCTAACAAGTAGTACATCTTATCAAAGATATCAGCAATTCATTTCAAAGTAGTGGAAACATTCATTGTAGATTTTAATTACAACAATTCGACTTTTAACATTGACTTCAATTCAAACTCGAACTTGAATTATAGATAACTGGAACTTATCTATGATGACACATCCATTGTGTGAGTTTGAATAGTTGCAATTAATTAAATTAAATATAACCCCATCTTAGTCTTAACATGGCAACCCATTTTAACATTCATTAGCTAAGTTTGAATCTCAGATATTAACATTATTGTATATAAGACGAGTTAAAAAAACTTTAAAAATTGGATTTCCATGCACTGACATCTATTCCAACTCAGTTACAGTTATCTATTATTTAATTATGATGTGTTATAATTCCAAGATGTCAAATTTATAATGTAGTTTTGGAAGCCTGCAATGTTTATTGTAGATATCTGCAGTCGTTCTTACATTACAGATATCATAAACTGAATTCCAGATATCTAAAATGAATATTTAAATCAGTTTTGATGTGTCAAAATGTACTTTCTACAAGTAAAAAAATGTTTGTAACATGCTAAAATAGATCTTAGCTTAACATTTAATCTGTTAAAATTAGATTTTGACACATTAAAATATGATTTTTATCAGTAAATCCCTCCCAACTGAATGTTAAAATGGTTTGCCATGACCGCGGGGGCTCCATGAGGGAGTCTGGCTCGGTCACATCACTGATAACAGTGTTTTCATCAGATAGACCGACTTAAGCTCCGACTGTTACGGCTGGAAAAACGCTCCAGCTGTTGATGTC
>CAFUXE010000571.1:1006665-1017913 GCA_903364295.1 Serranus cabrilla | reverse complement strand
CGGTGAGTCAACATCCTCTCTCCTCTTGGACAAACACCACAGCTTACAGCATTCCTGCAGCCCAGACGCTCGAGCTTTCAGGCGAGCATGCTGCTTTCATTTGCTCTGACGTGGTGGGAGATGAGGACAATGTGCTGCGTCTCTCTTTGACTGTTTCAGTCCGTGTGGACGTGGTTGGTCGTATTTGTTCAGCATCTCCAGAACAGGGTGATCCCCTCCACTTCCTGTCTGTGGAGACAGGAAGGAGTTACTGTCGCCGTTTCTCTCTCTGTCGACACGTGTGGATGCCAACCAGTCCGCTCAAACACAAGTCACACACATCGAAAGCTTCGAGGCATTTAGAAATAATCTAAGAAATATTTAGCTGCAATCATTTCTGGGGAAATGGTTTCAAACTGAGGCCACGCTGTGTTTAAAGACACAACCACATGACACTTCCTGCCATTGTATTTTAGGACTTTCTCTTTCTTCATCAGGCTCACGGCTGTCAGCTTTTATATAACAGCACTTCAGTGCTTAACCCCTCGATGCACAGCTCAGAAACAACCTGGTCTTTATTATCAGAATATATATGTGAATAATAGTTCTGTTTTCATTAGAGTTGATTATAAGGAGGCCGATATGTAGTCATTTATTGAGCTGGAATGAAAATAAACCTTTTTATGTGGATTGTGCACCAATTTTTCACCACTCTGACCTACTTTCTCATACTAAACTATACAAAATTTAATCATATTTAACATTATTATACATTACATAAACAATTTATACGTTGGCAGCCAGTTCTATGAAGGATAACTGGGAAAATTAAGAATAAATAGAAAGAAAATAGCTAAATAAACATCATTACTGTTCAGTTTCAGGCAATTACTGACAATAAAATAAAAATAATAGCTGCCACCATTTCTATTTCACCCCAAGCAACATTTTCTGCATTATATATCGTGTAAAAAACATCTTCATAATGGCACATATCGGTCAGCATATACACTGTTAACTGGTATATCTGTCAGGCTAGTTTTGACGTCCCCCATTCATTTATGGTACCTTTTTTACTTTAATAATTTGAGTTTTATAAGCTTTAATTAGCCCAATTTTCCATAAGTGGCATAACCTCCTAAATAAAAGTCTGAGAGTTGATTTGAATTTGAGTTGAATTCTAACAGGATCTATATGTTTCTCTCTGTGTGTTCAGAGAGTGGAAGCGACTGGCAGCTGGTTCCTTATCGGACTCGGTGTTCTCAAACATCATAAAACAATCATGAAAAAGAGGAACTCGTTTAATAACTCAACGTTCAGTCTGAGGCCTGATCTGATCTGATCGAACGCCATCTGTACATGTTTCACATCCTGAGGAAAACCACCTCACATAGGCTGCTTTAAAACCAGGAAAACAACCTGTAAACTATTAGCTTTAATCCAGATTTGTTCCACATCTGATGGATGACTGATGCTTTTGTAAGCAGGACAAAAAAACGACACAGAGAGGCAGCGTTTCAGCCAAACACAGTCACATATGTATTGTGTTAGGAATAAGCCCACGACTACCAGCTAATATACAAATGATTCATTCATTCACGACTAAACGTACGCTGAGATTAGACACATGCAGCTGTTGTTTCCTGTGAGAGCATTAAAGCTAAATGCTCATGTCTGTCTGACATACGAGCAGCAAAGAGAAATAAAAGCATATTCAATGACAGACATTCACACCTGTCACTCGCTTAAACAGGAAACACACATGCACTAAGTGTGTGTGTGTGAGTGTCTGTGTGTGTGTGTGGGTGGGAGAAGTCATTTAAGGTCTTACTATGTAACTGGAGAGACCCATATGAAGAGATGATAAACAGAAAGTGTTGCTACAGTAACTGAGCACGTTTAGTTCACACTCACAGATCGTACAGTGACTTTAAAACAGTTAAAACAGTTGAAACACTTCTGCTTTATAGGCTGATAAAAGATCTACATCTAGGAAGATTTAATTGCTTTTTCCCGCTTAATCCTTTATAGAAACACAGCAGCTATTTAGCACTGAGCTTTTATAGGTTTGGGGTCTCATGAAAGACAAAAAATAGAATGACACAGAGGTGGAGATATCCTGACTTTTAGTACAAAACATGATCCTACAATTCACAAAATGGAAAATGTTATGTTGCTTATTAACCCTCTGAATCCCACCGTCCCATTGAAACGTAAGTAAATGTTACAAATATTGGAAAGGAACTGTAAAAACAACTCATAGGTTGTGAAAGTTAAAAGAAAAAGTAGCCAAAACAAAGCTTAAAGTTGTGATATTTCTGTTAAAATCACTTTATTCTACACGTGTCATTTAGGACATTACCATAAATAAACCGTTTTTTATAACTAGATCCTGTTAAAGTCGTTAAATTCTGCTCCTCAGAGACTCTGTGAAGCCATGATTGATTCTGCTGAGATCAACGGTCACGTGACAAAAATCTGTTTACACAGAGCTGAGAGGAGAGGACAGGACAGGCTACAAGTGGATGTAAAAATGCAAATAGTTTAATACGTATATGTGGGCACTTGGAAAAGTGTTGTATATATTAATCAAATTTTATTTACTTTTTTATAAATTATTCATCAGAGGAATTCAAGCTGTGTTTTTCCTTTTTTTTTTTTTTATACAATTTATGTTATTTTAACTGTGTTATTCTGCTCTTAAGACAGTTTGAGTTGTTTCCACTTCTAGTCATGATTGTGCTGATTCCACAGAGCTGCAGGACTTCATATATTCAGAGGATTAAATTACTAGTTTCCGTTAGCTAACTGATAATGTTAGCACAAGTTATTTACTGCTTACGTTATGATGCATAACTTTATAAGTTATATCAAAATACTAAGGTCGTATGTTGATGATACTCTCTGTTATGCATCAAATGTCACTTCTTCTCCAAGTTTGGGACCAAAAAGTGTTCAACCGAGGTGCTGGGGCCGAGTCTGGAGGTCTGCAGCTCGACTCTTCTCCCCCATAAAGATAATAAGTGACTGTTTAGACAAGCTGAGGTTCACTTCATGACAAGAAAGGTGTTTTTAATGTGTGAAACGAGCAGAGCGTACCTTCAAACTGCTCCAAAAGTCAGTTATTTTTTTTGAGCAGAGGTAGAAAACAAGAGAAAAATCAAAGGTTTGTATTTATTAATGTGCTTCAGCTCTCCTGGTTTCCAGTGCAGGAGTTTATTTTCTGGTATATTTGAAAAGCAGACTTCCTGTCCTTCAGCTGCACTTTGATGATAAAAATGTTCTTATAATAAAGTCCAACCAATCCAATAACATATTTGTTTTATTTGCCAATTGGTGCCTGTTAAAACCTCTAAAACTTCTCTTGTTTCTCAGTAAAATTGGATTTTCCTGACTAAATAATCAGCAATTAAAGTTTGCAAGAACAGCATCCTCCGTTACCCTCAGCTAATCTGCTTCAGCAGGACTGTGTGGGTGTTGTTTGATCTGATTTCATTGATAGCGCCTGGTGACAGTTGCGAACAAACCACACAGCTGGCATCGGATTTTGATTTGTCTGTTTCTAAACTTGCACTCTAAACCACACATGGAAAATGTAAATGTATTATCTTTTTTCCAACTATGAGGACTTTCCATATCAAACCAACAAGAAGAAAATCACAAAGACAGAAATCTTTCATAAGTAATATTGAGTAATATTGTTTCATCCTGCTATTTATATCTTATTAAATCAAAATTGTGCATGTTGAAATGTGGTTTCTGGATCTTGCAGCTACTGGAAAACTTTTTACGGACTGTATCGACGGGGGGTTAATAAAATACACGGCTTTTAAATAAGAGGCTCCAACTGTAAAACTGAGCTGTCCATTAACAAGCTGCTGCATGGAAATTATGATCAGCAGCAGCTTCAGGAAAGAGGCTGTTAAAGCCACAAAGAGACAATATAACCTTTAAGGTATCGGCTTACTGCTGCTGGGAAACCAAATGCAGAATCATTATCTGAGATGCAGATTATGAAAAGCGCTTTGCAATTTGCATCTGTTAACAGATACTGTTGCTAAAGCTGATTCATCCCAGTCACGCTGGACAGCTTTGTGTCCTCTTGTTGGTGCTAAACTCACTTTTACAGACATTTTTTAAAAGTAAAAGATAGTTTTTATGAGTCCCTTTTGACCCTCTTTTAATCCACACCTGTCGTCTCTCGGGGCAGGTGTTCAGTCCTGCTGCTTTCTCATTTTCTTGCATGTGAACGTTTCTCTCTCTTTGTCAAACACACACAGCGAACAGACAAACACGGAGATAATCACATGCATATGATGCAGTCTTTTTTAGCCGTTGTACTCTCTTATCTTTATGGTGGATTTCCGGCACATTTGTCAGCCACATCCTGTGCCTTGACAGCCGGCTCAGGCTCCTGTCCCACTATCAGACATAACAGACTCCGAAATGCCACACAAAGCCGCCCACACTTCATGACAGAGAGACTTTATTTGAGTGGTATTTCTCCATCACACAGGTTTGTTTCTTGTGTGAGAAGAACATGTGTGGTTTCGTCTGGTGTCTCTTCGGTTCACGTGTTTTAAAAAAAAAACGCTGCAAGAGCAAACCGCTTCCTTATTTTTAGCCAATAAGAACATCTGCACAGATCCATTCATTTGACCAGAGGCCCTAACGGCCCATCAGAGAGGGTGACGCACGCCGTGCTTGAGAAAGAGCACGCTGGTCTGAGCTGTTTCACCACAGAGGCTCAACTTTGTCCTGCAGGCCCTTCTGCTTCCTCTTCTCAGAGCTTCTCATTTCACATCACTGACAGGATCAGAAGATACCGAGTGTTTGTTCGTTGAAAACTGCACTCTGAAAGTTTTAGGTAGGGAGAAACATGCATGCCCATTTTCAAAGGGGTCCTGATCTCCTCAAGATATCTGAAAGAAAACTCTGTGGGTGCCCACATGTCTCCCTTTCACAGACATAACAAAAACAACAACATGCAGTATTTTCACCTTCTGTATTTGAATAATTCTGCATGCTCTGGTTTGGAATTGCATAAATTGGGTATAATTGAAAGCTGTGGATACAATGAAGCCAACATTAATCATGTGGGATGATGTAAGTCCCCATTGTAGGCATGTCATTGTAGTTCTTTTCAAACTCGACCTCACTGTATAACATGACCTGCTGTGACCTCTAGGGTCATCACAGCCTCATGAAACTTCACAACCATAAACTACAGACCTACAGCTTTCAGAAGATGTAGAGCTTTTCATATGCATGCTAACAATAAGCAGGCTGACGTCCAATTGAAAAAAAAATCTCCAAAACTTTTGATACAAAAGCATCGATTGTTCTGTGATGTTCCTAAAGTTCTCTGTGTCTTAATGTGGTATGTTGGAGCCATTTTTATCAGTTTGTGAAAGATAAAAGAAATGTTTTATTTAGCATCAAATCTGTGAAACAAATGGTATCGACCAAAAAATAAGAAACAACTCATGAGACATCATTTACAATCAGTTTGACCACCATATACTTCCATCATAATGCTCCAAGCCTGTATCAACTTCTAAATTTGAATAGGCGCCAAACTAAAACACAATGTTTCCTGCATATTTATGACTTCAACAGTTGTCACACAGTGCTGAGCTGCATCTCAAATTCATCTCCAGGTTCATAGCTTTCCACTTTTACGTGGCATGTATTGTTGACCGACTATCTCGCTCCTTTGAGTGGAAAAAAAAAACAGCACAAGGAGCAGAAACCGAACTCCATCTGCAGAACAGACTGCTGCAAAACAAACTCCCCAGTTAGTCTTCGACTCCTCGGTGGTATTTTAGCAGTAAGGCGACATCCAAACATTTGCAGCAGCATTATTGACGAGCCTCCTCCTAAACTCTCCGCCCTCTGGCTTAATTGCTGGGCGCCCTCCTTGTTTGGGCCCAGTGTCTCTGTTAAACGGCCCTTTCACAGATTGTTTTTAGTGTACCGTCGTCTTGAATAATTATCCCCTCGTTATGCATTCACTCTGAACCCATGTTTCAAGCACCGGCAAGCTTGCATAACAATCCCTTATGTCACCCCCCCCACTGCTTCTCCTTAATGTGCCCACAACAGTCGGAGGGCTCGGCTCGAACACATGGCCACATACCATCGCTCACCATCATCAACACTCCTGACGCATCTGTGAATGAGCGGCAGAGGACAAAAGGGATCAACGCTGGAGAGAGTGACCACCATGACCTCATGGGTCAGCTGGGAGCCAGGAATGAAAAGACTCTGAGCAACCCCCGCCCAACACACACACACACACACACACACACAGATCAAGCTCTCGGACAACTGAAGCTGCCATGGGAATATGGGAGCGTGGAAGAGGAGGAATCAGCATTGGTCTGCAGGAGCTGAAAGAAAGCGGTTGTGTTTGGAATTTTGGGTCATGCCTTTCTCCGCACATTCCTCACCATCCCACCAACAATAAACTGTGTCATAGTCGACACAACAGCCTCCATTCTGGATACCTCGCACCACAAAAGGCCCCAAACCATCCGAAACCAGACGCTAACCTCCAGAACTCGAGTGAGAGTTGTGGAACTATGAAAGCTCGCTATATTTAAAAAGCATCACATGCAGCACGATACATCTCTTCTGGGGAAATTGCAAACAGATTGTGTGAACACTCGAGGTCTGAGCGCTAATTTAAGTTTGGAAGCTACGATTCCCACAAACGGTTGTGGCTTCTGGAACAAACCGGCTTTTCTTGCAACTTGTGCACAAAATAAAGGAGAGTATAAATCTGAAAATGACACAGGTTTTATTTTTAGGAACCGTGACTTAGGCAGGAGCAAAATAAAACAGGATCAATCTAAAGTAGATATCAAACGTGTCTCTTACAAAACGTCATTTACTCAGCGGTCAAAACAAAAGGAGGTGCATGCAGTAAAAACAGAAAAATCCTTCATTCTGTACATAAAGCAGACATGTTAAAATAAATAAATAACTTAAAGAACAAAAGGAAAGTTATGTACAGCTGTGAAACACTGACGGCTACATGTTCTCTACACGTCTGTGGAGCCTTTGGTCTCTTCAGTCTTTGGGGCTGCTTGCACGTCTTTCTTTGGCGGTTTAGTTTGACAGTCAGTGGTGCTTTAAGTCTTTGGGTCTCAGGTTCAGGTGAGCTGCTCAGTTTGCTGCTCACAGTTTGCTCTCCTCCTCCTCCAGCGGTCGGTTTAACCCCGGGATGAACTTGAGGAGGCGCCTGCGGAAGCTCTTCTGTTTGGGCTTCCTCTGCAGCGAGTTGAAACCTCCCTGTTTCTCCCCCGAGGCGGACGACGACGACGACGACCCCCTCATGTAGCTGCGCGTGCTGGCGCTGCGGGTCAGCTGCGTCTTGGCCGACGTGAAGAGCTCGCTGGCCGGTCGGAGGCGGGGCTTCCTCTGCTCTTTCTTTTTGTCTGTGCTGGTGCTGTCCGAGCCCACGCTGCCGTCCACCTGGTACACGCAGCTCTGGTAGAGCGGGTCGTCCTCGGTGGCCGTGCTGAGGAAGCTGGCGCTGCTGCTGGTGCTGCCGGTGCAGCGCAGCGCTCGCTGGGCGGCGGGGCTCGGAGTGCCGAGGCTGCCGTACACGCCCGCAGACTCCAGGGACTCGTACACTGCAGCATCACTCAGCACGATACCTGCAGAAGGGAGGAGTTATTAATCACTGAACACAGAGGCATGCAGGAGACTAATACATTTTGTATTTTGCATGTTTAATAGTTGTACTTTGATGTATGCACAAGCAGATAAAAGCAAGTAAATTGAATCATAATACACATAAAAATCCATGGACAACCTACCATGAACAAGTCTCTGTTCCTGCACCATCAGCGACCGATATTCATCCCATTTCTCATTGAGAGATTGCTACAGAGGAAGACAGAGAAATGTTATATGATTGTGACAAGAAATTAACCCACACACAAAAACTGGGTGTAAAAAAGACTCACAAAAATGGACTTAACTCTGAAGTGTAAAGTTAAAAACAATACTACAAGGTCATGATTTATCAGCAGGTTAATGAAAGATGAAAGGTCAATTCAGACCTCAGACTCACTTTGCATTTTGATCATTGATGAAAATAAACTATTAACATTTCTATTTTTTTTCAAAACATTCTTAATTTAGCAGCATTTTTTCACAGCTGCCTAAAACTTTTGCAAATTACTGTGTATAAACACAAATATATTTAGTCTTAACATTACTGTTCTTTATTTTATTTTATTTATTTAAATATTTTTTTAAATGTATCTTATTTTCTTCTGAATAGTCTGGGTATATTATCAACTTTTTAAATATGAATTATTATTAATAATAATATTAATAATTATTATTTATGTTTAAAACCTTTTTTGGCAAATATGCAGTTTTATTGATTTTTTTATGTTTAAAAATGGTTGTTTTGTTGAAAATGAGCCAAAATGTATATAAAAATACTTTTGCAACAAAAAAAAAAAAGATAAAGAAAGAGCCATAATGAACCTAAACCTGTTTAATGTGTCCTGTCAGCAGTTTTACAGTCGTCTCTTTATAATGGTGTTCTATGGGAAAAAAACGCTTTCTGGGCCACATGGAGATTTTTGCAGCAATACTCAAATTTTGCACTACAAAAAAAAAGTTGTGAGCATGATAATAATCTATAATACATCAACGGTCTAGACCAGCAGGTTCATCTTTAAAACGCTGGATTAGTGTCTCAGAGAGCGGCTGTGTTGCGGCTCTCACACACTCGTGGATTAGCGGGACAGCTGCTGTAATCTTTGGGGGGAAAGCTGGCAGCTTTTTAACAGCCGAGCTGGAGAATGTCTGCAGAGATCTGTGAACTGCTGATGCAACAGGTGGAGCTGCTGGGGAGGCAAACAGGTGTGGAGGGAGGAGGCGTCTATATGTAGCATGTAGCATAATGTGTGTGTGTGTGGTGGACAGGACACACACAAACAGGCTGACTCACAGACTGACAAACAGTGAAAAACGGCTGCAGAAAAAAACTCACCTTCAGATACTGCAGCCGAGCTTCCAGCTCCGCTTTTCGGATTGAGTCACTGTAAACCGTCTCCAGCCTGTGAGCGTAAAACCAGAAGGCAGCCGAGTTAATAAGCGTAACAGGAAGCACTAATAAAAACTACAAGGGCAGCGATGAAAAGAAAAAAGTTATGAAAGGCTCTGTTCACGAGTCTGCAAGTCAAACGGTTTATAAGAGGAGAAGGAAAGAGGAAAGGCTCTTCATCGTGGAAAACCTTTGAATTACACGAGTGGGCGAGCGGTTTACAGAGCTCCTTCTCACTTTAACAGCTAATACCGACTCCAGTTGTTAGTATAATTTCATGAAGTCAGTCTATAAAGTGTGTGTGCCCGCTCTGATGCGGTTCACCTCACGGTTTCTGCAGCAGCTCTGGGCGCTAATTGTCCTTTTAATCTTTCACCATCAGAGGAGGAGAGAGGTTCAGATTAAAGATGCTCTCAGCGCTCCAGGTCCTAACAGCCATGTTCGTGATACTTAAGCTGTGTTAGTGAAATCAATTTACCCTCAATAAAATGAGGACTTTTAACAGAATTAATCTCTTGATTAGTTTAAACTTCACCTCCTTTCCGATGGGGGATTACTGAAAATCTGTGAAATATTCTGTAACTTTCCAAAACAAACAATCTGACCTGGATATCCTTTCACACATGAGCACAGACAGGCTCTGAACTTCTCTCTCCTGCTCTGATCTTTCATTAATCACACCTCTGTCTCTGATACTTTTAATGTGAAAAAAAGTAAGAATGTCTCTTTGTTTGGTTTGAGAAGGAATGCTGTTATTCCGATGAAGGACGGGAATCAAAAGCTGTTTCAAACTGTCTGATCCATCTAAAAAGTTTTCCTGACGTCAACTCAAGTGTCAGGTATGTGTTGACAATTATTAGATTTAAATAATGAAGCAATTATATTATGTGATAATAATATCGTGTAAATAATCCAACGTTTCTTTTCATTCTCGCTTTCTTATGTCATTATCATACAAACTTTTTTTGTGTCATTTATTTGTCCAAAAAATAAGAGACAAAATGCAAAATAAACAACGTTTCAGATTCATTTAACTGATATGATTCCCCCTCATTTTCTTGAGGAATTTCAAATATATCTCAATTGTGAATTCTTTTGTGTTTAAAAACTGATTCTGCTGCTTGTAATGTCTTTAAAATGACATAAACTAAGCAATATCAACTGAAATATCAGCAATATTCAGCAGCTTGTAAATCTCCTGTTATAATAAACATTCGTGCCTTTTCTATGCAGTGTTCAGACTCTGATGCTTCAAACCTCTGCAGGACAGAAACACAGGAATCAATTAAGGAATCGATGAAGTAATCTAAGCAATGAGCAGGATAGATAACTGCACTGGATCACTCTTTATCCTCACATTTTGAACACTTTATCCTCTGTGATGTCCGCCGTTTCAACCTGCCTCTGGCCGTCACTATAAATACTTCTGCCTTTTACTTTTTTCCAGGGAAAACCAGGTCCTCAGACTATGAAATGTCAATTTCTCGCAGCCTGAAGCAACATCGTCCAATCGCTGCTGAGCTGATTTTTTCCGGCCAACAGTCCAAAATACCAACACATGAATCCGTCAGCCGTCCTCATATTCCAGAAGCTTAAACTGGCGAATGTTTTTTTGTCTGATTTGTTACGATAATAACTCAAACCAGTGGTTTCCAAACTTCCATTCATTGAGGGGAAAAAGGATGAATGCTGAAATGTGAGTTAATTTTTTACTGACCCTTAATACAGTTTGTACACAATCACGAGCTTGATTGAAATAACAGTAACGAGAACATTACCCTCCTGTTACTGGAGATGCTGTTGTGCTCAGGAGACACCAGGATCTGTTTTCAATTACAGCTAATGTGTTCGCTTAATGAACCTGAGGAGGAATCTCCCTCTTGTGATTTTCACCTTATGTTTCCCTCTGCAGAAATCTTTCTAACCCGAGTTCTGACAGCCTGGTTAGCATCCACACACCCTGTCAACCTTTCATTAAATAATCAGCTTCTATCGACTAATTGTTTGGACAAATAAAAACCTGAGAAGCATCGCAAACAAACATTTGATTGCAGTCGTAACGTTTCTAACATCTGCAGCTTTTATTGTTTTCTGTGTACCTGAGCGTGTTCCCGCAGGCCCTGATGAGCTGCACGATCTCCTTGTGCCGAAATCCCTCCACGGTGGCCTCGTTCACACTAGCGATGGTGTCCCCTG
>CAFUXE010000571.1:968339-996698 GCA_903364295.1 Serranus cabrilla | reverse complement strand
CACACACACACACACACACACACACTGGAACAGTAGAGTAGGCTGACTGCTGCAGTGGGTCGACATGCAGCCTTTTTGGCAATGATTGTCCTTTTTACTGTTCCCAAAAACACTTTCAAGTATCTTCTGAAATTTACGGAAAAAAGTGAAATAACTTCGGCCACAATCTGAAACATAATCTCATCAAACCTTCGCTTTTGGTTCCAAATTGACACGAAAAAAAATCCGGCTCTCACAGCCTTTTTACAGCCACAACGAGAACAACAACACTACGTGGATTATGTCCAAAGTGCACGTCTACACAGAGCTCTGTAAGTCTCCTACCAAAGCCATAATAACCATAGAGAACAGATTTGTAAAGGCACATGAAGCTCAATATTCTTCTTTAGCATAATATTCACTTTAAACATGACCTAAGTTCCTACAGAGCAGCATTTCCACTAACTGTGAAGCACTGAGACAGAGGCAGCCAGAGAGTTTGATAAAACACGATGCTAACATTTCTTACCATACAGCTGTGTTCATACGGTGCCATGCTTCGGTTATGTGTTACAGAGATGCACTTATCCTAACTTTGACTGTTACGATGCAATTATTCTACAACATACACATTCAAACTGATTTTATACTAAAAGGAAAAAGTGTCAGTCTTCTATTTACAACAAACATGGCTGCTTCTCTTATTTGTAGGTGAAAAAACCAGATGATTTGGCCTGAGGAGCCATCAACATGCAGGCCTGATTCTTGTGTGTGATGTGAATCTGAAAAGGAAATATAAAAAAATAAAATAAAATAAAAGTTGGGCAAATTACAATATAATAAGATAAAAAACATTCATATACATATTAATGTCCACAGAGTAAAGCCCCCATCCTAAAACTACTATAAAAAGACTAAATCTGATTATTTTCCACTGAGTTTTTAACCAACAACAGCCAAAAAATGAATTCATTTTCAGAAGTACAACTTTATATACCAGTTTGTTTATATATGTCACTGTTGTTTTATTAATTAATTGAATGATTATTTGTATTGTTAATGCTCAGGGGGATTTTATTTATCATATTTTCACAGACTGGTATATGTCAGTGATTAGCAAACACATTGATTTTAATGCATTTTTATTTTTTGTGCACACTCAAAAATGCCCCTTTCCTAAAAGTGCTATTTGATGCAACAACACTATAGTGCATTTTAATACAGCCAACTGTAGTGGAGAAAATTACTCAATCTGATGGAAAATAGTAAAAAATGTTTTATAATTTTCAAGCCATGACTCTTTTTTAAAAGCCTGATATAATCAAATTCATGTTTTATTTTGTTTCAATGGTGATATTTTTGTCCTTAAGGGTCAGAGTGTCTGTAATTTGGCTTCAGTTTATTATGATTCTATTATAGGAGAAGGAAAAAAGAACCATACCCTTGTGTATAATGTGCGTTATCACAGCCAAAATGAACATGAGATTAAAAAGGAAAAACATGTTTCTTGTGATGTATAAGTGTTACATAGTGTTTGTGTTTTATTTACCGTGCAGGGAGGCTGCATCCACGGCTCTCCGTCGATCTGCATCGGTAAGGCTTTCTTCGTCCTGAGGGTAAAGTAGGGAGGCATCAGGTAACACAATCAATGACCCTAATGTGTTATTAAGAGCAGAAAAGGAAAGCCAGCATACATAATTATTGTTATGTAAAGAACCAGAGGATCGTCGTCAACTCGTCAACCACAAGCTAAGAGCCCAAAAGCTGACAAGTCACAACATGCCTGTGAGACGGTTTCTCACCTGATGGTGATCTGTGATGTCTTTGCGAGCCTCACGGCGCTCTTCAGACCCGTGTATATCTGTCCCATCTCCATGGCTCCTTCCAGGCCGACCACCTCTAATCGACGGTCACTGAGATCTGAGAAGAACACGTGGAAATACTGAACATCCGGTGCTCAGAGAGGCAGCATCAGTCAGCCTGAGACTAAACTAAATATCAGTCATCATATTTATTCTGCATCAGGACTGTCCACTTCCTGCTCAGCACCAAACTGCTGACAGTTAGAGAGTATCTGGGGAACACGTTTATTTATGTCAATGATTAGTAACCACAATTATTTTAATGCATTTTCATTTTTTAACCAGCATCTGCCCTAATCACAACTATGTTTGTTTTTATTTTAATCCTTTAAATGCTTGTTTACATAATGCCAAAACTGTTTTTATGGAGTAAAAACATTACAAAATGTGTGTGTGTGTGCATGTATGTATATATATTTATAGATATATATTTTTTGACTGAATCATTTAGAAGTTGAGGAGACAGATATTTATCAGCCCGTTTCTGCTGCCCTCAAGTGGCCAGGTTAAACACCAGAGCAGCATGACAACACATCGACCAGTTCTCTCATCACATTCATTTACTGCATTCAGTGATTTCTGCAAATGACCCTCTTAAAGCTACATTAATTGATTTTTTTTTTTTATATGCCACTTCGGAGCAGCAGATCAAGCTGAAAACACGTCATCTGACACATTAACAACTTGAGTTGTTCAGTAGGTGTGGAAAGAAATCGATAAAGCTTTTTCTGTCAAGTATGTGGTGATGAGGTGAGATGCTTTTTTTTTATTACTTTTTTATTGAACAGCTGCTGAGGGGGCTCCATAACTTTCTTTTGGTGAGGTTGTATTGTTCAGAATATCTGTAACTGTATCTGTAGTCACACATGTTTGCATTCAGTTAATGTGGGCCCTGTAGACTGTAATACAAAGTAAAACAGCATCTTTTAAGATAAAGAGATGCTGACATATGAAGAAAGATGAAGTCAAAGACATAATGTGTAGTTTAAAAAAGTTAATATACCACAGAATATCATAATATGTTATGCTGCTATACTAAGCATATCACAAAATAAATAAAAATAAATGTATATGTAAATATTGCACCATGGAGCTTCTGTTGATTATTGCCATTTCAGCAAACAGTTGCTTATTTATTCACGCAGAGCAGCAGCCGCATCATTTATTTGGGGTTAATGATGGTGTCCACCTGACAAATGTTATTCTAAAAAACAGTCTGCTTTTAGCTCTGTTTTTTTATGGTTCATGTACAGTGGATTTATCAGGACCTTTCTGCTCAAAACAACTGCGTCTGGAAACAGGGGTAATAAAAGTGAAATTTGTGAGCTGAAATAATTTAAAAGGCTTGTTTTAAAACTGCCCCCAATAACTTAGTCCACTGTTAATATGACAAATACTGACTGGAATTACAAATACTCAAGTAAAGTGCAAGTATGTCAAATGTGTATTTAAGGACAGTACTTGAGTAAATGTACTTAGTTACTTGGTGTAAGTGAGAACAAAGAGAAAATACCTTGGGAGGTCACTTTCAGGATTTCTGGGTCGACGATGACCTCGGGCTCTTCCTGGCTCGTTAGTCCCTTAGCGTCCCCTTTTTTGGTCTCGCCCCATAGGTTGGAGCCCCCGTGCATGCTGGGAATGTTGAGGACAGCAACCCCTTCTAGAGAAAGGCCACTGAGGTCCAGTGGAGTCCCAGAGCACTGAAGAGGAGAACAGGCGTCAGAGACAACGTAAAGCATCCGCGCTCTGTCTGGTCGTGGGAACAGTTCTCTTTTTTTCACACTGCAGAAAGTGACAGAATACAAACTTGCAAAGCTGATAAAGCTGATGCTGAGTTCTCACCTCGATTGTTAGACTTTCGTTCAGTTTCTTGCAGGAAGCAGAGATGGTTTCTGAAGTGGCAAATTCGAAATACCACAGCTTGTTCTTCATTCTGCAGTCATGAAAAAGTGTGGTTTTTTAAAGTGATATTTCATTTTCACAGAACATTCTCTTCTTTTATCACACACAGCTCTTCAGAGGGAGGAGGAGTCAAGCTGCAGCCCTCGCTGCCGCAGACATCTGCTGTCACCACCTGCATTCGGTTTACTTTCAGCTTTAAAAAACCTGTTACTGCAAACAGGAAAAATAAAGTAAAGCTGATGACAAAAACTTGAAAGTGTTTCCCAGGTCTGCTTTGTTGTTGAACTGAACATCTGTTCGAGGCATGATTTGAAAACTGTGTTGTGTGTTTTCTTCTGTGAGTGGGATATTGTTGTTTGTTTGCTATTTCTGAGGAAGTGCCCAAGAAACTGAAAATGATTCATGAAGGTTTTGAATGCGTACCTGCTGTTGAATTTCTGGGGATGTTTCTCCCTCATTGTGTGAAACCGGTGGGCAATGGAGGCATCCTGTCAACGAAGCACACCACAGACATGATGCAAACACAAAAACTGATAAATAAAGACTTCCTGTATTCTCTGTATTCCTGAGAAACTCACAACTCCAATAGAGAAGTAGTTGTTGATGATTTCATAGGGCACTGGATCGCCCTTCTCCTGGTTCTCGTCTGTGATGACCTGCACGCTCCAGCGGTCCATCAGCACCTGAGAGCTCCCCTCAATGTCTTTAAGAATACGACTCAGATCTTCACCATCATATCCTTTAAAAAGGCAACACGCACATGGACAAATATAGAATAAATGATTTTTTAATGAATCACATTCAACAAACCCACACACAGCAACCAGAGCATCTGCAGCAACTGTTTAATTATTTGCATAATCAGAAAACATTCTTTTCTCACCTCCTCCCCATCGCAGGCATCGCGCAAGGTCATTTCCTGTGCCCAGAGGAAGCACAGCGACAGGTGGCCGCACCAGCAGATTAGCTTTGTCTGATCGCGAGAAAAGGAAAAAGGGAAGGAAACAGGAGGTGCGTCAGAGTTATTTTCACCAGAAGCTCATGGCGTGGAAGGTGGCGTGTGTCTTTCATGGTGCTTCCTGTACAGTTATCCATCAATCTCACCTATCGCGTCGAGAATCCAGCCAACTGTGCCGTCTCCCCCGCACACCAAGATCCTGTAATCCTGCAGATTTCTGAAGAAACTCAGCCTGAAAGAAAAACAGCAGAACTTTACTTCAAGTGTAATATGGTGATAATAAAACATATTCAACTTTGTTTTAGCCACTGAGGCATTTAGACCAACTATATATTAATGGTATAAAGATATTCTCACTGATGGTTTTGGTTGCTTATGTAGGTCCTTGAATCAAACATTAGTATTACGTTTAGACGGTTTCCTAACCAGTTAAAGACTCTTTGTAGCTGCTTTAAATAAAATCAATTTCCATGTATCTCCATCACTCACCCCGGTCCAGGGCCGCCATTCGAAAGGTTGTTTACCTGCCGTGGATTCAGCAAATACTGAAATTTATGCAGGACTCTGAAATACATAAAACCAGACTAAAACATTTGCATGTTTTAAACATCATTTTACTTCATGAACTTTTTCATTTTTGCACTCACCTTTCTCCCTGCTTGCCACCACTTTTGGGGTTGACAAACACGAGGAGAGGGTGGGTATTTGGCACGGGGCAGATCTGTTGAATAATAAATAAATGTCACAGATTGAGTTACTGAATTACTGTACATACAGCTAAATCAAATTTAGCCTGGTCATCGTAAATGCTCAGCATCAATAAAAGGCTTCATCGGGGAGAATAATACCTGGAGCACTTGTCCATCTGGAGTAGTATTGAGCTCGCTGTCATCTGCTGAGCCTGAGCAGCCATTCTTTACATTGTTTGGTCTCTCCTTTAGGGACCAAAACAAAGGCAAAGATTGGATAAACAAGAGAAAATGTAATAGTTTTGTGCTTATTTTTAGAAAGAAAAATCTCTACTCACTGCACCTGTCAAAATGCCACACAGGTGAGAAAGCTTTTACAACAACAATAACAGCCCTGGGCTGATGTTATGCTCTGCGTTGGTGTGACAGGCAGTATTTGTACTGTACATGTGCCCGAGGATAATTCTGTACCTTTATTACAGGATATATCGCCCATGGAGGCAGGATATGGTCTCTGAGGGGCCCACAGGTACACTCTGTGGGCTCTTGGTCTGCACAGTCATCATGACGCTGTAAAACATAAACAGTGACACATTACATAAACTACCAACACAGCAGATGACTGACAGGATCCAAACACTTTTTTCCAAAAGATATTTTTGCATTTCTGCTTCAGTTCCTGCTTACAGAAAGTTAGGAGAAGGAAGAGGATGAAGTAAGTCTCTCCAGTCGGGCCGGGTGATAAATCACATTTTATTTTCAATTACAGTTTTGGCTGCTGTTGCTGTCGATGCTGTCATTTTGTGTTGTGTTATAAATCCAGTGCAGCCCTGGGCCATCACCTGTTTTCACTGATTTACTGACTGGAATATAGTTATATACCAAAATGCAGAATATATGTTAGGATGTTTACCGTAGTTTTTAGCCGTGTGCTACAGCATGTTTTATCTTGTTTATTTTGGTCTAATTCTATTATCATTTTTATATATTACATATATGTTTAAGAGATTTCAGAAGGCCATTGAAGTTCACTAACTTTGATCAAACTTTATTTTGATCTATTTTTTGTCTTTGTTGTTTTTTTTATATTTTTTATTAATATTCTGTTCATCATATATTATTTAGCATCGTTTTCAAATTAGTTTTTCAGTTTAATTATATTCAAGAACATAATTTTTCCCCCTGTTAACTTTTAAACAAAAAGTAAATAAATTACGTTTCCCATGTCGATGAGTAGATGTGTTAAATAATCGTGATTTCAATATTGAACAAAAATAATTATGATTATAATTTTTGACATGATCGAGCAATCCAACTCTTCAAAACGTCAAACTCCAGCATGTTTGAGCCTGATAACCTGCTACCTGACAAAATGCCCATTTTCTCCTAATTTCTGACAAACTATACATTTCTAAAAATCCGTGACACGTGGAGACGCGTCCTCACCATCGTGTGGCACCACACACAGTGTTTGCCCGTTAAGCCTTGATAGCTCTTGATCTTCTTCTGGCATTTTTCACACTTCTTAGAGTCGCAGTTCCCACTCACCCAGTCGTGCGCTGGAACCTGAAATGTGGGATGAACGTTTTTAATGTCTACATAAGAGCACTCAGACACGGTGTAATGTTTAATATAGACTGTGCGTGTTACTGTAAATGTTGTCATGGAGACACTGGCATACCCCTGTTTCTTTCTTTGACTTCACATACGTCCTGGTGCAGGGGGCCGGGTTCCTGTTAGCGCAGCGTCCGTGGACTGTGTATTTGCAGCCTGAACAATAGGACACATAACCCAGCTGTCATATGTTTTTTACACTGATATACATTCAAGGTTGGCAGATGAGTAATGATCTAAAAAAGGAATCCCACAATTCTCAATTTTGACATTACAATTTCAGTGACGAGTGTCCGTGCAGTGTCGCCCTCTTCTGGTGAGTTCAGGTACTCACAGGTGCAGCACAGTCCTTGCTTCCTCAGGCCCAGCAGCATGCTCTGGCACACGTTGCAGTAAACAGGCTTGTTAAAATGTTTCATCCTCCAAAGGTGCTGTCCGTCTGTCTGGGTCATCTGGTTGTTGAAGGAAGAATCATTGAAGACGGCAATGCAAGAAAGAAAAGAACGTCATTGGTTAAGATAGGGCTGGGTGGTCTGGCCAAAATATTCTATCCAAATATAGTTAGTTTCATATCTTATATATATATACATCACAATATAGAATATTTTTCTGGTAATTCAATAACTAAGTAGTAACCACATGTTAAAGCATTTCCTTGTATACTCCTTTGTATAGAAATACTTGACTTGGAGGTACTTTAAGTGAAGGATTAGTCTTTTCATCAATTTAGGGAGAAAAAATAAATCTATATTTGCAGCTATGCATTGACTGTGTTTGCATGCATGCACACAAATACTGATTTAAATACACAGGCTTAGTCCCATAAACAGAACATTTGGGTTCAGAAACAGGAATTGTACAGTAGAGCTGAATGAATGATTGAATGATAAAAAAAAATCCTGCACACTGCTGTTGGAAACACAACTCGCAGTTTGTTTAAACATTTCGATTCAAATTGGACTCTTACTCGTTGTTATGCACAGAGTGTCCTGTCGTTAGCTGTATGCTCTATTGTATTCTGGATAATGGAGCTTAAACGTTGAAGACCAAACTGAAAGGCTGCTCGTTGGAGTCCAGTTTTCCTCAAAATATTCTGATTTGAGTTACTGTTTGCCTGCTAGTATCAGTTTAGACAACGCAATTGTGTATTCTGATATCTTGATATATGATTTATCATGATAGTACTCCATTTACGGACGATAAATTATCTTATTGAAGAATCGTCAAGCCCTAGTTTAAGTGACAAAATAAGCTTATATTTGTTAACATTTGGAGCAAGCTACATAAACCCTTTCATAAAAAACATTGTGGGCAAGGCCTGCATGTCACTGTTGTTTTTTTTACACCCACTCATGACTAACCTTGTCTTAACAAGATTCCTGATTATGCAGTACGCAGTAACACTGCATATCATGACGTACAGTGTAGCACCATGGATATTCAAATCAACACTGACTGTAATCCAAAATTCTCAACACGAGATCATGAAGCTGCCTTCAATCTGTCGACAGAGCCACCAGCGCTCTTATCCGGATTACGCTCTGAATTGCTTTTTTCCCGACATGATGCAGCAGCCTATCACTTACAGCATGAGGCTTGGCGGGCAGGCTGTGAAAAAGCGCAGAGCAACTGTGAGGGGGCTGAATTCATGCACCCCAGGCTTCAAATGTCCATTGGTGTCTAGAAATAGCCTGAGGGGAAGTCCCTGGCATTGTTGTAGAGGCCAAACCCAGAGGCAGAGTCCGGTCCATGGTTTTAGACCACCACAGTAAGCGGGCAGACTAGCAGTCACTAAGTGGCTTTTACATTCCTGGCAATGCATTAATGAAAACCCATAACATAAAACTGATCAGTCCTTGATTAAAAACAACCATTTTTATGTAGACACCCAACATTAAAATGATTAATTCCTTTCCTTAGTCACATATAGTGCCAGATTGCTACTTAATGCAAACTACTTATGTGGGCTCAGATTGTGCAGAGTAAATGGAAAACACTAAAGCACTCTGATGGTGCAGAGCTTGCATGAGAGTGGACGACACAGCCACACCCTGTAATACTGACTCGGCAAAAAGGCCTTTATGTATGGGGAGGAGGCAAAGGACAGAGGAGAGGCACGCAAAGCCAAGGTTCCTCCAGAGCAGTAAATGTAGGTTTTACCACCCGCTGTAAAAATGAAATATATCTGAGTTAAGCTTTTGAGGTCAACTCTTAATGAAAAGAGAAACATGCTGTTTTTAAAGTACCTTCAGTCCTAACAAGACCAGCAAGGGAACATTGTTCATGCCTCCTTCCACCCACTCCTCCAGAGACACCGTACCGCTGCTGTCAGCATCAATTGCTGTCATCATGTCCTTCAAAACCTGATGAGATGACATGACTGTTATTATACAATCACACACAATTTTCCATTACTTAAAAAAGACCAAATGTTTTCTGAAACTAGTCATGCGTGGGAATTTGTTGATTTTATAGGTGCAGGAAGGCTTATCATTGTACGCACCCTCGTAGATGAGTAACGAGCACTGCCACATATTGTATGCAATGATGTAATAGATATCTTGTACAAACAAATGCGTCTGTCTTAAGGTACATTTACTATATTGTCAAGGGTGAATGAGGCAGTATGCATGAGGGACTTTTACATTCTGGGACTTACCGGCCTCAGCTCTGACACATCCCATCCGAGGTATTCTGCTGCATGCATCATTTGAGCAATAATCCTATCCACTTCCTGTTTGAAAAAACAACAAAACACTTAGTATTAGTAATGTGGGTGGTGTGATATTGTGCTTTGAATTAAATGGTGATTCAAACTTGAACTGAATCAGTAAGATCCACGCAAAGCCAGAATTTTTAATAAGCTCTTGAGAATCTTCACAAAGATTTTTCTCAGCAACTTACAGAGCTGTCGAGGACTCCATTGCCGTCTCTGTCATACAGCTTGAAAGCAACTAAAAAGAGAAAGAGAGAGGAAATGAAAGTGGAACCGCTGGACCAAGTCATCGCTAAAATTATCCTGGGCAGAAAAGAAACAAAGGACTCACACTCCAGCTTGTCCCTGGGCTGGCCATCCTCCAGCAGAGAGAAGTAACATGAAACATCCTTCAGAAAGACCTCCTCTGCAGGAGAGACAGAGCAGAGAGAGGCTGTGAATACTCTGGTTACCATATCTGCACAAACAGGCATGTGGTGATAAATGAATGTATGCCAAATAGGCCATGGCGTAAATTGATAAGGGCATGCTGCAAAGTAGGATGGAAGCAGTGAGTTGTGTTGATACATGTTGTATAATCTTACTGGCACTGTCTTCCTGGGTGGGTTCAGAGTTTTGGAAGGAGCGGAAGAGTCGCTGGCAGAGATCCACAGGGAAGTCCTCCACTTCTAAATAAGTCTTCAGGAACAGACGAAAGCCTTCTTCATTGATGCACTGGGAAAAAATGAATGGGAGAGCCACAGTTTGTTTACAGTGCTTTTATGATAAGATAATTGTATTTGTTGGTATGTGGTTTAACTTCTGCAGTACACCACTTGTGAAAATAAAGGAAGATTGCATTCACTGTGTGAAAATCTTCTGTGTTGCTTTCTCAGAAAAACACTCGAGCTTGAGCTCCAGAGTCATGTGCTGTTAAGTGCATCCAGGGGGGGTTGAAAGGCTTTCAAAAGCTCAAGATGCTTCTAACAAACATTTAACCCAGTTTTCAAAGTTGGAGTGGCGGCAGGGTTTTCACACGACAATGACACAAACCAAAAGAAAAGCTCCTGAAAGAAGATTTCAGTCCATCTGTTTCGCCTGGAATCTCTTTTTCTCACATGATAATATGCTCCAGGGCTAACAACCAATAGTCCCTCGATAACGGTGAGCCACAAACCCACTTCTTGTTGACATTATTCCATTTCTCTGTTTGATACCCTGCAGAGCTGCCCCAGTAATAAATAATGTCACTGCAGGGCACCCAGATCACAAAACAAAAGAAGATTAAAAAAAAGGCAAATGAGAGTGAGACCACGTAAATTACATCATTATTCTACACACACCAACATGTACAATTAACTTCATTGTTCTTTGTGTTTTAAAAGCCATTAGCTAGTATTTTATGGCAGTATTTATGTTTTCTCCCATTAAATTTCCTTCCAATTATCTAATTAAACTGTACGTAGCCAAATTATCCATTAGAAATTAAAGCATTTGCTTCCTGCACAAATTAGTTGGCAGTGTCACCCACTGACACTCCAGTATTGGAAAGATCTTTCTCAATCACATTTGAGCTTACGCTGCATGGGGGCAGCCAGAACACTGTTCAGCATGGCTTTGCTGCGTGGGCAAAATGAAGGAGGTAATTTACATTTGCAACCTCGCCTGAATGCGCTGAAGATATTTCTCTCAGACAGCTTAGTCAACATGATCGATGGGTTCGAGTCTAATTAATCAGCGCAGGACAATTAGTAACCGCTTAATATACATAAATCAAATGCTCGTTTCTCATTACACTGCTCCGCTGAGGGCTATAATTCAGTTCAGATGCGTGCCTCGTAGCTGACATCACTGTGAGTGAGTTTTGGACCTGATGGTGAACAGCAGGACACACTGTCCCCTCACCTCTCCGTGTCTGTGCTGGGCCAGACTGCCATCTGCATCAAATTCCCGCAGTACGTCTTTCACCTTCAAGCTGCAGTCTGGGAGCAAAGACACACAGGTCACACAGGGATACACATGTACTAAAGTGCCAGAGGGAAGCTCTCAAATGTTGACTTTTCACATATTACTCTCCTGTGTCTAATCATTTTCAATCCACATTTCTAAAATATCATGTACAGATATGATTACACTGTAAATATAGATTTATCTGGAAAAAACAAAAGATGTGCATGCTTTATTTGCAACAAAAAAAACAGTATGTGGCAGACTGCAACCTCTTCTAGATATGAGAAATCATAAGCGAGTGTAAATGAGTGTGTGTGTGGGTGGAAGTGGAAGTGGAGGGGGGAGCGTTAAGCGCTGAGAAAGCTGCCTGCTCGCTCGCCCGCCTGCCTGTCTGTACTCACATTCAATGTACTGCTGTAGCTGGATAAAGTCGACAGGGTTCAGTTCCTTCACCTCTGGGTTTGTGGGGGTGGACATGGTGCCTGTTTCTGCACTAACTGCCTGCCTATGCACAAGCGAGAGAAACAGTGAGACATAGACGGAGAGAAAAGAGAAGGTGGGTGCACAGTAGCCTGCCTCTTTGTAAAACATAAAAGCATGGCTGCAAGCAAAAGATAGCATCTTCCATCTCGCTCTGAAAAAAATCCATGATTGTAGACAGGGAGAATCTCACTGAACATTCAAAGTTTGAGTGAAACAGAAGAAACTGACAGAGAATATACAGAGACATGCAGAGCCTCTGTAGCCAACACTGTACAAATGTGAAAATGTTTTTGCCCTTTTGCTGAATACAATTAATAATTATAAAAGGTTTTCAGGCTGCACCACCATTATTTATCACTGTGGTCTGTGCTCACAAACCCAGTCTTACCCTGATGTGTGTGTACAATTATTTCTTTGTATGCTTTGAAATGCAACTTCACTTTCTAGTAGAAACTACTTTATGTACTTGTGTCTCTATACTGTATTTATTTGAAATCTCTCACCATCGGAAACATGGGACTAGCCACTAAGTGGGCCAAAAGTCTGGTAGAAATGATGTCAGGCTAAAGGCACCCATGACACCTTAACTCTAGGGATTCTCTGCACCCACAATCTTTTTCCATATACTCACTGGCCCATATTTGATTTATAAAATACCAGATACAGAGAGCATTTGGTTTACTTTCCTACAAAAGAGTACCTGTAAGTGTTGGAATGCAGAAATAAACATTAAAATGTTGCAGAGAGGTCAAAAAAACAAACTGCCTTGTCAAGGGACGTCCCCTACAAACAAAAGGAAGAGACTTAAATGTCATACAAGGCTAAATGCGAACATTACATTTGAATATGACACAGAAAAAAGAGCTAGTAATCGCATTGAAAATTGGCCTTGCGTGTCGTTCTGAAGTCAGAAGCATAAAGTCTGGATGGTCGGTTCATTATAAATACTTTCACAGGAAGCAAACATGCCGTTAAAACATAATGGAAGGAGATTGCTAATGACAGGAGAACAGAGAGACAAATGTTTATCCATTAATCATTTCAGGAAAGGGAGTAACTACTTAATGGAGGGGGGAAAGTTGTAGATGCAATGCCGGAAAATGCTGCAAAAAATAAATACAGGGATAGGTTGATACAAAATGCCTACTGCAGTTGATAATCAATATGAAAAGCAATTATGCTGGGATTTTTCCAGGCAGGGTTATCGTAATAATTACAGAGAAATGGTACACTGGATTTACTGATTCACTGAAGCAGTTTTTCTTTAGAAGGTCATATTTGTATTAAAGAAAGACAGTTTAATATTCTCACATCACATTCTCCCATTTACACATAAAATATTGCGTTAATAACCAGCATTAAAATGCACCCTTGCTCTATTTAATAAACTCTGGGGTTTGTTGTTTTGCTTGGTCTAGTATAATCAGTGAGTAATATTGAATTTTAGATATAATGGACAATACTGAGTCATTTAACTGACTCTGATATTTGTCTCGTTGTTATATGTCTACCTTTTATACATTGAGTTTAACCATTAACCATTATCCATTAATCATTACTTGTTAGGCAACATATAATAGATTTGAAAGAACCACAACTTGTCCTACTCAACCACAGCAAATTGCATTAAGTTTTATCTAAACTACATTTCCATTATCAGGTAATGTCATGTAGACTTTGCATGATCTGTACTTCTCCTGCATTACCATGCAATGATAATAATGGACCTTTGAAAACAATACTTTCAGTTTTTACTGTGTTGGTCAGGAAAGTTACAATAGTCTGCTGACTGATTTGTTTACTGTATGGAAATGAAGGCAAACAAGGGCTGAAACATTAAGTAGGAAAAGTAATCAGAACAAGAGACTCTACAGCAGGCTTTAGAAAATGGTCTGTGCTTACTGAGCATAACTCAGCCTTCAGAGTACCTTTGCATAGTCATTTTGCTGCATAACAATCCACACCGAAAAGGTCTATTTACATTCCAGCTCAAAACATCTCCATATAAGCAGCCACATCTGTAATTGTAAGCATTACATGTGAGAGAAAAATATATGTATTTTAGATTTTGGGGCCAACTGTACCTTGAACAATGTGATTTTAACTAAGGGGGTTACAATGAGAAATAGTTGAAAATACAGGGTTGAGGTTGAATGTATTATAAACATATTATGGGTATTATAATTATTCTGAACCTGGTGAAACAGTTTTGAAGAGTAACACACACATTGGCCACAGTAAATCATGTCTGGTATCAAAGACCATTCTATCATCAACTACACAAAACTGAGGCGTATAAAAGACAGTGTGGAGGTTTTGAGCCCAGCCTGATGAATAGGACCCCACTGTAAATGTGTTGTTCACACTGTTGTCCGCAGGTGTTATCACGCATTAAAGTGCAGCCAGCACAGGTATCAGTAACGGCTGCCTGCACTTAACAGAAAATCAGAGTACTTAGAGGACAAAGAACATACTGAGAAAAAGAAACAAAATAATCTGAAATAACACCCATGTTACATGTGATTTGTATCCATTTGCAGTCTTTAGACTCACTGTGAAAGGTTCACACTGTCCTCACTTAATTCCCTCAAAAGGTCAGCAGCGTTGCCTAGCAGTTCTGTTTATGCAGCCGCTCAGGTGAGCCAGGTCTGTATCAACAGCAAAGTGACACATGAAGGAATCATGAAAAGCCATCTGCTACTGATCACCTGACTACAGCCTGAAAGTCTTTATTCTAAAAATATGCCCCAGGTTCCATCTTCAAACACTGTCATATAAACAAACTAAAAATAGTCATAAAATACAGCTCTTATTTTAGATAACTCCTAGGTGTTCCTTTTCTATTTTTATGCTTTCCAGAGGAGCGTGATGTCGTGAGCAGCATCATTTCTTTTTTTTATCTCCTTACCAACTGTGCATCATCATCATCATTACTGTCTGGTTCAAGCCAATCTGAGTAATCTGATTCCTCACTTCCTGATTAGATAATGATTTGCATGCACGATGCAGAGTGGGAATCAGGACCAGTCAGGACGTGGAGCACAGGAAGAGGCATTCCCTGCTCGCAGATATTAACAGTGTAATGTACTCCACTCTCAAGCAGAGGATGGGGCTTTGAAAATCAGCGGCACCATCTAAATGAGCTTACTGGAACATGTATAAATATTTCAGGTGGTTTGAGGAATTTCTGAGGCTTGTTAAGGCTTAATACAGACCGCGTGACTAACTGCGTCTGGGCTGTCTCTCAATAAGGTTACACTGCTGGGCTTACGTTAAATGTTAGATGCTTTATGAGGGAACTGTTTATGTTGCTTTATAGAAACATTTATGCGACAGAGACTGTGTTGTGTAAACATAAGAAAGATTTAAATGTTGGCTTACAGGAGCCACACAGCCATCATTCAGCATGATTTACTGTGATTCACGCTTCTGACAGACAGTGTGAGATATTACTCTGTTTGAACAAAATGTCGCTCCGTATAATCAGTACAGAATAAATGGTGCTGCACATTCTGCACAAGAGCAACAGCCTCCTGGCGTCACGCTGAGCCAATACTGGTTCTTGAAATAGCAGTAAAGAACAATTTAAATGTTAAAGTGGTTCTTCAAGTAGCAAGAGCCTGTGAAAGTAACATCCACTCCCCCATCAACCGATGAAAAACCGTCTGTTTAGAGCCTGACACTCGCCTTTACTTCTGACCACTCAACTGAAAAATACCAAAGCAACTACTCACACAGTGAAATAATCAGAGAACTAGTGTGAGGAGTGGACAGTTCAGTTGGCAGTTTCTTTCAAACATGCCATGCGTTTGATTATGATCTCTTGATGTCTTGACATAAAACTGTCAACAACCATAAAGCACCTTTTTTCAAAGAATCAAGATACACTTGGGGATGACCTTTTTCCATGTAGGCTAATATTTGTGCAAGCTGTCAGAACGCCCACGCCTTGTGTCAAGGAAATCTGCTGTTTTGCAACACTTGCAGGGTGCAAGCCTTTGACTCCGTCATTCTGTGGTTGGAAAACACTGCGTAGGTTCTTTGAACAGAGAGTGAAGTCTACGTCTAATGTTGAGCAGTTGTGTTTCTGTTGAAATACACAAATTGTCCTCACTGAAGTGTGTACGGATTGCATCAGTTTCACGGAAGGGGGAGGACGGACATGTTTGGTTGCTATGGAAAGTGTTTCCCTTCATCAGCTGCTCTCCGTCAGAGCATTGCCACGGGTGACTAACAGGTAGGAGGAGGCAGGGGCATAGAGGGAGCAAGCCAGTTCAGGGAAGGGGGAGCCCAGTCGGTAGCTGTGAGTCTTCCCCCTGCAGCCTCACTTCCTCCCACGCTATGGGCCTGGTTTGGCCTTCAAAACCAGAGGCCAGGTCTAAATTGCATTCTACATGCAGATGCTACTGTGACTCATTGCCTGAACACAGGAATACTCCCTTACTATAAATGGACCGTTTACTGAAGTCAAGGGGTCATTTTCCATGCTGAGCGAGAAGTTTCAAACGGGCGGTAATATCTGACTTACTTAGTGGAACTATCAGAGAAGAAAAAAAGACACCTCTTCACATTGATGTATCCCTAGAGCTACAACCAGTAACCACGACTTCCCCTGGTTGCTTTAGTTCAGTAAAGTATTTATTGCTGTTGTGTGTACTAGTAAATGTGTTGTTGAATTTGCTGAGAGCATGCAGGGTGAGCTATAGCAACAGCTGTAATGATTAGTCAGATAATCGATGCACAGGAAATAATCACTCACTGTTTTGACAATCAATTGATCATTAAGGTAATTTTTCGTGCAAAAATGATAGAAAATACTGTTGCCAGCCTCTTTTTTCTGTTTTATATCATATCAAACTGAATATCTTCTGGTTTTAGACGGACAAAACAAGACATTTAAAGGCATCACCTTACACTGTGAGAAACTGGGATGGACATTTTTTTTTACTATTTCTATAACATGTTATCGACCAAATGAGTAATTATTTAATCAAGAAAATAATTAACAGATTTATTGAATATGAAATGAATCATGAGTTGCAGCCCTGGATATAAATCATCTTTGTGTTACATTTATGCATGGTACTGGAAAAAATATGGATATAGCTTATGTAAAATGTATCAACCTAATGCAAAAACATGGGTAAAAAGAGTTAAGCATGACTGGTTAAAACAGAGAAAAACAGGCGTTCCCCTTGTCTACCACTGCATGGTAGTGTTTAAAGAATTAAGTGGTATGTGAATTACAGCCGGCTCCAATAAGCAGAAACACTGGGAAACTTGAAGACAATAAACATGGATTGTAAATCAGACAAAAACCCGACAGAGAAAAAAACCAAAAGACATTCACCACAGTATGAATCACAGATTTCTTGGAAAATGTAGGCGAGGTTCGCTCAAAGTGAGGACTGCCCATCATCGGAGTTCAGACTTGAATGTGACTTATATAATCGTTTTTTGTGGAGGCAGCCTTGTAGAACATCACACTGTGCTCAGAGGGAAAAAAAAGCTCAGAGAGAAAAAAAAAAAACAACAACCTCAAACCTGCCCAGACTTGTGAGAGTGCATGCTGTCATACATCAGCCACATTGCTTTTATGGTGTAAGTGTTTGCAAGTATCAGGGAGTCTCGCCTGGTTCGCCCACAGATCTATTCACAACTGAAAATGAAACATTAAATGTCACATTTTTCAATGATTCAATCTGAAATGTAATCACGTAGTATTTCCCACTATCATGTCAGTATTTCCTGGATATGGGGCGTTCAGACAGGACTAAATATATTTGATTACATTTACTCATGTGAATCATTTTTCATATAAAAATGGATGAGCTTGACTAGGAGAGAATTTGTGATGTTATAAGTAAGAGCATTTGAGACTTCAGCAGCACTGAGGCAAATTCTAATCACTTCTACGACGTAACAATAAAGCATTGACTTATAATACTTTATTTATGAAAGCCAAAGGGGAAATCACAGTCATCAATACAGGATTAAGGCAAACATGAGGGAATAATTGAATGAAGGAAGTGATGGGTAAATGGAAGATAAAACTGCTGTATGTAGGGAAGTTAAAAAATCTGTAAACAAAAGGTATTCATGCCATTTCTCCGATCACGCTAGCTGTGCTATATAGCAAAATGTATAAACAACACATCACAAAATGGGCTTAATTCTAGTTCATTTACAGCCTCTAGCCTCTGATGTAAACATTAACATCGGGACAACTGACCTGACTACGGTATTGATTGCCTGTGCCTGAAAACTCTCTTGCAGCTAGAAACAGATGAATGCCACTGAGACTTCCCTGCTCGTAATGAACACACAGCTCAACCAGGAAAGCGTCACCTGGAATTAAAGTGGCCTTGAAACTGAGAGCTCAGGAAAAAAAGGGGGAAAACACAGCTCTGGCAAAGCGTCACGACTTTCCTGTATGTTTTGTTTTACCAGTTATCATGAGGGCTGAACACCACATTCACCATGTCCAGTCAAATGATGGTGAAAGGGGGGCTTTGAGAAAAACAATGACCATACCACCAGTGCCCACCAACGCCCACCATCATCTACTTCACACTGTAGAGGATTTTGTTATCCCACAAGTGACAAACACACAGAGAAAACCCTCTGAGGAGTTGTGTGTGTGTTTTAACTGAGGCTTCCATGTCCCCGCTGGAATAGCACCATATCCTGCAACAAACATAATCTCAGATGGGTGTCACTTAGATAAGATCAAACCTGGGGCAATAACACAATAAACCTGCTTGTGCAATGCACTGGTGATATATTAGGCTGTAGCAATTGTTGGCTAGTTTAAATAAAACATATAGTGGAGTCCTTTACACCAAAGTATCTTAGACATGACACCCCAAATACTTCAGATACCCCTGAATGCTCACCAGTCTGTCCTCTGACAGATAAATTGCTCAATTCTCTAAATAGATTGAGAGAAGGATTCCCCCAGGAAACTTAAGTAGTCTGACATTAACAGTCATGACACACTGCAAAGGGAAATGATGTGCGAGTTTTAAAAAGAGGGCATTAAAATGCAGAAGGTCTGCCCTGCTGGCTGTTGTTCGGCTGAATGAATTACTCTGTTATTAACACACGACTATCCTCTCTCCCCTAAGAAAAACATGCACGGAGCTGAAAGCCTTCAATTACCACATGCAAATTTATGAGATTGTACGTCAAATTCTTGACAGCAGCACAAAAACAACCAGCTAAAATTATCCGCTCGTATTTGATTGCCGTTTATCTGCAGCTGAAAGCCTTTCGGGGCTGCACAGAAACTTCAATCAATACGCGATACGCGATTGAGTCCGGACCTGTTTGTATTGAGTCGTTTACCTTTCTGTCGCCACTCGGTTGTTAGACTTCAATAAGATCGTCGTGATGCGGTTCAATAACCGGCCAGAAATCCTGCTTTAATAAGTGGCCGTCAACTTTAAATGGAGGAGCAGGTCGGCGGAGTGGAAGCAGTGAACTAGTGCAGAGCAGAGACTGAGTGAGCGGATCCCTCCTGTCAAGCACCGCCTCAGCTGCTCTGCGCCCTCTTTGCCAACCAATACACAGTCGTTACACCAGCGTGCACCCATCACCAAAGTTGCAAAGTAATGCTCATTAAAATATGCAGCTGTTAACCTGTAAAAGTACTTTAGCTCCTGAAGAAAATCAATGTAGTTTACACTAAAGGCATTTCCACATCATTGTAGCAGCATTAGCACTGTACATTTATATAGAGAGCCTTAAAGTGCATTTGCCTGAGAGACTTACTGAAATGTATGCAACATCAATGTGAGGATACAAGAAACTGTAACCTAACCTAGTTACACAATATAACTTTCTTTGCAGTATTATTTATATCCAAACATGCCACAAGCTAATGTTATCAAACATGAAGGTACAAAACTGTACAATATATTACCAAATAAAATGTAACATTACAACAAAATACCTTACAAATAAGCCTACAACAGCTCGCATTGGTAAAATAAAAAAGGAGCCTCAGAAGGACAATGCTAACACTTACCAAAATTTAGCTTGTTGATCTGAGCTAGCATAACGGGAGTTAGCTAACGTTAAGCCAGTTATCGGACCAGTTGGCGCCATTATTTTCTCATTTCTGGACACCTTGATGCAGCTACAGCTAGCTGACATTTTACTGACGAAAAATCTCATAATAAATAAAGGTGTTAATATTCACTAATTGTTAGAAAAATCAGCAATAGTTCGTTTACCAAGCAAACAATCGGACCATTATCGTCAAATGGTAACGTTTTCTTAGCTACTTGTTGCAGTTTGTAAGTCCATTGCGCATTGATTTAGAAGGTGAGTTAACTGTTGATTGGAACTATTTTTTGTCCTGCAGCCAATCAGAAACGAGTATTTTGTTTTATCAGACAGTGGTCTTCATGCATACTATTTATTTCACTGCCTTGATTTGGCAACTGCAGCACTTCCTATTTTATATGTTTATATGTATATTTTATAACTATATTTTAACTTCTGCACTATTTTATGTTGAAAATTCTCATTACATTTTTCATTGCTGACGGCTTCTCTGAAACTAATGCTGTATTTTCAGTGTGGCGTGCTACTTTTCCTTAAGGAGTTGAATAGTTCCTCTACCATACAGGCCTCGAGCCTTGTGCTGTACATTTTGTATGAATGTGTTGCTTGAGGAAATGTTTAAATCTCAGCAAAATATGTTTTTTAACATATTTTAACACATATTGTTGTACACATTGCTTTACATTGGGAATGCAGTACGCCTTGCAGCAACTAACCACATCACATAATATTGTGTTGAGGCTGTAACAGAGCCACAGTATTTGGTAAAGCACATGATTTCACATTCCAGTGACCACAATGGTAAGGGATTAGGCTCCACAAAGAGGACGAGGCTGGCAAGAGAGGATAACAGACATGGAAAACATGTGGGTGTCTGGGTTAGACAGAGAAAAGGAGAGTGAGTCAGGTCAGAGCAGTCAGACCTTCCTCCTGGAGTTTTGTGGTTAAACTTTCCTCTTTTCTTAAACTGGATCAACAGCATTTCACATCCCACATCTTGTCCTCACTGGCCCGATTTCTTAAAAGCAGCACTAATTTCCTCTAAACTGAGGTTTTTACATAATGCATTCAGCTGATGTGCCCTTAAGACATGTTCCTCCCTGCAGATCTCTGATGACATGGTGTGGTAAAATAAGGAACTGCATTTTTTCCTAATTAAAATTCTAAACATAAAATCTTGATATCCCAGGCAGGAGATGCATTCTTTTGGGATTAAGTCTGACATTTTTTTATTACTTTCTTGTCTGTACAACACAGTACATAACAGACACAAAACAAACAAAAACATTAAAAGGGGGAAATAATAAAGGGCACAATCCAAACGTATGTTTCACTGCACTTCTGTGGGCTTTTATACCGGACATCTGCAGTTTTTACGACAGCAATAAGTGACTATTGGTGAAACAGTTACCTTCCAAAAGCCATAAGAGTGACTTTACAAATATTTTTTTTACAATCTCCAAGCTATGGTTTGTAGTGAGATGTCAGTGAAAAGATGTTTGCTAACTGTGAAGAATGAGAAGATCAATGTCTATATTTCAATAATCAGAAAAATATGTAAGGATCACCTAAATTAAAAGGTGAACCACCATGATTTGTCAAATAAAATTCATTATACATAGTTAAATCCCAAATGTTAAACTTCAAATTTAACACTTCAACTGGACCCAACATACAGACTATATTTACAACTGAGGCAACAAAGAAAACACAAAATCAATTTTCTTCCTGCAATGAACTTCAAATGCACCGAAAAAGGCAAATTTCCATACATCAATGGTAACATCTTCAAGCATGTTTGTGTGAAAGGCAACACAATAAATAAAACAAATGGCACAGAAGGTTTAGACAATCTAAACTTAGAAGCACAATATCTTGTGAAATATTCACAGGAAACGAAATACTAAAGCAAGCACGCGAAAATCTTCCGAGTCAACGTCCCTGCAGACAGTAACACAAGCTGACTAAACAGAACTGAGATAAACAAAAATCACAATCTAATTACAGTGAGAGGAATAAGAGAATGACATTTAGAATTCAATATAGTATTTGTATTTACAAGCATTTATACAACTGAGGGCATTAAACGGGGGTTCAAGCTTATTACTATATTAGGACGTGGAGCAGAACAATCAGATCATATAATGCACCAAATATAAACCTTGTAAACATCACATCTCACCTTTTATCTCAGATATCAGTCAGATTAAGTTTCTATTAGCCAGGTTCATAATATATTTGTCCTTACTTTAAGGCATAGGTATCAAGCTTAGGAGCGAGCCTCTTATAAGATTGTATTTTAAATAAGACAGATTCAGTTAGACGGTTTCACTCCAACGATGAAAACTCTACTCGTCACAGCAACTCCCCCCCCAGGCCAAACGTCCCCACGTGTCTCTGGATCAGCTCCGCTCGCTGTAAAGTTATAAGATCTCCTCCACTCCGTGCGCAAAGATCATGACCAGGCCGGGCTCCAGGATCATATCCTCCCCCATGTGTTGATTCTCACAAGCCATCACCACCACCGCCTGCTTGCCAGGAATACGTTTGGCAACGTAGTTCTCATAGTAGCGCCTGTTCATCTGCCGTGTCTCGAGCGTGGCCAGTCCCTGCGGCCAGTTACGCTCGTGGGCGTTCTCGATCAGGTCGTTCACAATCGAGAGAGGACAGCCGCTGTCGATGAGGGAGCGTTTGATGACTGCTTGGAGCACGGCATCAGGAGTGGAGATCATGCCACCCCAGCGGGTCACTCTGGCAGGCTGCATGGAGTTCACCCACCTGGAGATTAGACAAAGTGAAAAGAAATGTAGGGACTGGACAGCAGCACCGTGACAACTTTAATATAAAAATAAATACAAGCAGAGGAGAGGATGAAATGTCACTTACTCTAAGATCTCGTTGTATTCGATACTCTCTTCGAGGTTTTGAAGGTTGGGGTTAGCACTGCGGATTGCCCTCATGTAGGCTTTTAGCAGCTGAATGTCCCGTTTCTGGAAATTAAAGGCATCATATTCAGTGACTGATTTGATTAAATCTCCTAAAGCTCAACATGAATTTATAAATAGCCAATTAACTAGTCCGGTGTCTGCCTCAAAAGGCTGCATGTATAAGGATGTAACTCGCTTCTATAAATATCACTGGATCGAGTATTCTGCCTTTCAGGCTTTTTATTGGATTTTTGACGCATATTGATCCTTGATCATTCAGGTTCACATGATTCTAATATAGCTATTAAGAATATATATTGTCACAGCAATACTTAATAAGGTGATGTGATTATTGTATATAAATATTCTTCTCCTTCTTTATATAAATGGATCATGACAATACTCTCAGGTGTCATGTCTGGATGACAACACACATAACATCAGGCCATAACACTAAGGTGTTAAACAAAAGTAATTGGACTCTCTCTGACTAATTTTATTTCTTTGTCTTTCTTACAAAATGAGGACAATTACTCTCAAGCCTCGCTTATCACCCTGTGAAGGAACTGTGGGAGTCTAACAGAAGAGAACATTCCTGGAATTTGCCTAACAATGGCAGGAAAATGAAAAACACAAGTTACGGCAGAAAAAGGACCAAATCCTCCTTCACTTCTATAAAGTGTGCAAAAAAGGCTTGCAGCTTTAACACAGCACAGCCTGCGCTTTTGAACCATGTAAGCTGTAGTCTTGGTTGATTAGACTAAAGTTTCTCTAGCTGGCAAATTGTCAGGCTTATAAACTAGAGTTGATTTTATGGAGGGATCAAGGGTGCTACAATAAGGAAGTGTTGTTATGGAAAAAAGATATGGTCTTGGCGATTTCAAAACCTGTTCCAACAATATTTCTTTTAAGAACTAGGCTCATACTGTATGTTTTGGTTAACACATCAACAAGCAGGCAAAAGTTCTTACTTGTTCCCCCAACTGGTGTTTATGCTCCGCCACGGTTTTCTCCAGATCTGAAATCTTTGTCTGTTGCTGCTGAACGACGCTACGCAAATGTTTGATGCAGTTATGGTTGGGCACCTCATCTTTGGGCATCTCCAGGCTGTGAGAGGGGAGGAGATAGAATGACAGGAGAAAAAATAGAGGATTTAATTCCATATCATACAGAGAAAAGGTCAATTAACATGAATCATTTGGGTCGAACAAGTGTTCTGATTAGCTTCACCTGTCACCAGACACTTATTATACCATGGTTATAGGTACTGGTTCAAAATGGTGATAAGAACTTCATAATCAGTGTACATTTTCTGCCAAATAGAAGCCACTCACCCACATCCCTCCTCACAGTTGACAGGCCTTTTGGGGTTGTGCTCACAGTCCTTGAGGTGCGACTGCAGCTGGTCCAGCCGCAGTGTGGCAGTACAGCCAAAACCAGCATTGTCACAGCTGATCTGAAGTTTGGACAGCATGTTACGCATGATGCGGGGCACAGGTCGGAGGTGAGCTAGCGTCACTACTGTGCGGTCAACAGGACATATCTGCTGCTGGGCAAACCACTGCGTTATACAGGCATTGCAGAAGGCATGCTCACAGTGTGGAGCCTGAAATGGAAATGAGAATACAGAGCCAAAAAAATTAAAAACAACAACATAGAAACACTTCTATAATTGAGGATGCATAATCATTTGGACAGGAACTTGCCTGCACTGGTTCTTCGAGTACTCCACTACATATGGGGCACAGCAGGTCTTCATCTACCTCCCCTTGGAACCTCGTAACGTCGTACCCCATGGCACATTACTGGGATTCACAACCTCCTGAGACACACACACATTAAAAAACAGATTGATTTATTGATGCCGAGACAAATTAACAGCATCAATATGCGACTGTAGATATTTCAGAAATATGTTCAAATGCTATGAGCCTACCTCACTCACAAAAGGCCTCAAATGCTTCCATTCAGCTCTTGATGTAAAGCTGATACGTCACATCTGGCAGAAATAATCTGCCTGGCGAAAGAGACACAGACACTCCCTGCAAAAAATGGTGATAGTCACACAGATTATTTAGTTTGACAGGCAAGGGACTATTGGATAGCTGGTGATTACAAATGAGTAATGCATTAAATTATTAATCCACATGATAAATACAATAAAGATGCAACTTATCTACAGACATATTTAAAAGGCCGGGAGATTTTCAAGCTTCACATCTTATTCAGACGCAATCTATCTATCTGTTAACTAGGATGAATCAATAGAGAGGGAAAACGATTGGAACAGTGCCACTTATCAAACACACATTGTGTCATTATTTAATCAATAAACGCGGTACGACTCAAGACATTTGAGCACAGAGCCATATTTAAACACATCCGACAGCCAAATAGCGATGTCCTTGATCCGTAACGTTGTGTGATTTTCCCACATTATCCTCAACATGTGAACTGCACCAGCTGAGCTCCAACATCTGAGGGGAGCATCCCGTTGTCCCAGGTGACTGCTGGGTGACCTAATTTCAGTGAAAGCAGCACACACTAGTCTGGAGGCGATTTACAGATCCTCTTTTTTCCCCATCGCACTCTGCATGCCTTGGAAACAAGCTAACCCCATGCTAACGTTAGCTATGTCTATGGTGTTATTTCGATGTTACACATTACACTGAGCCGTAATGCCTTTGGCTTTACAATCAGCCAAGCTTGTGTCATTTTGAGTAATCGCCCCAATGCTTGAGATCAGATGCCATTACAGCTTGCTAGCCATGAATTAAATGTGGCTAACGGTTGCTAACAAGATAGCACTGGTAGCGTCCACGGTACCGTTGGTTTCCTCTGGATGTTAGCCACCGAGCTAACCAGACAGACCTAAGTCTGGGCAAACTACACCGACAAATGGTCAATTACAATCCCACACAGTAGGAAAAAACATGTTAATGAACTGATTTACTTACTTGAACATGTAGTAAAACAGATCCCAATAACGATGTTTATGTATTTTCGGACGTCCTACTATAACTAGTAGCTCGCTAGCCACGTCCTGTGCTACATCCTACACCTCTGTGTCGTCGTGACGCAGGGGAGTGGAGACGTCATGACGTAAAAAACGGGAGCTCCCGATTGGTCCGTTAACCCTATATATCTATCCATCTATCTATTTATCTGTTTGACTCATAAAATATTTAATATATATTTCTTACGACTAATTAAAAATCATGTATTACACATACTGACATATATAACAGCAAATTAATACTACTACACCCCTGTGTATCTGAATGCAATGTGGAATTTATACATTCATATTACTCAATTTGTGAAGGTGTGCATTTTCTTTATTCATTTAACAATTTCCAACACATTGGGTATAACATGCCTCTTTCTCAGCTATGCATGGTTGCAATTCCTTGTATGTGGCAGAAGGTTAACAGGAAGGTAATGAGCAGCAGACAGCATGAAGAGAATATGTGCACTGCATGCAGAGAGTGTGAAGATACGTCATAACAGAAGGAGCAGCACATTGAAAACATGAGTCATCAGTGACACCCAGTATAATGGCATGTTTCAACACAGGCAATGCATGTGATTGGGTTAAAATTAAAATCCAGATCCAGTGGTAGCGTTGGTTGTAATGTGGTAATGTTTTCTGTTGCCTCTGTGTGTAATGCAACAAACATATATTGTAATCCTGAATAAAAATAATCATCCATTGGAGGCAAAGGTATGAGCCCATTAAAAAAGACATGTTGCTAAACACAAAGTTATGTCCTACTGATTTTATCACAACTCATTCTCTGAAACATGCCCTGCAGCAACACTAAATTAGGTTTTAAATTAGAAATTGCATTTGGATGGTGAGCACTTTTGTCCTGGAAACTCCTGAGCAACCCCCTTATTGTCAATAAACATAGGAACTAGTTTCACTAGGCTGTGATTATCTGAAAGGTCACAGCAGGTCATTTTACACAGTGAGGTCAAGTTTCAAAAGATGTTCTCACGACAATTACATGCTACCACAAGGATTAAGTCTAAGTTTTTACACATATTCCCAATTTATGCATTTCACAGATTGTTAAGAGACTGTATTATGCACAAATATTCAAATGCATCGTTTTTGAATAGCAGAAATAGATGAAAAAAAAGTTCTTGCACGAGAAAAAAATATTTTCTCACATATTTAAGATGCTGTCTACTTAAGCTGCTGAAGTACTTGCCTAAATGTAGATCTATATTTTATTATGTGTTGAATTCTTTGTATGTGAAAATCTACTTGGCAATAAAAAACATTCTGATTCAGATTTTTGCCTGACTGCGCCGGATTAACATAAAATGGACGTGTACGTAAAGAGACTTGTAGTTACCCATTTTTTCAGATGCCCTGAGGTCAGAGCTCAAGAGACCTCTTTGAAAATGAAATAACCTTTTCCATTGCCAAGTCTTACTTTGCAGCATCTTTCTAGACAAGATATAAAGATGTTATCACACTCTTAGTTTTCATATGATACCAGTATCTTGTGGTGTTAAGGCTGAGCTCACTTCAGCCTTTAAGAGACAGAAAGTCGTCCAGTTGTTAAGGAGTTTTAACATTGCTGCAACACTTTGGTAAATCCAATCAAGCTCTTTTCTTTTCTTCATCATTTTCTTACTTGAGTCAAGATAAACAAATCAGGCATGAAGCAAGAGCCTCTTTTAAGTTGTGACAATTTAAAAAAAGAAATGATTTGCTTCAAATGGTTTCAGATAAAAATGTAAAAGCTTTCATTTCTACTGTATTTAGCTTCACGTGGCTCCGAGCTATTCCAGTGAACTATACAGAATAACTTATTCAGGACAAGTCATGTGAAACTGAGCTCACACTGATGAATCACAAATAACTCAAGACTCGGGAAATATTTAGCAATAGCACTTTATTGAACACAAACAACCCTAAGCCACAATACTGAATGACAAGACCAATTGGCTGCAGCAAACATTTTATAAAATAGATTCAGGTTTAATGTCACTAAATTGTTTTTTTTTTTCTTTTAACGTCAGAAAGACAGATGCAGGTTTTTCCAAAACAGTGAATGATCTTTTACATATTTAACATTTTTGTAACAAATTATCATTCACATGTTCACACAAAGGAATAACAAGGCAAAGTGCTTTCAGGATTGCATTGTCGAAAAAACAAAAACAGAAAAAATGAATGGCTTGAGGTTTAGGTGAGACAGTGGGTGGGTGGGTG
>CAFUXE010000571.1:921480-959007 GCA_903364295.1 Serranus cabrilla | reverse complement strand
ATTCTTTTGGGAAGGCTGTGTGTTCCTCTACAAGGTCACCACGATTGATTAAACATGATATGACTTTTATATTGGATGATATGAGGAGAGGATACAGAGATTTCCATGCTCTTAGACGTTGGTTATATAATTATGTCGACATGGTTTTAAAGGGTTAAATGATTCAGAGATGGCCAGATTGCTAGTGTTTGTTTTGGATGCCACACTTCGTCTGAGTGACCTTGTAGAGCAAACCGCCTCTATTCCATCCGTCCTATTAAGCACTACTAGGAGATGGAGGAATGGGATCTAATTGCATATTAGGTTTGACTGCACCTCAAGAGAAGACCAAACACTCACGCACACACAGACACACAAACACATACATACACAGAGAACAGACATGTGGGTGGGTGCTCTCCTGGTCCTCTGGGCCATGTTAAAGGGAGTCCCCCCCTGGTGGTGATGATGGTGATAGCAGCTGACTGAGGGGGGCACATGACCTCACTCAGACAGACACCCGTCCAGGCCAACCGGTGCACCGTGACGGTCTTTGACGTAGCCGTTGTGGAGGCCGTTGCTGGGCAGGGGGGTGCAGGCGGCGGTGATGCCGCAGTGCTTCAGCAAGTTGAGACCCGGGGAGGGGGAGACGGTGGGAGAGGAGCAGGAGCAGGAGGAAGGGTCCCGCTGGGGGAAAGGCTTCATGGTAGAGAGGATCAGAGCCAGGCAGTCTGCCACGTCCTTGTTGGGAGCACAGGCCAGGGCTGGGGTGTGGCCTGAGTGACAGACAAGTCAATCACATCAGTGCTCACATACAACTTCATCAGCACATGTGAATTATAAACTCTATAAAAAGATGGCACGAGTAATGATTAAGCCACAGAGTCATCACCCTGCAGCTTCTATCAGTTTAACTCAATGTTTTGTTTTGTTATTTTACAGTCTGCAGCTTTAGTGTTCTGGTTCACTTCAACATCCACTTCTTAAAAAATGAAATAACAATTTAAGGGGAAACTCTGGTGTCGACAGGCGTTTCTGGACAGGAGGAACTTCTTATATTAAAAACCCATCAGCCGGTTTATAATGGCTTTATACGGCTTATAATGAAAAAATATGGAAGAAAACATGAGCAGACAGTGAAGGCCAGGCCTTACTACAGTCTCCAGAAAAAGCTCAAGCTCAGCTTTCTAACACTTGTACCTTTTTAAAGGTGATGAAATGTTAACTGCCACCCAGTGGGCAATCTAAAACTATGGTGTGTGTGAGGAGCATGTATGATTAAAAGTAAATATACTATAGGTCAGATTCTATAAATAATCAAAGTTAAAATATGTATATATAAAGTATGAGAAGCCCTTACCTTCCTCATCCACAGCCAGCACAGTGGCTCCTCTACTCAGCAGTGCCTGCACCACCGTAGCCAGGCCATTACGTGCTGCAAGATGGAGCGGCCTGAAGACAAACAGGGAGAGTGTAAGAGACAGCTGGCAGATCTAATATTCATCAACTAGTTTGCAATTTAAACATTAGTAAGAGAAAAAAGTTTAATTCTCAGAGTAGTGACCAAATGTGAAACAGAAACTAAAAATGCCCCCAGTAATTCACGGTGTTTGTCGACATGTACGCTCAGTTATTTCCTGTAAACAGATGTTAACACAATGTAAACAGGTTCTCACATTTGCAGAGCGCTGTTGGTGGCATTTATGAGTGTGGGGCTGTGGATCTCCCCCAGAATCAGCAGGGCACACATCTCATGAGCCTGAGGGACGAAACACAGACGTGAAAAAAAAGAAAGAGTGGTGAAGAGAACCATGTGTCAGCCCGTCACAGTGGCGCTCTGTGTACCTTGCTGCAGGCCAGGTGCAGGGCAGTGTTCTTGTTCTCATCCAGCAGTGTCAGGTCAGCCTTGGCCCGGTGAAGGAGGATGGCTGGAACGACACAAACACACTTATTTCCTGAAACTACAGATGTCCTGATCCGACAGCTACAGTCAGAGGAGACGCACAACAGACTATTCAAGCGTGTGACAAACAGTTGTGTATTATTAATGAAGCTCTAAAGAATCCAAAGGAGAGATAAAAACACTTACCAACGGTGCCACTGTGTCCCTTGTCAGCAGCAACCATCAGAGCAGAGCAGCCACTGTTGTCCACTGCGTTGATCTCTGTCCCATGGCGAAGCACCAGCTGAAGTCCCGCCACATCCTCAGCAAATGCAGCAGCATGTAGTGGGGTCCTACAGGCACGGACAGGGACGGGGTTATTTATTAAGTTTAGTCTCAGTCTTGTGTCAAATGTCACGGTTAGTTTTGATCATATTGAGTCAACAGTCACCTGCTGATTTGCTGTCGAAAAGTAATTTAGTCTATCTACATTTTGAGGTACTTGTACTTTACTTGAATATTTCCATTTTATGTAACTTTATACTTCTACTCCACTACATTTAGAGGCAAATATTGTAATTTTTACTCCACTACACTTAGCCGACAACTTTAGTTACTTCTCAGGTCGAGATTTAACCTTATTACAGTATATAAAGGAGTTAAAATGAGCCCTAACTTGAGGCCTGTGGGCCCTCTGCTGTTGAAAAAGAGTATCACGAATCTGAATCTGCATCAGGTAAATGAATCAGGTCTGCTCTTCTCACCTTCCTTTGGCATCTCTGGTGTTAATCATGTGGACCCCAGCAGACTCCAGCAGTCTCTCTGCAGCACCGCTGTGGCCATTCATCCTGCAGGCACGACAGCCGAGTTAATGCAATGATCATTTCACATAAACTAACACAACATGTTGTCTTTTTTTAGTTTGGACACAAGAAAAGAGCATAAGCCGAGTGAATACTCACAGAGCACAGTGCAGGGGGGTGAAAGGGTTTCCCTCTTCATGGATAAATGTTTTAAATTCAAGTAAAACCTCCAAACAGTCTTCATGCCCTGAGAACAGACACGTGCAGCATTAAGGGCAGCAGATGCTTCAGTGATTAAGTGCAACATTTAGGGATTAGCCGTTTCCAGTCGATCAAACTAAACAAACCTTTGTAAGCAGCCCAGTGTAATGGGGTGTATTGTTTGTTGTCCAGCAGTTTATCTTGTGGGTCTGTTGCCATGGCGGCCTGCACCAGACTGGCCAGGATCTCCGTGTGGCCTCTGGATGCAGCATAGTGCAGCGGTGTCCTACCCTGAACGTCCCGACACAGTGCAGAAGCTTTGTGCTCCAGCAGGGTCGTCACACAGTCGTCATGGCCCAACACCGCCTGGACACAGACCGGAGGGGCAGTGAGAACATTTACAGAGAAAAACACTGATAACTGCTTTACTTTAAAGATAGAAATCATTTCCCCCTCACAGCTCTCTGTTCTGTGTAAAGACAGAGAGTCATACTGTCCCACCACGGGGGAAACAACCTACGGCTCTTCATTGACTTTGTCTTGAAAGAAGGAGCCTCGGTGACAATTTATTTGAGAAAAAAACAGAAAATGAAATGAAATGTTCTACCAACAAGATTAAGAACCCAGAAATAAGTTTTTAAAATCTGATGAACCGGAAAAAAAGTTGACAGACTATTTGTCCTTTCTGGTAGACATAAAGTGCTAAAACAATGATATGTTTAAATCCAATAGTTTTAGTTAGAATCAGACTTTTTTGTTACTGTTTCAGCCGATGGTTGTCTGAAAGTTAATGTTAAATATACAGAGTTTGAGGATCACACAGTTTCCCCATTTTAACTGCTGATGTCTCACGTCTGTATCCACCTTTGTCCTCTTAAGAGTCTTTTTTTATGGTTCTGTACTTTATAAAAACTTAGTTCTGGGTTGTTTAACCTGTTGGTAGTAGATTCTACAACACAGCAGCTTTTGACAATTTTTCAGTTTTTTTGCTAGCAGACGAAATTATCAAGGAGTTACCATCTTTTAATAAAAAGTCAATGAGAGTGAAGGGGCTTAAATGTGGTCTGTCTCCATGATACTACTTTAACAAACTGTTTTCTTTCTATTTTAGCTCCTACATGAAACTGCTCACGGCTGGATTATATTAAGTAACTGTGTCATGATTGCTGTTTTGGCGTTTTGAGCGCCAAGTGAAGGGCCATCCAGTCCCATTAACTGAGAGAACGAGACGTCTCTTCAGCTGATAACTTCAACACTTGTCAGCTTGCACCAAAACAATCTAGGCTGATAAACAGCACTACAGGAAGGAAAAGGAAAAGTATGCATGATGGATTTTGGGCTGAACTGTCCCCCTTTCTAGTGCCAAAGTTGTTTTGATGAACTCTGGTGTCATTGCTGTCACTTCCTGCATATTGCTCTCTGCAGACGATGGTCAGTGTCCTGAGACCATGCCCGGGTCTTTTATGAGTTCTTGTGGTGTAGCTAGCTGCAATAATATGTCGCCCCGTGAAGTGTTTTCGTCCTACCCCTCTGTGCAAAGCTGTGCTGCCCCTCTTGTCCTTGGCATCTGGCAAGGCACCCTTCTCCAGCAGGAAGTGGACACAGTCAGTGTGACCTGCCAGAACAGCTAGCATCAAAGGGGTCCTGAGGGGGACAGAAAGGGCAATAAATAAAGTGTTTTTCACAGCATGCGGATTGGTCTAACTAGTTTCAGGCGTTAAACAGGATCGAGCCATGCTTTTCACAGAAAACAACTCACTGGCCAAATTTGTCTGCGACGTTTGTGAGATCTCCCTCCTCCCCGTAATCAATCATCATGCGCAGGCAGTCTGAGTGACCATTGGAAGCTGGCGTGACACAAAGTACAGGAGAGAGAATTAACAACTATATTCTCTGTAACGTAAAACTGACACTATTCAAGGTGTCCGAAAAAATGATGCGCAATCAAATCTGAGAGCAGTTTACCTGCGACATGAATGGGAGTCCACATGAGACGGTTGTCATTGAGGAGACAGGAGGCCCCCTGAGCCAACAGCACCTCCACACAGCGGGCGTAGCCTTTCTGAGCAGCCAAGTAGAGCACAGAACGCCCTGCAGCATCCTGCATGTCCACGTAGGCTGCAGTCTCCGTCAGCACACGCAGCGCCTGCCAGTGGCCTTTATCAGCCTGAGGGAGCAGAGCATCGACATTAAGAGGTTTTTGAAAAAATAGTTAAAAAAATTTTAACTTATGCTTTTTCTCTTTTTTGATTCATGCACATTGTAGGTTTGTTATACTGCTTAAAACATTAACAGTTATTTCTACTTCCAGCCATGATTGTGCTGTTTCCACACACCCTGAAACTGCCTGGGTATCAGAGAGTTAAAATGTGAAACACTTACAGCAAGATGCAGAGGACTGACTGGAATACTGCTCTCTATGTCTCCTAGTGCATTAAAGGACATCTCCAGGAGCTGAAGAAGAAACCGCAACAGCACAAGTGGGTTTAATTTAATCTACTGAGGAAGGAAGTCAAACACATGCTGCAGCATAAGGTGGACGGCAACCAGGTTCATTTACTCAAGTACTGTACTTGTACTTGAGTATTTCCACATATGCAACTTAATACTTCTACTTCACTACATTTTGGGGGCTGATATTGTACTTTTTACTCCACCACATTTAGCTGACAGCTGTAGTTACTTTCAAGGTCAACATTTAACATAAAAAATATGATATATTTCAGAGTGATTACACATGTTTATAAATTAAACAACATAAACTTATATTCATAAGTTAAAATATTGATTGACAAATTTTGATGCTGGTACTTTTGTACTTTTACTGAAGGTTTTGAATGCAGGACTTTTATTTGTAGTGGAGTATTTTTGTAGTGTGGTATTAGTACTTTTGCTGAAGTAAGGGACCTGAATACTTCTTCCACCACTGCTTGCAACAAATTTTAATATCGAACAAAAGCAATTACTGAACTTTTTTAATCATGCAAAACTTGCAGAAACGATCCCATTAACTAACACTTTCGGCTAAACTTTCCTTTTTAAAATACATTTAAAACAAAATAAATGAACTCTAAAGTATGACATATGATGCATATACCAAATGAAGTTGTGAAGTATTTTTAGATTAAAAGAGAGAAAACTCACCAGCTCCAGGTTCTGTTTGTTGCCGTGGTAAGCTGCATAGTGAACAGCGCTGTAACCCTTTGAGTTGACCATCGACGGATCAGCACCGTTGTCCAAAAGATGCTCCAAGCAGCTGTTATGACAGAGTAAAAAAAGAAGTCAGGAGCCTTAAGACACAAATGTTTTCCACAAACAAACTTAGTGTCAGTTTATTGCATTTAAAGCCTTGATCACATTAGTCATGGTTTGACGCATGAGAGGAAAAACAACAACAACTCACAAGTACGACTCCTTCGCCTCATCCTCATCATTCTGATGGTTCCCAGAAAAATGACGATCAACTCTGCGAAGAACAACAAATGCTTTGATTCGATGCATTTTCTTGAGGTCTGTGTAACATACACATCACTGCAAAACCACACATTCCTCTGTGTGTTTAGATAGTTACACTAAAGCTAAGAAAGCTTGTTGTTGTTCAAAAGTGAAAGCAATTTCAACTATGAAACCAAATATTCAGTCAACTTCTTGGTCTGAATAAGTATGAGTAATTACAGAAAACACAAAAAGCTGAGAAAAAACAACATCAAGAAACATTTTTTTTGTTGTTCACCAACTGTTGGAATTTCAAAATCCACCTGCCAATTTGACAGTTTCACCAGTCAATCAGTGTTCTGCAACAAGAGTTGAGGTTCTGCCAAACATGAACAGAATTTGGTGGCTTGTGTTGCTTCTGGCGTCTCAGTGAGAACACAGAAGGAGAGGGACAAGTTTTCCAACCTGCTGAAGGCTTGGGAGGCGGCAGAGTAGTGCAGGGGAGTGCAGCCTGTCTGGTCAGGCTCGTTGACCTCAGCGCCAGCGCTCACCAGGGTCACAGTGCACTGGTACCTCCCATTAGCAGCCGCATAGTGCAACGGAGTCCTGAAGGAAGAAGCATTCAGATCACTTACTTAAGTAAAAGTGCTAATACCACACTGTGAAATTACTCCACTACAAGTAAAAGTCCTGCATTCAAAACTTACTGAAGTAAAAGTACAAAAGCATCAAAATGCACTTTAGTAAAAGTACTTGTTATGCAGAATGGAGTCATTTTTATTTCTCACGTAGGGCTCATTTTAACTACTTAATATACTGTAATGAGGTTGGATTTAAAAAAAATGTGCAATCACTTTAAATGTATCATGTTTTAACCCTATAAAGTAACTAAAGCTGGCAGTTAAATGTAGTGGGGTACAAGCATAAAGTTACATAAAATATTTCTGAAAAGTACCTCAAAATTGTGCTTAAGTTCATAACCTAAGTAAATGTTCTCACCTTCCCATTATGTCCCTCTTATTCAAGTCGGTGCCGCTACTTAAGAGCAAGTTCAGACATTCAACATTTCTGTAAAAAAAGATAAACATGGGAAGAAAATTAGGTTGCAGATGAAACGTGATTCTGGAACATTTGGGGAGGTTTTATTATTCCAGTGACAAAGCAGATTCTGCATCTTACCCTCCAGAGGCAGCAGCGTGTAGACAGGTCCTCCCAAAGTTGTCAGGGGTGTTTATGTCAAACCCAGCCGAAAGTACGTGCTCCTTACTCATGGATGAAACTATACTATACAGCTGACCTGTAGGGGGGCGGAGAAACAGCTGCTGTTAGCCGCAATGTCCAAGTCACCCAGAGAGTACGGATGACCTGACCCACTGCCCAGAGGAGGCCGACACAAGGGTCAGTGGTTGACCCTTAAATGGCATCAAGTATTAACCAGAGCCCGACATATATAACTGTTGACTGATTGTATCTGATAATATCGGTACTGGTGTATGTGCCTGTATGAAACATTTTACATGATTTATAATTCAGAAAATGTAGCTTGGCGAGATTTAGAAATGGTGAAACTGAACTATTTTATTCCTATTTGTTCTTAATTTTCTTAGTTATCATTGGCTGCCAATTTAATACATTATTTGTATAATTTATAATAATGTATAAAAAAGTTTTATGTTGAGAAAGTAGCTCTCTGGAGCCTTTGCAGAGTGGTGAAAAAATTAGTGCACAATCCACATAAAAAGGATTTTTTTTTTTTTATTCCAGCTGAAAAAATGACTATATTGGGCACCATATTGGTTATTGATGAATTTCCCCCTCTGAAATCAGTGTTTGGATCAGTCTGAAAAATCCCATATCGATCCGTCTCTAGGACTGACAGTACAATTAACATGAGAAGTACGTTAATTATCTTTAAAAGCACTTAAACTTCTTAGAAACTGATTAAAGTGCCAATTAAAAGAGCAGGAAAATGTGGCGTCATAGACTTCTAGAACAGGCTTTTTTTGCGCTGTCGCCTTCAGTAAAACACCAACAACACATCTGACCAACACACAATCATTAGAATTTAGAGGCAAATAAAAAAGGTGGTGGTGCAGGAGTGGAACCAGTTATGAATATTCTGTCCCTGGAGATAAAAACAAGAGTTTTCTGGAATGAAGACAAACCTGAGGAGAGTAACTTGCGACAACAGTCTGAAAACCCGTACAGCACAGCTAAGTGCAAGGGGAACATTCCATGGATCCCACGTCTGCAAACGACAAAACACACGAAGAGAATGTCAGAAATGATAAAAATGTAACCTCAGTTGAACCTTGTAGCATGAGACATAAACAGTAATGCTCGTTTGTGCTTTATTGTGTTTTTACGACCTCGTGGCACGATAATACACATCAGTAATACCACTTAGAGCTTTTCCGATACCTGGCCGTGTCTGCTCCGTTGGTCATCAGAGTGCTGATCAGCAGTTCATGGCCGTACTTAGCAGCAACGTGGAGAGGAGTATTGCCATACTTATCCACACAATCAATTTCCCCACCTGATGGAAAGCAGGAAGGAGGGGAGTGAATAAAACACCCATTAGGAGGAGAGAACATTTCTTCACAGATCAGCCAAACAGCGCGGCCGCGGTTACCGTTTTGGATGAGGATCTGAGAGCGTGTGAAGCGTCCATGAATGGCTGCCATGTGCAGGGGGCTCTTCCCTTCTTTGCTCTGAAAACAGAACATCAGATCAAATTATTTCATCTTGGGTGTAGTTCAGAGATCACACGTTCTCTGCAATGCATCAGCAAGAGGCAGAAACTAACACGAAGTTTCAGCCCTGTCTGCCATTTATTCTAATTAATACGATGTTGAAGAGACACATCTCACACACGGCCTCTTTTATTCTGACCAATGTTAGTTTTTACTGTGATGATGTAACTGAAAATGGGCAGCACTCAATAACATAAAAATCCTAAGATAATTCATAACATTTGTCTTGCACTACCTTTACATACACTTGTTTTCTTTGCATCTTCCGTTTAAAAATTGGTGTAATAACAAAATAAAACAACTACACTAAATGACCTTCAGCTTTAATAACAGCCCAACAGAAGAAAACGTCGTGCACTACCACATCTGTACTTTTAGGGAAGCAGAACCTAAAATCTTTATTATCACTAAAGTATTATTATTACTAATAACAGGGCGAATAAAGTACAGTAATGGCTGGTTCACAATCCTTAACTTTAGCCCAGATTTTCTCCTTGCCAACAGTTTTTTTTAACTCCCCGGCAAAAGCAGCATATCAGAGATAATTTCTAGTAAACTAAAACCACAGACTGAGTAAAGTTAGGATTCACTTGACCCCTAGTACAACCAACATTGAGTCATATTGAGTGAAAACCACTTTAACATGTGTTGTTTAGTGTGAACAGTACAACAATCTGACGACTTTACAGTCAACCAGCCGTTTCCGTTCGAGTCCCTTCGGCACTTTTCATACCTGCTGGTTGACATCTGCCCCATTGTTGACCAGCAACTCCAGACAGAGGGCACCGTTGGTGGAGACGGCAGCCAGGTGCAGAGGGGTGTAGCCGCACTTGTTGGGCTGGTTAACATTAGCTCCATGATTCACCAGCTCGGTAGCCACGGCCTCCTGCCCCATGTAGCAAGCCACATGGAGCGCAGTGTTTCCAAAGCCGTTGGGCTCATCAATCTGTCAGTGAAACACAAATGTGACACGAGATCAGACTGTGCTGAGAGGCAGGAAGGAAGGATTCCTGGAAGTCTTAAATAAGAGTCAGCAGATGATAAAAGGCCCATTGCCAGTTTGCTGCGACATTAATTTAAAGAGACAGCATGGCAGCTTAATTTGGCTATTTACGATAAAAAAAAAGAGGAATATAACTCACCTCTGCCCCCATCCTCAGCAGGTACTTTACAATGTCGAGGTGACCACTTGCAGCAGCAGCATGGAGAGGTGTGTAGCCCTGCTTATCCTTGCAGCTCTTGTCTGCACTGCGGGACACCAGTAACTTCACTACCTCTGAATGCCCTGCGGGAAATACAAAGAAGGGAGAAAACATTTCAGTCTTAGCTCTAACATTTGACAAATTCAAAGCAATACTGGCCAAAAACAGAGAAGTTTAAGTAAACGAGATACAACAATTGGCTCATTGAGTGATTAGAGCGTCTTTTACCCCTAAATCATGACGTAAGGACTTGGCAACGTTATTGCTCCTCATTTGAGTGAAACTAGTCATGAACAATAAGAGCTTTTACTGCTATCTGACAATGAAAATGTGTGCTGTGCAGCACTGGCAAGACACTGAAACTTGCTTACCCAAGTACGCAGCACAATGGATAGGCTGTCTTTCCTTCTTATCGATGGCACTCAGGTTGGCCCCTTTGTTCAGCAGCAGCTTCACCATCTATCAGACAAATAAATAAAATTGTAGGAAAGCCACTTTTCTGAGTGCTTAATAAAAGAGTGACAATCTATAACTCTTACCTCCTGGAACCCACTCTGAGCTGCGTGGTGCAGGGCAGTTCTGCCGGTACGATCTGCCATGTTCAGGTTGCTCAGCTGGGTCAGCAGGGCCTCTGCGCAGCGTGTGGCACGGTTGGCAGCGGCCACATGCAGTGGTGTCTGCCAGAACTTGTCTCTTGCATTCGCCTCTGCTCCGCGCCTCAGCAGCAGACCCACTGCCCTCTGGGGAGAAGGAAGCAACCATAAGAGCTTAAAGCATATATCATATGGGTTTGCTGAATTTCCTTCGGTCAGCACAATATTTTGGTGCATACATCTAAACGAGTTCTATTATTACTGTGGGTGAATGCATAATGGAATTAAAGGGTGAAGTCATCTGAGAGAGATCATTAGACTCCTCCAAATGGCACAGAGACATGAGTTTATTGCTTACTTCATTCCTGGAAGCAGCTGCCCTGTGCAACGGGGTCAACCATACATGGTCTTTAGCATTTACAGTGGCACCTGGCAGAAAAAAATAAGGACATTTCAAGGGGTTAACAAGGATGTTGTAGGAGAAAGGACTGCAGAGTGAGCGGACACTGGGAAGGATGTTTGTTGAAGTGGTGCACCACATTTCACTGACACAGAGGAGCCAAAATTCTTAACACTCAGCCAAGTATCAGCAGTGCATGCAGCTCACTCACCTGATTCAATGAGGACGTCCATTATATGGACGTCACCCACACAGGCAGCAGCATGAAGTGGCGTACGGCGCTCTTGGTCCTGAGGAAGACATTCAAATATGATGCATGCTACGTTTAGGCATCAGATGAAAGGGGCCCAAGACCACCACCGTGATATGAACCAATTTTGCATTGTAACAGAAAGTGCATCATACACACCAGTGCATTGACATCCTCCTTTTTGTGCAATAATAGTTGAACTTCTTCAGCATTACGATTGAAGATGGCCTGGACCAGAGGAGGCTGCAACACAGAAATAACCTGCTGAGTTTCGTTGCATAAAATTGACGTTGATCCGGAGCTACGTTTCGGATACGTTGATATTCTGCAAACCATGATATACTCCAATAATGCAACAAATCCGGTTGCACAAGCTTAATAGTAAGCGAGTTGTTTTAAAATGCTATTATGATGTTTAATTTAGTATTTCGTGCGTTTACTGGATAAGTCGATTATTTTTCCTTCCAGCAATTACCCTGAGCCCTGGCTCAGGCCTAAAGGCCCTTGTTTCACTACTTACGTCAGCTAGCCAAACAGCTCCTGCTAGCTAATTCTGCTACAGAGCTGGCCCCGACCCAGAGCAGGGCCCAGACAGGAGCAGCAACAACGTATGCGTTAATGTAGGAACACCAAGCATCGCTAATCACACGATTAATATAACTATGCTTCCGGTATAAACTTAAATAAACATGCACCACCAGTAAGATAAAAATCATACAACTTGCTCCGCGAATAAGATGTAGTATGTTGCGCACAAGAGCAGGGCATCCCCAGCAAATAGACTGCGCCACAGCACAAACACGGTGCGCTTTCTTTCAGCGTACCTGGTCTGCAATGTTGAGTACTCCCATCTCCCAAACTCAGCCAGGACGGAGCTCCTTCATGAGGATAAAACTTCGAGGTATACTGCGGTGCGCTACTGTATCCACTTTTCAGACTACACCCATAGCTGGTTGCAAACAGAAATGCGGTCTTGATCTGTCACTGTTGTTGTCTGTATCCAGTGTCTGGTCTGACGATACAGGCTACGACTGTGCTGGTCCGCCTACAGGCGTGGCGGTCTGTTTTCTGCTGCCCGGGGGAAAGGGCGCCATCGTGCGGAGGAACACGGTAACTGCACTCAGTCTGACTGGAAGCACAACATGGATGTCTTCAGGAGCACGAGAGCATTGTTAATAAAAGTTATATAACCTATTTGGTTTTTAAAATAAAATAAAATAAAATAAAATAAAATAAAATAAAATAAAATAAAATAAAATAAAATAAAATAAAATAAAATGATTAATTATACATTTCCATTTTTGGAGAGAATATCAGTAATTAATTTATATTTTTTATATGATAGATGTAACAGAAAACAATTACGTTCATCTTCAAAATTCAGGAAAAGTAATTAATGTATAGGCTCAGATAAATAACAAAGCTGGTTAATAATCAGTTATTAACTTGTGTAGAATGGGTGGGAATTTATAAGTTTGTTTTCGGTTTCACTCTTTTTTTGAACATGTAAACCGAGGCATGAAGAGGTTGATAATTTATTTGCTTTATGCTTTTTATTTCTTTGTAAATGTCACTAACTAACATACACATCCCACCATCTGAGACTGGATCCACAAAATGTATTTTGCACAAAACTGTAAGCAGCTCTTGTTTTTCCCAAAAAATAATGAGATAATTTCAAGCAAAAAAAAAATCTCAGTAATTCAGAAAAACAACAGCAATTTTACCCAAATAACTTCAATCATAATTCTATCATTATTATTATTATTATTATTATTATTATTATTATTATTATAATATTTACAGCCGTTACCCTCCGACACAGTAGGGGGCAGCATTCCGCCGCAGAGCCGTTTGGACAAACCGAAGGCTAACCGACAGAAGAAAGAACAGTTTGTCCCACCGGCGTTTTATGTAGCCGCAGAAGGTCGTTCGTAGCTGGACGGCCTATAACGATACCTAAAACCAAAACAAGCCTAAATAGTTTAACTCCGCTACAAATTTATGGGATTATGTGAGAATTGCTGAAAAAAAGGGTAACGCGGCAGTACGTCGCGTCTGTTCGGACTCGTTATGAAACCTTGTTAGCTAGCGTTAGCTACCGTTAGCAGCTGACATCTCTAAAAGCGGCAGAAGACGTTGCAGTTAATCTAGCCAGTGGACAATAATAACCCGGACAGTCATAATTTAAGTGATTTTAAGATATTTAGGAAGAAGCGCTCTTGGATTGAAACCTTAAATCTCGCTGCCCGGTCTGGTTGGAGCATACCCCCGGGCTCAGCTGATCAGACCCAGGATCCCCCTTCCTTAAACTGAGCGGCTGGTTTGATGGCAGCCACGGCCGGTGCCCGGCGGTTACCCATGGGTGTGCGGACATTCAGTGACTTTCTCCAGATTGCTTCTGTGGGCAGCCCTCGGTCCTGTCGTACAGCGGTGCAAAGAGGGTGTCAGCGACAAAACATCAGGTAAGTCTGTCAGGGAAACACTGTGCTGGGTTACATTGTAATTCTCCTTTGGATCGAAGTGTATCCATTATCAGAGTAGTCATACCTTTTTTTCTTATCTCTAAAGTCTGACGATTTCCCAGGAACTTTGATACCTTGTCTGGTAGCAGTGTCAGTCCAGACTTCATGTTTCAGAGTGATTAACAATATGTATTCAAGTGGCAGACCCCTGCACTCCAGGGACCACAGTAGTTTCATTACAATTTGAGGCTTGTTTCCACTTAAAACAAAGTAATAATCATGAATAGCCTGTCATAAAGAATAGCACATTAATAATGGATCAATACAGTATTGTTTGTGTGGGTGTCACGATTCTCTAAATCCACGATTCAATAGGATTTTCGATTATAAGGACACGATTTGGTTCAATGCTTGGCTGTGCCTTTGTTAAACTCGGGAGTCTTGATTTGTAAAGATTATCAGGTCAGATCATAGCAAAAGGGGCAACACAACAGTTTAACCATATTTCATCTTTGAGAATAAAGAGAGCCACAAATCACATGATGCAAGCATAACAGCTTATTGGAAGTCTGAAACAACCAAACATGATTCATCTATAGCAGCAATTAGTGATAAAGCATATACCCATTAAGTAATGCTGCATTAGTCATGGCACAATGCTGAATGTTTGGCCTCCAATAAGCATGAGTGGGTGTCACATTACATAGCTTTTTGCTATTCACAACTGAGAAAATACCAGCACAGTCTCCTGGACTGGTGTATTATGTGTACTCATTGACTTTAGTATCTGGAAACTGGGCCTTTTTTGTTCTTGTTGTTGTTGTTGACTGTGCCTGTGGCAGGTTGTGATTTTCCAGAATCTGGCTGACAGCAAATTTCCTCTTACCTTTTAGACACTTGTCATCATGCGGCATTTTAATGACAAGAACCCCCCGAGTGCTTTGCCTTCAAGACTGGGACACAATGACAACTGTTCCCCAAAGCAGAAACTTCATCAGTCTCACCAACAAAAGGAAGGAGTTCTCCGAGCGGAGGATACTTGGGTAATTTTCCACTATGAACTAATAATAATTAATCTCTCAAATGTTTTTTTTTTATGATTGTTACATAACTTTTAAATGCTTTCTGTCATAGCTTTTCCATGCAGGAGATGTATGATGTGGTGGCCAATGTTGACGATTACAAGCACTTTGTGCCGTGGTGTAAGAAGTCCCAGACCGTCATGAAACGAGCAGGACACTGCAAAGCCCAGCTTGAAGTGGGATTTCCTCCAGTGGTTGAGAGATACACGTCTATGATAACTAGTGTCCGGCCTCATCTAGTCAAAGTAAGTCGTCTGTTGCCATTTATTGTTGTTTTTATTATTCATTCCAGTATATTCTGTAGCCCTACTGCAATGTAAATAACATTTTAAATGTCAGCAACAACATAAAGCAAAGCCAACTGAATCACCCAAACAATTTTTAGATGAAATGTTTGTGATGTCAACATGTCACCCATTGTTTATAATTCCCGTTCCTAATCCGAGTTTCTCTTCTGGGTGATTTCAGGCGGTGTGTACTGATGGAAAACTGTTCAATCACCTGGAGACAATATGGCGCTTTAGTCCCGGCATTCCTGGCTACCCTCGCACCTGCACCGTAGACTTTTCTGTAAGTAGTTTGCAGCTTATTTCTTGTGTTAAAAACAGAAATAGTTCAAAATATAACCTGTTGTTACCTTTGGACAGAACCTGTTTCCACCCGTTTCCATTCTTTATGCAAAGCCAGTTGAAGCTTCATATCTATCCCACAGACATAAATAGTTTTATGTTTGAGTGATGAACATTTTTGTGGTGCACAATCCACATAAAAAAGGTTCATGTTCTTTCCAGCTCAAAAAATTACTGTAGTGGCCACAATATCGATTTATGGATGAATTTTTCCTAATCAAACTTTTTTTTATTTGCTTTCTGTGGTGTAAACTAAACAGATGATTATCTTTGTATCTTAAACAGATTTCCTTTGAGTTCCGCTCTTTGCTGCACTCCCAGTTAGCCACCATGTTCTTCGACGAGGTTGTAAAGCAGAACGTCGCCGCGTTCGAGCGACGAGCCAGTAAGCTCTACGGCCCAGAGACTCGCATCCCACGAGAGCTGATGTTTCACGAGGTGCATCAGACGTGATCTCAGCAGCCGTACGTCTTCATCTGGCCTTAAACCACGCCAACCTTTACTCCCCTTATCCACACCGACCTGCATGATGCTGCTTAGTCCAACGCCACATAGTCACCATGGCTCCTTTTAGGCATTATGTTGGAAATTCCCGCCACAACAAAGTGTCGCTTATCTCCTCCTCCTTGAGTTCAGTCCGTCACTTTTTGTCTACCTCCACCTTAAGGATCGCTGTTTAGCAGAAGGAACCCAGCATTGCTCTTGCTCCATGGCAGTTACAAGCTGTATTTATGTAAACAAAACAGTAAATCATTACAACATCACGTTACCAATGGTAGAGAGTCGACTATTATTTTAAACAAACAAAATACTTTTATTTTTTATAAAAGACACTTTTGCTCTCAACAGGGATCAAGTCTTATAGTTCACTGTGATCTCAAGCTTACTTCCCACACCGACACGTTATCAGTGTGACCAGTTTTTAGCCATCATGTGAGTAAAAAAGTTTCTTTGCCTTTAATTTAACCATTTATATCATTTGAATATAATGTTCATATAGTAGATGATCTGGTGCACAAATATAACTATTTTATCCTCTTTTTTTAAGCTTCATCAGTGGCCATATGCCGTTTTTCTGTTTAATTTGGGTTCAAATTAAATGTGCCACATTTGGGTCGTAGTTTGTTGTCACTATGTTTGGACAATATCATTGAAGTGCAACATTTCGCAAAGGGAAAAAAGGTCATTTCTTCATAAGTTTGCTTTATTTAACTTGACTGCTTTTGTGCTGTGAGAGTTGTGTTTTTGGACATTGAGATTTGGCCTGCCAATTTTAATAATGCCTTATTCTACAGCCCATCACTAGTAAGAATTTATAAAATTTTAAAAAATGAGATGATTAACAGAGGCGGGGGAATGTAACTTTACTCTCGACAGGCTTGTAGGCATCGTGAAATACTGTGAAAGTGACACAGATTATATAGGGCAACTACAACTTTATATTTTATAAATATATATAGTTTTAGTTGATCTCTAAATGATCTGCTTTAAATCACAGATAATCTGATTTGGTCACAACTAAAGTTGTCCCAATACCTGCATTTGAAACTTTAATACAAAAAAGATAAGAAAAGATACTTACCTTTTTTGGTACCAGGGAAAAAAGAAAAGTCAAAGCACAAAAAAAAAAAACTTGAAATGAACAACCTGCTCACAGTGTTGGTCCAGCAAAAAAAACGCACACCAAGACAGTTGAAAATCTGATTTAAGATCTGTTGTTTTTGTTTTTACAGCATCTAACAAATGTGCATATCTTTTAAGGTTTAAACATGATATTGAAAAGTATCTGTACTTTTAAATTCACATTCATAAAATCAGGTTGATGACTGCAGTGATATACAAGGTTTGTAATACGCTGTAAAAGTTTGTGCTTGTTGTATTTTACAGTCGATCTGCAGGTCATCAGGAGGATGTTACTTCTCTGTCATGTACATTGTTAAAAAATACACCAGTGGGCTGTAGAATAAAACATTATTCAGAATTTATCATTGTTTGAGTTTTTTGCTTTACTTTCCTTTTGGGAAGATTTAGGTTTTATTTAAATACATTATGATGCATGGATGTAACTCACAAAGGCAAATATACGTAGTGCTGCATTGTTTGTGCATGACTGCATTTAGTTGGTATTTATGTTTCAGCAGCCTGTTTTTCCACCATAAAGGGCTCTATGAGTTCATTGATTGTATTTGCCACATTTGTAGAGGTGTTCAAGTTGCAAAAGGTCAGTGGAAAAAGGCAGCGTGACCTTCCTTCACATAATTGGCAGTTCATTATGTCCACATGCTCCAAGACTCATAAAGTATTTTTAAAGCTGGATTTGGTGACATGGTTTTATTTTTTTTGTAAGGAAATTGGAATTGAAAGGATAATTCATCATCACTGCATGAAGAATGTTTATAAAAAAAACCTCATTAAAGCTTGTTAACTGCTTTTTTCAGGAATAAAATGGTTAAAGTCTATTTTATACCAGATTAGATATTTATTCAGGCATGGCGTTCTTATTGTCAGTAATGTTGTATTCTGATGTAAAAATGCATCTTCACCCGACTGTTTTATTGTCTTATGTTGCACACACATTTAATTTTGATGCCAAGTTTTATGATTGTAGGTGCCATTATTGTAAAAAGCAGAACATATTTTGAGGGACAAGAGTATAAACGGCAGAAATATTTAGAGAATTATATGAAGTATCCAAGTTATATTTCCACTTTAAATGTCAACCTGCAGGTGCATGAGCATTTGGTGTCTGGTATGTATATAAGGATGGAGACACATTACTGTCAGCAGCTCAAGAGTCAATACAATATATTGTCATCATTTTTTTGCAGTTCAATCACTTTCTGTTGCAAGATGAAATCCATCTGTAAATACTGTTCGTGTTTCCGGGCTTTATTTAAATAAAAAAAAAGCAGGTGAAATTGATTTCTTTGTGTGCAATTTTTTTTTTTTTGCAGTATTTCAAAATGTCTGCAGCCTCTAAATGGTAAAAAGCCTTAAGCCTTCATCACATATTAATTGGGTTAAATTTATAGAAGAGTTTGGACAATCATATTAAGCAGAGTGCAGCTATTTATCAGTTGAAGAAACTATTTAAAAAAACGTGTTTTTTTGATGAAGGTAGATGTGTAAATAATGTAAAACCGACTAGTTTATATGATTGATTAGAAGTATAAATATTACAGGTACAGAAACAAGATATGAGATGTAAAAATATGAAGCTGGTAGGAGTTAAGTTGAACTTGTTTTTAGACATATTTAATGTTCAAGGTATTTTTATTTTCCTTTTGTGCATTTTTTATTTTTCCTTTTGGTATTGTATGATATCTGAGATACAAGTCTATCAATAAATCAATAAATGCACATCGTAACTTTATTTTACCAGCTGTTTGTATTAACTGTGGCTGTATGTTTTATGTAATGAATTTCAATGATTGTGTAGATAGAAAACATCACATTATGTTTGAAATTAAACATTATTCAAAGTGCATATTTCTAACCAACGCCGGTTTGATTTAGGACATTTTTCAAGACTTTGCAGGAACCCTGGTTATTTGATTGCAACACCAACCTTTAGTGTTATAATCAAACATGTTGATAAATGTTGGACTTAGGTTCCTCACCAGGGCTCAACTCTGAGGCCATAAATGTTGTGTGTACAGGGACAGAGGGCGGACACAAGAAACCAGAGCAGGCTGATGGTATGTGGGCCAGTTATTAATAACAGCACATAGTAGAGGTGGGTACTTGGACATATCTTCTTGCTTGTCAATTGTATTTATGACATAAAACTCAAACGTATCTCAGTTGGAAGATGCAGAACTGAATTAATTAGAGGGGAAAAGGTATCACCAAAAACACTGATCCTGTTTGCTGCAGCTGCATTTAAACACGTTTCCACGTCTGATGCTGCACGTCTCAACAGAGGTGATTCACGGCCGGCTGATTAACAGAGCAGGTGTGTGTTTAGGTGACATCATAAAAAACCAAATGGGAAGAAATCAGCCATCAATCAGGAAGACACGGCCCTGACCTCGCGCTTCAGTGGTCACTTAAAAATACACACTAATAACAATCATCCATAACACTTTAGAGTTCTGCAGAGCCGTATTTAAAATGTGTTGAACCTCTAAAATTTAGTGTATGCTTAATAAATTTCCACTAGATGTCAGTGTTTATGTAGATAGTTTTCCTTTTCAAATGAGAGCTATGTGTGCTTCAATTCTTATTTAAGAGGGCATATGTTGTTTTTTTACATATAAATTCACTTAGTTGATTTAACAGAATTATGTGATTGGAAACAAACATTTAATGAGGGTCAAATATGTTGTGTCCTTTTATGGTAAATAAAGTAAAGCTGCTGTAATTATTTGTTATAAAAAAACTTCAGATCACTCATTGTTAATGGTGAACTTATTGTATTTATGTATGCTGAAATAACCTCATACAGTAATTTTTACTGACTTAAACATTCTCAACCAAAACAAATTACATTAGAGCAGATAACGAACATAGTGGCAGTAAATGGTAACATAACTTGTCAAACATTTGGGATTCTTAACATTTTTTTTAGTGTTGTTTATAGTTATTTTTGATGTTGAAAAAGATATTTTAATGGAACTTAAGAAATAAAAAATACAAAGAGCTTTTTTCCACTCTTTTCTTGGTAAAACGGTGACAGCGAGAGCATTCACAGGCACTTCTCCATACCATGAAGAAATCAAGGCCAAACAGATGTTAATAAAAACCTTTATTATTTTTCTTTTTTTTGTTAGGTTTTCCTCGAGTTTATCTTGCCCTTTTGACCCATCCAGCCCCATGCCCCAAGCGTTTCTCTGATGAATCCATCTGCAATGAATTCCCCCAGTTATCATGTACAACCTTTATGCTCCTCTACGATCAAAATAACCACGTCTTCCTAACAACCCGCCACAAGGAAGAACACTAAAACACAAACACGCCTGATGAAGCAGAAGGAAGATGGTAGCAGAGCAGAGAGATGCAAACATCCGAGTGAACTACTGACTAACATGGCAAGAGTACTGTGAAAAAAAAACTTAAACTACACAAAAATGGAGTGTTGACAAACCCAGAACCTAAGAGCAAGCTTGAAAACATTCAAGTGAAACACCTGATAAACAGCACCGGCTAAACCCACAGAGCTAGGCAAGAAATTGTGTATATACAAGATAGCTGCAGTTTTTCTTTTTTGTTCGTTGTTTGAATTTCAGTGACCAGCGAGACTGAAGTTGACAGTGAGACTGGACACGACTACACCGTTGGTAATCATTGTGGTTGTTACAAGCAAGTGATCGCACAGAGCTCATACATTCAAGCTATACATATATATACCTATGTACACAAAGTATAAATAAAACCACAAAATGAGAACCCAAGATTATAGTTTTATACATATTCAACACCAAAAAAAAAAAAACTCTGTAAAAGGGACACAATCAACCTGAGGGGGGGTTTCTACTGCTACAAATTAGGAAATCCAATCAAGCAAGTGCTCATTTTGGAGTAGTTGATGTTTAAAGCGCTCTCCTGTGGGGACAAAGTAACAAACAAACACTCAAATAAGACAGGACTTAAATTCAAAGCCCCCCTTTCCCACTTTTTATTCAAGCTTGCTCTTGAGGATTTACTACAGGCTGCCAATTACAACACCCTTTGCTCAAATCTGTATTATTATTACCGTGACTGTACATTACTCTTGATTCTCTACCATTCAGAAGACCCTTTGAGCAGAGACCCATCAAAACAGGAAAGCAAAGAAGAATCATTTCTATATAGACAAGACAGTTATTTTGATCATAGAGGTAACACGGGTCATAAATAAAAAGAAAAAGAAATAACGGAGAAGAAAGAGGGACCAAAGATTTAAAGGGGCAGTATCTTTTAACCATGTTTCTGAATCTTGAAGAGCTTGTTAATTGCAGTGGTGAGGACCTTTGATCTAAACTGGAGTGTTCATAAATGGGAGTGAAACGCACGGATAGACTGGGTGGGATGACATCTGGGAACATTGCATAGAAGAAACTAAGTGGGAAGTCTTAATTTGGGTCTTTTTCTTGGGGTTAGCTCTAAAAGAAATCACTGCATTAGCCAAAAGTAGCAGGTTGAATCAGGTATTTAACTTTAGATCTTATACAAAGGAAGTGTAATTCACTCGCACAATTCCCTTTGAATGTCGCTGCCTATTCATAGTTCAGACCCAGCGCCCAATGACAAACACGCAGGCACTGCACAGGGGGAAATGTTAGCGATGCTAGCAGACTTATAATGGTACATAGTTTGAGCCTACTACAGGGTTACATGTATGTGTGTCTGAAGTTTTCACCTCGTCAGCGGTTAACTAAACACACTCAAACACTAATGGTGTGACGATTTAAAAAGGCCCTTCTTCTTTAGTGAATTGACATTAAAAGCTTACTGTCTCTTTGAATCCCATTGAATCCCTGGGGTTGGAAATGACAGGGGGTCAACTTATGTCTGCCTTTTGACGTTTCCGCCTCCTCCCACCCTTCACACTAACCCCCAGCTCTTCCCTACAGCTTTCCGGTGGTTCTTCAGCCCGACTTGGCTCCCACCAGTTTCATCAGTCCATCCGTGCTCATGGACTTGGGGCGCTCCAAGGGGAAGCCCAGGGCTCTACTCCACACCAGCTGAGCCAGCACGCCGAGGGCTCGGGACACACCGAACAGCACAGTGTAGTAATTCATCTCAGTCATCCCATAATACTGCAGACAGGAGACAGAGACGTTAGCGCTGTGGAAACTGCTCATTTTAACCTTATCCGAATCTTAGTGGTCAAGTTTGTCAAAAAATATGACCAAATATGGCTCCTAAACCTCTGCATACTTTGGATTTGAACATGCATGAGCCGAGAAGCACCTTTCTGCTGCACAGAACACAGGAAGAGACACATGCAACAGATGGCTAGCTGTTACTGTCTGGTAAACCCAAACAATTAGAGCTACTAGAGGAAAGGTGGAGTCTGAGTCTTAAATAAGGTCACTCTGAACTGAGGAGAAAGCCTGTGGCAAGATATGGACATTTCTTCAGCAGTAAGGATCAGTATTTGCCCCCACAAGATGAAAAATATTTGATTAGAAGCCTCATCATGAGTCTTACCTGCAGCAGCACTCCGCTGTGGGCGTCCACATTGGGCCAGGGGTTCTTGGCCTTGCCCTGCTCCAGGAGCACGTCGGGCACGATCTTGTAAAGCTGGGCAACCATCTTAAACATGGGGTCGTTGGGCAGATGCTTCAGGGCAAACTCACGCTGGCAGGTGTAACGTGGGTCAGTCTTCCTCAGGACAGCGTGGCCGTAACCTGGCACAACCTTCAAAGAGAGACAGTATTAACACAATGGTTGTCATTTTGGCAGTGTACTCAGGTTACATACAGAGAAGTAACCAAATTCTTACTGATATGTGCTATATACAAGCAAGACATCCAGTTACCCTTTCTTGTAAAAATGTTAACAGACCTTGAACAATTCAATGGATGATAGAAATGTCCTGCTGAGTGATTTTGTGTTAAATTGTAAGAATGGTTAGAAGAACAGAAGTCTATAGAATTTGTCTTTTAAATAAAAGAAAAGAATCTCAGGCTGTCAAAAGGCCTAGAGCCCTCATGATGGAGAATTTGGTTTGGAAACTGGTTGAGGACTTGACGTCTTTACCCTTCCAGACTTGAGTGTGTTCCAGATGTAATCCCTCATCTTCTCATCGGAAACCTCTCCGCCCAACTCCTTCTGCAGGGCAGTCAGCCACACCAGCACTTCCTGTCAGATGCAGGAAAAAACAACACATTGTTGAGTTATTACCCCTGTACAACCCAAAGTACATGATTATGACACATGCAGGATACAATCTGAGCTTGTGCTGCTTTTCAGTTAGAAAACCAGAGCCGGGGAGTGCAGCAGAAACACTGTACGAGTTCTGTGAAAACTTCTGTATGTGAAACTGGTAAAAGTCATGATTTTCCTGGTACAAACCTGATTGGCCAGGCCGTGCAGAGGACCAGCCAGACCATTCATGGCAGCGCTGAAGGACAGGTAGGGGTCAGACAGGGCACTACCCACCAAATGGCTGGTGTGGGCACTGACATTGCCTCCTTCATGGTCACTGTAACATTACAAAAATTAATAGAAACAAATTAAATTGCAAATCACAACATGTTGAGTCAGTAATTTTAAAAACAAAATTATACTGGACTGGATTTGTACTTTTTTCTAACACTGATTTAAAAGGGAAGAGTGGCCATGTATCTACACTTTGTATCTGAAATGTGCACTCTTCCATGCACAGTTTGAATGTGAGCTCCTGAAACACTCCTGTGCCTTTACTCTGATAATGTATCACTTTGATTGCACACTTTCTGCTTGGTGCACATGTTTGAGGTTTAAACAACTTGCAGTTTGCAAAATAATAGCATCCAGTATTTATTAACTGTACCTCTTTGAACTCATGTGGGTAAGAGCCAATTCAAGATAACAGGACTGTTGTCAGCACAATCAAAGTTGCGCCACAAAAACCGTTGACCAACATGCCCGTACATGGCTAAACAGACAAGACCAACATACCTTCATGTAAAACCCATCAGTAAATGTTTAATAATCTGAAACCCAGATTTCCTTCACAGCTTAGCTCTAGATATGGCGAGCTTTAGCAACAGGAGGGTTCTTTGGGTTATATTATGCTCATTTTAGTAACAAATGTTATGTAAGCTGAATAGTAGAATGTTATTTTAGTTTAATGTATGATACAAAATGTTTTAAAACTATCTTCTTTTTCTCTGTAAAACTGGATATTATATGCAGCTCAATCTTATGTTCTGATATCTTAGAACCATGTTATTAAAAGTGTTGTCACTTTAAAAAACCTTGCCTTAGATTATTTTCTTGTTTAAAATCAATACTATCCGAGTCCTCAGGCCCTGCATGAAAAGGTGTCCTGTTCTTTAAGAGACGGGTTTACTGTGCTTCAAGCTTGACATTTCAGTTACATTAAAAATGCATCACTTTGCTCAAAGTCAGACTAGAAAAAACAAAGGGAAGATAAATCCTCAGAATGGTGACAAAACGCTAAAAAAAGTGTATAATTAGATAGATTTGTTTCACCTGTGGATGGTGAGGTAGAGCCTCATTAGCTCAGTGAACTGGGCATCGCTGTATCCCAGCATGTTGGTGAAGTTGTGGGACCAGTCCAGGTTTGAGTCGATGGCTCCGATGCTGCTGCCTTCGCGGTACAGGTTGCGGTAAATCTTGGCAGCAATGCAGGGCAGCTTGGCAATCAAGTCCATGGAGTCTTCATAGACAAACTAAGAGAGCCAACACAAAAGTATGTTACAACGGTCCTTGAATGCATCATGTGTAGAGAATGCTCCTGTCAGGAAAAATAACCAAATCAAAGCTTAAAGTACTGATATTTCATCAAAATCTCAACATAAACCATATGCATCAACCATAACCTATATAAAAAAAGAACATACATTTTCCTCAGTGCAACTGGGAAGACATTAATGACCCTGAGACCTGTCAAACAGTCAAATATTAAATGAAAATCTGTCTGAATTGCAGGCTGTTTACACAGACAGAGGAAAAAGGAAGAGAGAGGTTGTAAGTAGAGGCTTTAAGAATGTAAATTGAGCCCCCATATAAATATCAGAAAAACTTGGGGGAAAAAATTACTGTGCCGATTCCAGAGAGGTGCAGGATTTTTTATATCTTGCAGTAACAAAACAAAGCCACAGTATGTGAAATGTGACAGAAGTAAAAAATGCCCTGGAATTTCTTGGTGTTCAGTGGGTGAAGAGGAGATAGGTTTCTCTGTGGTCGTGTAGATGTGAACTCACCTCCCAGTACTTGGTCTTGTGGACACCCTCAGAGTATGCACGTGCAAAGCTGCTCTCGCTGTTCAGAGCCGTGATGGCAGCACTGAACTGAGACATGGGGTGCAGGTTTGTGGGGAAATTATCCAACATGGTGACAACGTGGGAGGGAAGTGCTGCTCTCTTTGCCCACTCTTTAGACACCCAGTTCACCTGGAGGAACAGGAGCACACAATGTAAGTGGCTGACCTGGAATACTCACCTTCCTGTTATTATCAAGTTAACAATGCATGCTACAGACGGACGTACAAAGATTACATAATTTACAAGAACAACAGTGCCTAGAAAGGCCCGAGCTGCTCATTTGACAAGTAAAATGAGAACCGTTTTTAGACAGCTCAAGCTGCCTTCTCTTAGTCAACAGCAGATGCATTAATATTCAGAATATCAGAGTACAAAGGGCTTTGAGGTGAAAGTTATTGTTTCACTATAAAGTTGTAGTCAGCTTATCAGTCAAGCTGTCCTCATATAACTCTTGAAGGAGATAGTTAGCCACAATAAATGACTGGAAAAAAAAAAGGTACAGACAAAATCTTGTTCCCTAGTTATAAAACAATCTGAAGTTTATACAAGGCCACTGTCTGGAGCCATACATGATAGAGAAAGCCATAACCAAAACTTCTACTGCCAAACATCTTGTGATCTACCTTTCCATTCTTATCACAGGGCAACAGTAATCATGTTATCACTCACGTATTATTGAGCTACTCTTTGAACTGACGAGACACAAATACATTGTCTACATTTATATTATTCAGTAGGGCTGAACGACTTTGGGAAAATTGAATTGCAATTATTCTGATTGATATTGTGCATCATTATTCTCATTCTTATTGAATACTATATGTAATGATTACTGTGTGTTTTTTTAAGTCTGTACACTACAGTTTGTGGGCCAGGACCCTGCTGCACCACAATACTTAATTCAAATTGGTTGCTCTTAAACAAATATTGCACCTCCTGTGATTTGGAAATAGCAGTTAGTCTAAAATGTCCATCAATTGTGCTGCCCTATTTTGCAGGAAGATTTAATTTAGAAAATGCTGAAACAGTGTGCAGATATTTGGTAAAATGTGACATCGGCACTACCAGCACTGACAGATGGGATGAGGGAATGAACAGCTGCACAGTCCTCCCTCATTATACCTCCGCTGCACAATTATCTTTGAAGCTCCAGCGCCTCCGTCCCACTCACCTGCTCCTCAGTGGGAACCTGTCCTGTGACCAGCAGCCAGAAGAGACCCTCGGGCAGCGGCTCCTCACCTCCTGGAGCTTTAGGCAGCAGCTTCTGACACTCTGGAATACTGTAGCCTCGGAAACGGATGCCCTGTGTATCAATGGAGAGGAAAATACACATTCATCTTATCCTGAAATGCACCGTCAAGTGGGTGTTGGCAAGCTGCCATCATGAGCTCTAGCTATATCAATTAATTTAGATGGTTTAAGATCTCATTCCGTGTCGTGGCCTGTTAACAAGATAAATGACAACAATGCGGCTCTGCCACTAAAAGCCCTCAGCTTCAGCAAGAAGGCAATCAAGTTGAGTGCCTTTGAGGCAGGCTCATCCCCATAAGGCTGCTGGTGTTAAAATAATAAAACCACTGTAATGCTTTGTCACTTTTGGGGCATACTGACCTCATCGGGATCCAACACAGAGGTCTCATACACAAGACCCTTCATCCCCCTCATACCTCCGTAGACCTGTGGATGAAAACAGAAGCATAGACAGACATTACATACAGAAAACAGTGTTTTAAACACTATATAGCCTGTTGTGTGTTGAGAATGAATCAACCTTGAAAGCCATAATCCTTTGTCTGAAGCTATAGCCATTTTCTGTAATCAATGGCTGCTGTTCTGTCTTTTACAAGACAGAAAGTGTGTCTAACCTAAATCCTTCTTAACATTAATGCTGGGGAAGGCAAAAATAAAACAAAAAACATCAGCATTTTAAAATATATCCCTTCTCCTGCAGGTCTTCCCTCTCCGTTCTAAACTCCTCCATCTCACTAGACATATGCATGCGCTTAATAAAGTAGCCTGTGCAAGTACTAGTCATTACTTTCAATCATCCTGATGCAGTTATAAAGCAGCAATTCTATACGAATATTTCTTCGAGATGACACTGATTTGAAGCTCCGGCTAGCTACATAATCACATCCAGCAGTTCGATGAGCCTCTGGTTATCATAAGTAGTGGGCTAAACTAATTTAAACATTTTCGCCCCGTCTCTGAAAAGCTTTGCCGATATTAAAACGTTTTATTGAGTTTTTGTCAGACTTTCTTTTCTTCTCCCTTTTTTTGGATTATTGTGCAGTGTTGAAAGTTGCTGCTGATGTTGAAACAGGCACTTTTCAAAGCAGCCATTTAGATATGTCATCACGGTGCAGAAGTCTAATTTTCCTCTGTCCACTAGTCTAATAAATTTGATTATTAGGTTTACATAACATGGAAGTGCTACAGCTGAAATATTACTTGTAGTTGAAAGTGAAACAAACTTGAGTCAAGACCAACACAAATCTTCTCTAAAATCATCATGTCAACCAACCAGAGGTCAAAGGTGTAGTGAGTGATAAACGGAATAGGACGACACAGTTGTTGCATTGGTGTGTGAGTGTATTATCAGTACAAGTTAAGTTGGCCGTGTACAGCTGGGGTTTGAGTGACTCAGCTAAAATGTCTCCGTTGGCAGGAAGCAGCACAGCTTCATATTGTGACCTCAGAGGGAGATGACCGAACAGTGATACCTGACTCAGTCAATAAGGCTGCAAAGGCCTAGACGGATTAGGTGAAGCCAACATGCCACGTCTAATCCACATCATGGTGGATGGCCTACATGCTCCTACCTAAATTAATAGTGGTTCAGAAGAGTCCAACTTGTGGTTCTCATTTTATTTGAATCTCTTGATGCATGTAACTATCTCAGGAGTCACTCACCATGTCAACAGAAATCTGTCCGATGTTGGTTTTGCCATGCTGTTGCTTGAAGTTCTTGATCCTGGTCTGTTCTTTCGGGATGAGGTCTGCCAAAACATCCTTCAGATTCTACAAAAAACACAACATTTAATCAGTCATGCCCTTGATCAAACATGTAGTCCTAAAATAAAACACATTCCACCACTGTGAACTGGGGTTAATTAAACAGACGTAATGTAAACATTTTAGAGAAAAAAAATTGATCTGTAGCTTCACAAAGGTCAGCATGCTCTATTAATACTCAAGCGAACAGAGTGAAAACCAGTGCCTTTTCAAAATGCCACTCGCACTACAGAATAATAAGTTTACATTTGAAGCAAGCAGGCGACCTTGGAGTGAATGGAGTGTACTTACTGTTGTTGATGCGCTGGCATTTCTGGCAGCCACAAGGAAGGAGGCGGCATTCTGTGGAACAGACAAACAATACGATCTTGAGTATCGGCAGCACAAGCCCTAACAAACAAATTAAAGGCCACAACAGCATTTATAGGCCAGTAAAGGTCCTTACATAAACTTAAAGGAACTGAGACAACTTTTAGCAGCGCAAAATATTGGGGAAAATAACAGACTAATATCTTGCAAGTAATAGGATGAAAACACTTAGTTTCAGACATAGACATATAGAACTGCAGAACTTCTTATTGATGGTCCTCCAGTTAACAACTTCTATGAACGGATTAAACCAAGACAGACTGTAAAGGCTCTAGAAATAATATTCAGAAGCTTTTTGTTAGACCAGAGCAACAGCATCAAAAACATGCAAATTGACCCCAAACAGGCATCAGGACCCACGTTATACCATGCTGGATTTAGTCCCATGATGCTGTAGGCTTTTGTAGGCTGCTTTTGCCGTCCAAGCTACATGGCTGGAAGTAATGACTGTTCAGACTGTTTGCATAGTCTGAAACCTGTTTAAGCGTGTACACCAGACAGGACAAACCTGAAACTGACCCAGTTCTACAGAATTCCATTACAATTGCTGTATCTAAAACATTTTCTAGTTCTTCAAATTACAATTAGAGGTTCTTTCTGACCACATGACGGTGGCCATTTACCCTGCAGTACATGTCTAGTGTTAACACTACCAATTAATCAAGGCTCTAAATTATTAATATTGCCTTCCTTCTATTGACAGCACATCATTTCTCCCCACTACATAGCCTCTATTCCTCCTGGCACACTCACTAAGGATGCATCAAGTGTTCAATTTGTCTCTTGTCTCTATTTTTATCCCCTTTTGTACTGAGTTGGCTGGTGGTTACTTTATCCTCCAATTCATTCAAATTAACTGAGATGAGTTGGCTGGGCGGATCACTACAAACAGCTGCAACGAGGGACTACGGTGAGGACGACTCCTTAACATTCATTCCTTACATGACACTTGGGGGGATTACATGCCTAAGAAAACTGTGTGTGTTTGCCAGTGATGTGAAGATGTTCTAACTGATACAAATATTGCTCCACCTCTATTAACAGTACAATGTGTGCAGTTAAAAACAAACAAACAAACGCTAAACAATCACCAGTCTACAATGTCAATATGTACAAATGATTCCCGTGCTCTTGGGGTTTTTCATCATATCGAAGCTGGCGTCAAACAAATACAAACAGGATTTGATAAGACAGAGAATGTTTTTTCCAAGGTTTTTATTAGATCAATTCTTTTTTTTTTTTTTTTTATAAAACCACAAGAAAACAAAATTCTACTAAAATACATTCCTTACTCAGAGCATGTCAGTATGTATGTGTCTGCTGCTCTGTACTGCTCTTAAATGCCTTAAAATAGTCTAACTTTACTATGAATTTCATGTTAGTTGTTTAAAAATTAAATCAATGAATTCTAATTTATATGATGAAAAAAGAAAACTCATTAAACTTAGGTCCCAAGCATTTTTCTATAATGATGTTTGGATTCCTAAGCCTTGGATTGTTGCTGGACTGTCTTTGACAAGACTATAGGATATAAGTGAGATTAAATAAATGCTAGCTCTGGTTATAAAACTGCTTGGAGATGAGTAATCTTGTTGGAAGTTCCGTATTAAAAAGTTGAGCCTCCTGCTGCTGCCCACTGAAACAGGACTCCTCTTTGAAGCTTACCAAAATTATCAATGAGAGAGGGAGGAGTCTGACCAACAAGGGGACAGCTGGCTCTGTTCCCAATGGGATCCCCTACCCATATCTACAACTGGTGAGCAGATAAAGGGCGAACAAGGCTTGCCGTAAAACAAAAGGTAGGGTCATGCGTCACCACACACACTCTACAGCTGAGAGATTATGTAACAGCTCAGGGTCTTAAATATAGAGCGGCAGTTTCACTCAGTCACTCCCAACGTCCTGCCTGGTAGAAAGGTTAGAACATACTGCACAGAAGGGTATAAGAGTCAAAACCCAGACGCTAAAAGAAACACAGGACAAAATGTGTTTATGAGTGACTAAAAATTCTTCAACAATTCTCCTTGCATACAATATGGAGAAAAGACCTTTTTCTTTTTAAAGCAAACAAAACTAATATATATGAATTGCGTGTTTCAGTGACACATTGACTGCTGTATGTAAGAAACTCTGCATTTATTCTTTAAAAAATGTTAAAGTCAAATTGTAAGACTTTAAGCATATGGTGAATACTTTCCATTCCTTTCTTTTCTATACTCTTAAGAAGCTTGTTTTTGCATCTTAAGTTTTTACGACAGAACAAACAGAGAAACATGAGAGTAAACTTTATCTTCTGAAAACTGGAATCACCTGAAGCAAAAAGCTATTATAAGGCCGCCTCATGTATACTGTCCTTGTTCTTAATCTGTGCGCCACATGACATTCAGTCATAGCTCAGAGCCAAAACATTTTATGGTCAAAGAATGATATACAACTACAAAAAAAAAAAACAGCTGATCTAAAAGAAAACAAAGTTTACGACTGATAAGGGAGAAAGGTAGAGAGTGACACTGGTTGTATCTACATAATTTTAATTACAAGACTGATAACAGGGACACAGCTCCCCCAGTCTGTGCAGAGTTCATGGAAGGAGACCAATCAGTCACTGATTAATTAGGTGAAGTGAGAAACATCTTACAAGTTATTCAGCAGTGGATGATAAAGTTGATATGAGGGTCATTCAGTGTCAGTAGTCTAGTCTGAGAGGTCAGTGGAGTAAAACACTAGATTACAGCCAGTGGAAGGTTACAGTCAGCATGGAGGGCGGCTTACTTTATCATTGACTGAACGTGTTTCACCAGGTGGTAACCAGGTGGTACCATCATGACACACTCCGTTAACTATTAAAGCAATCTTCTAATCACATGCTAAAATGGTGAAATCAACCAACTGAGATTACATAATTTGGACAGGGGATAGGTCTCTGAATCCACACTTAATCACGTGTCCCTACAGCGTAATATAACTTTTACATTTTGGAGGACACAACATATTTTGAGGACCTCATCATATCGATCATATCATGTTATGTTAGATAGAGATAATAAGCTGAAATTTTAACTTGAAGGTCAACGAGGGAGGTGAAGACACACAAAGTGAGGTTAAACGTAATTACAGTACATGTACCCCATCATTAATGATTATTATTTCTGACAATGAAACAAAGCAGGCGAAGTCGGGGCAAGTTAACACGGTCTCGTCGCTGCTGGTTAAAGAAACATGTTCAGGCGGCGATAGGCCGGCACAGGGAGCAACGGTACCTATGCTAACGTTAGCTAACATGACACAAGTTCACAACCAACACAACTGAACCGTTATTGTCATATCACCCACATACAAAACACTAACAAGTCAAGAGTACAATTATAATCTGTTACAATGTTTTCGCAGTTGTTCGACTAAGTCTTGGCCAACAGCATTTCACAATGTGGTTGACAGGGCTAAGCTTGCTAACGTTAACTAGCTTCCGTCGCTAACCCGCTAACGTTAGCTCCCGTAGATAGTTCCCGACAACTTTGACTTCTAAAGTGGCGTCGGGGGCGTTTAAAGTCTTCTTACCTTTGAATTGAGGAGTTTAGGTGCTAACCTGCTGACAGTCAGAAAGGACATTGTGTCTGTGTAAAAGTGTTATTTCCACTTATTCTTTACAACTAAGAAAGCTGCTGCCAGTGCACCACGGAGCTGGTTGAAGGTGCCCCTCCAGAAAGCAGAAGGTTGAAGAGGGATTCAGGCCCGCAAGTAGCCGCGTTGGTGATTGGACGATGGGCTGGATCGGCACAATAGCGTAAAGGGATTTTATTGGTTAGAGGGCAACTGGGTCTACGCTGATTGGCTGGAGGCCTTCCTTCTGTTTGTGACGACAGATGGAGAGCAGGGTTGTTCAAGAACACACTTTATTGAGTATGTCCACTTATTTACTTACTTGACGCAAAACTACTGTAATTACAGTTGATAAAGCACCCCTGTCCATCGACCTTACTCCTGATGATTTCACAAGGATGATTTCTCTGCACAGGTGCAGTTAAAGGGCATCCTGAATGTGGCTCTGATACAATGGACTCTGATCTTTACCCCTGAAATGTGGTATCAAGATTAATGAGGAACATTAAAATGAAGATATGGTTTTACCATAGACTGTAAAGGGTTTTACTGAATTGAATCAAATGTTTGCCTATAAAGAAAAAATAATGCAATACCTACTTTTTTGTCATTAATCCAAGGCTGCAACTAAATGTTATTTATATCTATAGTGTGATATTTTGGCATTCTCACATTGGGTTTATAGCTTGACTACATCATACTCACGATTCTGGTCAGAATGTGAATCTGAAATTAATCCATTGGGCTGTGATTATGGGGCCTGTTTCAACCGAACCAGGAAAACAAATGCCTCTTCGCTGACAATGATTTTTGTAGACCTTCACAGGTGAGATAGCAGATTATATTTGATGTGAATGCCAAAGCGGTACGTTTACAGAGATCAAAGTCAGCACCTACCAAGTGTTAGTACAAGATAGGATTTTTTTTTGTGTGCATAATCATAATTATACCTTCTAATGTCTGTTAGGCACTCATGAAAGAACCAAGCTGGATTTTTGCTGTAAAACAACAAGTTCAAACTTTATTGTCAAGGATTGTTGGAAAAAGGAGTAGCCTGTTGTCTAGTGTCAAGGACTTTTGTTTTCAAACCAACTGCATGCGGTTTACCAGTATGTGGTTTGGCTGATAGTTTGACGGTCAAGCCCACTGTCCACTATCCTTAAGGCTCGACAACTTTTCCAAAGAAACAATTTAATTCTGCAATACACAAGAAAAGTTCTAAATGCCAAGATGTACCAAAATAAATACATGTTCTTTCAAATACAGTAAATAAAGAGACCTACATAGACGTTCTTGCAATGTCCTTGTTTCAGAGTTTGTGGTGTAAATAGTCACAGTTGCATACTCATTCTTTTTCACATAATGCAAGTAATGCTACTAAAACCAGTGGATAAAGTCCACCAAATGTATTTGGCACATTTAGATGATCAGGATGCTTCATTTACCTTTATTCCAGCCGGGAACACTGTGCAAAAGACCTAAACTAACTCTGAATTATTAAGGACATCTTGATCAGGATCATGGACAGTCTGCCCGGGCCAATGAGCAGAAGGGTTATAAATTCTTTCATAGTTAAGGATTAAAATGTCTTCTTTCAGAGCTGTGAAATTGTTTTATTGTGTATGACAGGAATCTACATATATCAGAATGTCTTTCTTTAGTCCTTTAATAAAGATTTCTTTTTAAGTCTTTCAATGTGTTCCCAGCTGTTGGCAGATTTTGCACTTTAAACCCTGACGGGGGAGATTTAGATCTGCAAAACACAGACGATGCAATGTAAACTAATCCACGTCATGCAGCCATTATGACATGCATGTTTTAAAATCATTGTAAACCTTTGGCAGAATCAGTAGCCGTCTAGTCCACATCATCTCAAGTGAATTTTGTAAACAAACAGAGCCTCAAACATACAGTAGAACAGCAGAAATAATTGTGTGCAACAAGGTTTACAGTACATCAATTTTTCCAGAAGTTGTAGGAGGTGATCTGATGTGTTTGGTCCCCACTCCTGTGCTCTTGTGCCTCGTAATCCGACCCAAGGTAATGCATAAAATGGCATTCAGTCCAAAGATAGCCCTTCCAGAAGGAGGGAAGGTTCTCTGGGCTCAGTCATCTTCTTCCTCATCATCCTCTACAGGATCTAGGAGGATGCTGTGCTTCAAGCAGGTTTGGAGGTAGTTCACCACTGTCCGCTGGAAGTGCTGGATGCTCCGCGGCTCTCTCAGGACGTGGCCCTCGTCTGGGTACAGCTGCAGCGAGTAGTTGGCTTCCACCCTCACCAGTCGACTCAGGAGCTCAGCACTGTGCTGGAAGTGTACTCTCGCTTTGGCCAAGCACACACACACAAACACACACACACACAAACATTGATGTTAGGAGGAAAAAACAAGGAATTAAAAGCATTCAACTGTAGAAATCTCACCATCTGCAGTTCCATGTAGAATAAGGAAGTTCTCATCTTTCAGCTTGTTAACTTCCTCCAGCAAAGAGGCAGTCTGAAAAGATATAGCATCATAAGATGAATGTTTTATTAGCTACCCATAGCTAAAACTAATGCAGTCTAACACTCCAGCCCTGCAATGAATTACACCTTCATAAAAGTTTAAATGTTCAGTTTTAGTTGAAACTCTTGGACGCATTCGTTTTGGGTAATAAACCTGCAAGTGAGCCCTTACCGAGTAAGCATGCTCCTCCTTCGCTGGAAGCCCAAGATACCTCTCTGAGAATGCAGCACCTGAAGAAAAAGTAGAATAACTTCAACTCAAATACCTCAACTTTTAAGCTGTTTCATCACAATTCTCATGCTGTCAATGTCTGAATAGTTAATGACAAGATCTCAACTTACTATAAAGCCTGAAGTCAGTTATCGGTGCCACAGCCGCCGTGCACTGAAAGAGCTTATCTGTTGCAGCTAACATCTTGAGGGTTAAATAACCTCCAAATGCCTGCAAGGTGAAACAGGAAAGTGCTAAAGTAAACAGGGCTGAGTGTAGCTTTAATGGCATCAATAGGAGTGTTGAGTTTCTAAAGCTAAAAAAGGCTGTAACCTTGCCATAGAGCACCATCCGACGATCATCAATGTACGGCAGTTGCATCAACAGCCTGTGTAGATATCATAAAAACCTGTTAGATGATCAATTCAGAGGCACATGTCAATCATAAAGGTTTATGCTGTTGCATAACTGCACTGACTCGACAACTCCAAGATAATCTTTGACTCTGACTGAGCCAAGCTTGCGTGGATCCACAGCGGTGGTCTTCTGTCCACGGCCGACCCCACTCCTGCCGTCCACCCAGGCCAGCGCCACATTGTGTGTGCCGGACAGGACCTGAGGCCAGTCAAGGGCAAACTCCTCTGTGACCGACTGACTGCCAGGAACGCCATCCCTGAACGACAAGACAAACTGGATCAGCCAAGGAGGTGATAGTTGTCGAGCTAGAGGTCATAGGTTGCAAAACATGTGACTCTCAGCTGTTATTCAGCATATTTGTTCAATGACACTTACACAATGATGAGGAGAGGGTGCAGGTTGGCCTCGTAACCCTGAGGTAGAGATAGTTTCAGGTGAAGATCTAAGGAAAGCAAAAAGAGATTGAATAAGGTCAGCTGTCCATGAAATTGAGAGGATTGCTGCTACATTTAGAGCCTCTGCCTGAAATACATCTGAACCTCTGAAGCACAGAAAAAAGATCTTTATAATGATCTGAAACCTGCAGGATTCCACGTCAAGCTGCCTTTAACAAGCTACAGCGAGCTCCTTTTTAAACCTGGAGTGAAGATATTTGTAACATAAGAGACCAGATAACCTATTGAATCCATTAGGGCCCTGTCATGATATCTTATAAAAAAGGGGAATAAATAATGTCCAATGCAATGCTAAAATTTGGTGTTAGTCCCCATCGCAACCATTTCATTGCAGTGAAATCACCTTTGAAACTTGACATTACTGTATAAAATGACTTGTTGTGACCGCTAGGATAATCACAGCCTCTTGAAAATGGGTCTGTGTGGGTCGTGAAGGGTTAATCCAAACAAAACATGAATAAACATGCATAGCCACACTCTGACAGAATACTTGGCGCTGGCCCTCGAGGACAGGCATGATTAACACTAATTACCTAATCACCAAACAGGGAAATTGGTTGGTACTTAACTTTATTCGTCCCTTACAGGCTGAGATACTTGCAGCCAGTGATTAATATAGTCTGACTGCTTGAGAAAGGTACTCAGCATGATCCATGAGTGCTTGTGTTTGTGTGGCTAATATTGTTCCAATCAAACCCTAACTAATTACAAAAAAAGCCAATGGTTTCTGTGTTGTACCATGGTTGTCAGCTGGAAGTGTCCTGAACAGAGTCTCTGGGAGCCTTTTGTCCTCCAGAGCTTTAGAGAGAAGGCTGTTATCCTCCAGGACGACGTATCCTGCAGGAGTAAAACATGTCAGAGTATCAATCCTAAACACCAAAACAGACGCAGTAGTAGAGCCTGACGGCTATATCAGTTGACCGATGTTATCAGCATAACGGTATCTGAACTGCCTGATATGTGCTGTTATAAAATCCTTTTTTGCATAGTATATAATGCAGAAAAATGTTGCCTGGCAGTTGGCTGACACTGAACAGTAATTACGTTTATTTAGCTATTTATTTTAGTCCTTTTTATGATTTACTTTCTCAGTAATGTGTAATAACTTTAAATATTATTTCATTCATTTTTATGTTTGACAAATTAGTTCAGAGTGGTGAAAAAGCAGTGCACAATCCCCATAAAAAAGGTCTGTAAAATAAGGTCTATATCAGAGGTGCCCAATCCTGGTCCTCGAGGGCCACTATCCTGCATGTTTTAGATGTTTCCCTCTTCCAACACACCTGATTCAAATGATCAGCTCATCATCAAGCTCTGCAGAAGCCTGATTAGGATCCTGATCATTTGAATCAGGTGTGTTGGA
>CAFUXE010000571.1:858769-920729 GCA_903364295.1 Serranus cabrilla | reverse complement strand
ATATAATTTAATTCATTTTTATGCTTGACACATTAGTTCTCTGGGTACCTCGAGGGCCACTATCCTGCATGTTTTAGATGTTTCCCTCTTCCAACACACCTGATTCAAATGATCAGCTCATCATCAAGCTCTGCAGAAGCAGAACAACGATCCTGATCATTTGAATCAGGTGTGTTGGAAGAGGGAGACATCTAAAACATGCAGGATTATGGACCTTGAAGACCGGGGTTGGGCACCCCTGGTCTATACAATCAGTATTGACTGAAACTGAGCCGCTGTCACTGCAGGTTTTTGCTCCAACCAAGCAAGAGCACACCTGATTCAAGTCATTCAATCACCTGAACTCAGTTGATTTGTTTATCAGGTGTGCTCTTGCTTGGTTGGAACAAAAACCTGCAGCCACGCAGCTCTTTCATGGATCAAAACTCCTGCATCAGACCATCATGATAGTCTCTTCACATAAACAGCTCTAACCGAGACCCGCAGACAGAGGGCAGTGTTCACAAGCTTAAAATAAATGAATCTACATTCTGGTGTGCTTGAATACACCGCGCTCTGCAGGCTGTTGCGGGAAACTGCAGACAAGTCTGTGTGTGTGTGCGCGTGTGTGTGTGTATGCATGTGTGAGTGTGAGATTATACGATTAATCAGACAAGCAGATGTAACACTCACTGGAGGGGTCCTTTGTACTGTGAGCTGTCACTTTAGGGATTCCTGGGCCTGGGGAATTTTTCAAAAAGAAAACATTATAAAACCAACTGTCTGAGCCGCGTGGAGCTTGAAGGCATAATTCCTGCTTGTGTATGTATGTGTGTGTGTGTGTCTCATTTACCTAGACAGTAAAGAGTGAAGTGGGTTTGATTGGGGCTGAATTCAGCTTTAAAGAAGCGGCATCCATCTATGAGGCTGCAGGTGATGCATCGGCGTTGAAACACTCCATCCAGGTCGACACTTGGACACAGGAATAAAGGGTTATTGACCACACAATAGAAGAATAGGACAGTCTAAAGTGCTTTGATTTGCTCCAGGAGCGGGTCAATTAATTGCCAAGATATTAAGGGAAAGTGTCAGTGTCCTGAGACAAACTATTCAGGCAGTTGACTTTTAAGAAACAAATGAGGTTCAATAAGGGTAGACATAAAAGCCGTTATACAGATCGCTCTGTTAGGTGGCGTCGAGTCTCTAAATGACCCTCTCCACTCCACTGCTTACAAATTTCATACAGGATTAATCACAGACCAAGTTTTAAACAAGCCATCGTCCCTCCTCCATAATATTGTGCTATCTCCTGAAGCCCAGAGCTATGTAAGCTAATAAAAAGTTATGAAACCTCGGAGGTTGATGAGGCAACAGACAAGTGTGTTCATCACAGTGGGGACCATAAGTCTTGGTACAGAGGCTCCTCGTCCACTGAGAAGGAATTTGTCTTTATAAATGTGTCAATTCAGCTTTTGGCCTGGGGAATGTACAGCACATAAGAATAAAGATTCACATATCAGCACATTAGTGTGCAGTTAGCCTCCTGAATGCTTGTTTAGCCCTGCTCGCGGCATGGCTCCAGGGGTGATAAAATTTGGTTAGTCTGTCCAACACTTTGATCAAAACTGACAGCCTGAAAAGATATCCACAGTGCCCAGAGTATTAACATTTTTCCTTATCTACTGAAAAAATATCCTTATCTACAAGATTGGCACAGATATTGAACAGAGCCCATTTTTGTGCAATAGCACCATGATGCTGATATTTGAGGTTTTGGCTGTCACCATCCTTCTTTGGAGCCAGAAGTGACCATATTTGGATGAGACGAGCAGTGTGCCTTGGCTGTAGACTCTAGTTTAATAAAAAGACTTGCTTACTTGCGAGCTATAAGGCAGACATTATACATCTTTGGATTGAAGTCAGACTCATTTTCAAAAATGAGGCTTAAACAAACAAAAAAAGACAGAAAAAGTGAGCCGTCCACAGGGCTTTGTGTCTAAGGGATTGTGTTTGTTATAGCTTTGTACAGAATCTGCTCAGCTGCCGTTTCAGAGGGAAGCGTGTTTACCTGTAAAGGTGTCTGCTTTGTCTGGATTCCTCTGCACTCAGGAAGTAGCTGATGATGATTAAAACAAAGCACAGACACAGCAAGTTACACAACACTATAGAAGCACCGCAGGGTACCTCTGGGTATTTAAACTTCATCATAATTATTCTGGATATCAATTATTCATGACATTAATATACAGATTCTGATACTTCAGCATGTTGATAAAAGCGCATTTAATTTTCTAAGCACCATTAGTGATGGGGAATTAAATCTGTTGTGCATCAAAGCATCATTCACCTCTAAATGAATGTGAGTGGAGGCCTGTGAGACAGGATGACTTGTGTGGAGGCAATGAGCAGTAACAAGCCGTGGGCTTTGGGACTGCTAACAACGGACTAGATCTTTCCTTGATTCTCTGTGATGCTTGCACCTCGGTCAATCAGTTCATGAGGGGTTTGTGCCCCCAGCAGGATAAAGACAGATTTAAGTGATAATCTGCTCTGTTCAAGTGTAAGTAATCCTTTAGCCTCTTCAGTGGCAAAGAATTGCCACAAGCAAAGCCTTTCTTTGGCCACTTAACTGAGATCAATGCGACATTTTAGTTATTTTAAATAGACAATCTCGTGTGTACCGTTCACCCAGAGTCTGACCTAACAAAGGAATTGGCTCTCAGTTTACAGCGAGACATGATCGTTTTAATGATGGCCACTGTAGGCCTCCTACTCTTCCCCCTCTGAGGAGGCTGCAAGCTGTTAAAGGCACTGAAAGGTGATTCAACCCGTCTCCACACACTGTGGCTCTCACATACATTTTTCCAGCCTTCTCATCGAGGGCGCAGAGCAAGGTGACGTCCCAGCTCCCCGATGTCAGGAAGCGAGGAGGGACGGAGGGGATGGCAGGCTGCGTTACACAGAGACACAGAGATGAGGAGCAACGTGGAAGCAGGCAGAATAAAAATAGGTGCAGCAGCGATACAGCAAGAGTGTGTCAGATAATAGAAGAAAGGTTCATGAAGTTAGACCGAATGAAGGCTGCAGAGAAAGTTCAGATACAGAACTTTTTAATTATTGCTCATTTTGATATTTAATAGTGAGACACAGGAGGGAAAGCCACTAATGCAAGAGTCCAAGGGTGTAAGACTTCACGACCCAACTTTTATAAAATATATGAACCCTTAAATCAACACAACGTCATTCCAGTCTGTACATACAGAGTATGTTTCTTAAAAAAAAGGGCATCATTAAACATTTTTAATTGCCCTGCTGTGGATGAATACATCGCTAAATTGAAATGAAGTGAACTATATTCCTTCCATAATATAAAGGGCAAACGACCATTAAAGTATTAATGTGTGAAATGACTCCTAAGATAAAGGTGCTGTTTTGGTAATTAGGGAGAAAAACAAATAGCTTTAATAAGACGAGGGGAGGAGATCGTAAGCAGACTTTAAAAGGTCTGCCATGCTGAGATCTGTAATCACACTGTTTAATTGGACCCCTGCTGAAATGTTAACGACCAATTTTGTCAGAAATTGTTCAAGGATGACATAAAGATGTAAAACTCAACGGCCCTCAAACTGACCTGGGCTGAAAGACCGGCGATGTGGTGAAACTCTCCACGAGCGCCTTGTTTTGCGGGCAAGATTGTATAAAACACAGAGCCGTCTGCTGAAAACAAGGGCACATCCTGCACGAGAAAAGCATTGAATCAGACAGGAAGACAGTGATGATAATGATGGTGTAATAATGAGACATAAGCACACAAACCTGTCGTTGATTCTGCATTATGTCCATGGACATTTTGTGCTTCTGTTGATTTAGAAATATGGAGAAATATAATAATCGCACCATTTGCAAAGCTTAAGCACTGTCTAAACAAAGCTCATTATGCTCATTAATTATGACATTATAAAACATTGGCTGTGGCTGAGTGAAATCTGTGAGGATTTACAGAAAGGGAACAAGCTACAAAATACTGCAGTACATCACTGAGGATTCTTCTCATGCAGCAAATGACCTTAAATATTAATCCAGCCAGTAGACGTTTGAGAGCTTAAGGAAATCAATCCTAACTCCCACAACACAGTGTAAAAGAAGCAAAAATTCTATTAAAGCTGTATATTGCAGCGGAGGCTGTTTGCGGATTACTAATGTGGAACGACTGATGACCGCTCACCTCAGAGCAAGCCCCCGTGGTGGCCTCGCACACGCAGAGCACTGATTGGTTCTGGGCACGGTTCAGCCAACGAACTGCGAGGCGGGTGCTGCTGATCCAAGTCACCATGGAGATGTAGCTGTCTCTGAAGAGGCGATGCAGAAAATGATACACGGGTAAAGTGATTGAAAGTGGTGCAAAGGAATCGGGGGGGAACAGAAGCAGTGAGGGGAGAGGAATTTAGACACAAGTCATGATATCTGACAGTCTGTGTCTAAAGTCTGAGAGGTTAATTTGGTTTTTACATTCACAGAGATGGACTACCTGGCCCTGAGGGAGTCAGGAGGCATCATCTCCAGAGTGTGAGCGGGACCATACAGATTCACCACAAACAGACTGACTGATGGGATACTTGAGCCAGCCTGTGGGCACAACAAAGAGGATTAGAAGAAAAAAAAGATCAAACAAACAAAAGTGTAAGTTTTGGCAAGTCTCTTTAGCCGGTCTGTCAGTGCAACAGTAATGTAACTGGCAACTGAATTGCAATGAAGTTTCAATCAATCAGTCAATTTTATTTGTCACATGAAAGTGACAGGGAGCGACTCCAGTGGATGCAATCCCGTCAGTTCATCTAGCTTGTGAATTATTCCCCATAAAGCAAACGCCTCCTCCTCTTTTCTTGCCAGAGTCCTCTGTTCTGTCAGATCAGTGCACAGAAACAGAGTCTGTTTGAGACAAAGATAAGCTTGTGTTTTGTTATAGCCTAGTTTTCTAACGCTAATTTTATTCTTTGAACATTTTTGAGTTACAATATTTGAAGCTGCATCATTAAGAAACCTCATTACACTGAAAAAGTACATTTCAGAATGTTAAGAATACATTTTATGTCTGGAACAGATTTTGTTGTTGTTGTTGTTTTGAAAATTGCGTACTGTCACTTTAAGAGAGCACACCTGAGTGTATTTTGCTTTGTAAAGCCAGGACCAGCTGTGGAGCCACACGGTTTTTATGTCCTGACCTGTTTTAGTTTATAATATCCAGCAGGAGGATTCTGTGGTTTCACCTGTTTGTGACACATGAGGAATAAATGTTTGCTTTTCTAACTATATAAGTGACGCTGAATGGGTTTTTATAAATGATCTCTGTGGGACGTGTGTAGCTGTAACCACGAGCTAAGTCGCCTTCTGCAGTAACAGTCTGACTGATTGGTGATGTACAGGCTGTCCAAGAATGTAGCTGAGTTTTGGTGTGACTGAGTAGCAGCTGATAAATAAGCCAATGTAGAAGTGCCAAAGACTACAAAACTTTAACCAAGTTTAAAGAAGTAGTTTTGTTCTGGAAACCTGATCAAGTGTTTTGTTGCCTAATCATAACCAAACGCTTAAAGCCGTGTTGTATATGTATTATAGTCTGTAGAGTATCCTGCTGTATTTTACACCCACGGATAGACGACTTGTACTTTAGGGTGAATCAGGGACCGTTTTGTCTCTCAGTTAATCCAACGCTGGGTGCTTTTTTTCAACTTAAGGCGTTCAGGGTGCTCATGCAAAAATGACACAACAAGGGGAGAAATGGAGGAACTCAGCAAAGGAGAAACAACAAGCAAAACGCTTCACTCATTAAAAACAACATAACAACATAAAGCCGCCCCAGGCTGCTAAAACGCACTCTGTCTGATCGGCCCTTTGCAAACGATTCACCTGCTAAACAGCAGAATTGGATGTACTGCGTCACAGAGCTGCTGTAGTCTTAAGTGTTGTTTCAGTCAGCTTTACCTTGGGGTAGGGGAAGACCACATTGGAGGGGTAGAGACCACCCAGGAAGTGCGGTATTTCCATCACAGGTGTGGCAGAGTTGTTGATGGTGAGGTACGCCAGCCGCGCCCCGTCCATCGACCACCAGTGGGCAACATACGTCAAGAGCACTTCCTCTGTTTAAAAGACAGTGTAAGTTGTGTTAGGGTTGGTAAAAAAATAGCAATTATCTACATTATGACACGAGTAATATATGCTGCTGAAGTATATACCACACAAAGCCTGAAACACAGATTAAATATGTCAGACATACCAACAGGTACCAGCACACAGATAACAAGACACACAGGACTGAGGGAGGAGTTTGCAACAACACACATACTTAGTTTCGAGAGACACACACAGATAAACACCCCTACACATATTCACACATCTGAGGGCAGATGTACAAGAAGCACACTGAGAGCTACATCAAGGTCATAAACCCACGTGAAGATGACCTCAGACATGAGATAGAGAAAGCCAAATAAGGACATGTGTGGTGTTGGCTGTCTTCCCCCAACAGTTTAGACCAAACAGATAGTTGCACATTCTCATTATAAAACTTTGTGTAAAAGTAAGTTAGGATCCTTTTTCTCTGATGTGTTTGCAGCTAACTGCTTACAGACTGTGATTTCTGAACAGATAAAGGTCCGGGTACATCCTCGCTCTTTCATTTCTGTCATATGAAATAGTTAAAAAGATTTCACTCTCTTCTGTTCTACAAAACAAATGCGCTTACACCTTCTTTTCACTCATGACAGCCTGGTTTTGCAGATTTTTCACTTAATTATCTGGAATAAGACTCACCTTCGTAAGTCCAGTCAGAGAGTCCGTTCACCACATTCTGCTCCAGGTCAGTGGTGGTGAGACGCAGGGCTTTGCTCGTTACACTCGGCTTGTAGTAGATGTCTCCGTCAAACACAAAGGCCTGGCATGAGCGGCACAGACAGACGGACAGTGCCAATCCATTATCAAAGACAGGCTCCGGCGTTGGCTGCCTGAATCGAGCGCCAGACGCCGTCCAACAGTAAATGAAATATCAGCCAGCACACACACACACACAAGCGAGAGCCAATACATCTTTACTCGCCAGTTAATATGCTGCAGACGAGCACCAACATAGAAGCCAATTACATTACAGGGAAGGTGGATGAATTATACTGTGAGTGTAAAACAACCCCATTAATGCAACACCGTCACTGCAATAACCTCTAATATGTGGTTCATCTCATAATGACAGAGACATGATGCCATTGATCTAATCATTATGAAAATGATGTCAAATGACTTTATTATTATAGATTGTCAAGGGCGAGGAAATCTCCTTATCATATTGACAGGTGTAGCCGATGCAGATGACACACACAACGCATCGATCAGGTAAATAAGCCGGCGGCTGCCTTACCAGCTGGCTCCCCTGAGGCCCCCAGGATGCGTATTGTAGCACTGCCTTCTCCTCCTCCAGAGGGTTAAGCTCCTCCAGATCCCTGGAACACACACAAATACTCAGACATAAGCCGTCCGTTCGGGCCGAGTGTCCCGTTTAAAGCCCTCTGAGGTCCATCCATGCCCTGGCCTTGAGCTTGAGAGAGACACTGCACTGTGAGGACCAAAGAGCAAGATGCAGAGAGGGGGAACAAAACAGAGAATGGAGTTCATGCAAGAATGCAACTTTTTTTTATATATATCCCTAACTGCACTTATTTCTTCTTAAAGACAGGCAAACACTTTCCTCCCAGGCATACTCAGGCAATGATCAATACTGCAGGTCCTCCTAAAATCCCTTTCACAACTATTCCTCAGAAGCTCCAGGGATGATCCACAGCTACCACAGAGTTTTTTTTCCCTCACTGATGCTGAATATGAATCTCAGGCAGTGAAATCTGAAGTACAGTACAAACCTTACGCTGAGATATGGAACCCTGACAAATGAATGCATGTCTGACAGAAACATGAGGCTCTGATTCGATGGGACACACTCTGAGGGAAGATTTTCAATCCGCAGGTCTGCTTGCAGTGGTGACGCTCATGCCCAGTGCAGCCCATGCATTAGCATTCATGATTCCACCTACCCATTAGCCACATTGTAGATAGCATAGGAGGCTGTGAAGGACTGAGAGAACACCTGAAAGAGGTAGAGGATATCATGCACACAGGTGTGCCGCACTTAGATGACAGCACACACATATTTTAGAGCTCACACATGCTCAAACACATGTAGAAAGAAATGCAAATGAAACAAAGGCTGTGAAGGACACTGCTGAGACCAACCCAATAATTAAGCAATAAGCAACAGGAAGCTGTTTGTATTCTCTAATGTATTCTAAAATCACTGCAAAGCACCACATCGACTGGCTTATTGCAGTAACATTATGCCCAAAGCAGTAACAGTGGGGAAAATCTTCAATTATGATTTTGGTAGGGAGGTAACAATACACTCAGATCACGATTAGATATGATTTACAATAAGGGATTAACAATGTGATTTTCTCGCTGTTTTTTTGTTGTTGTTGTTTTTTACAGAATAAGCTTGCAGACAAACTGTAAAACACAAACTATGCAATTAATCCATATTTAAATATATTTTGGTTCCTAACAATTATAAAAACAACATCTTCGAGATAAAACTATTATTGTGCCACATGCCTTTCACAACAATGCTCTCATTTTGTCTAATGCTATAAATCCAGCACGTCGCTTTTCCTTTCCTCTCCACTCCTCACTTGCTTTTCCTGACCCTATTGTGTGACTGGAATATGTTGAATATAGTTTACTAAAATGATGAATATATGCTTCAGAGTTTTACATATATTAAGACACCGATACAACATATCGGATCAAACTGATTTTGGTCTAATTTGTACTCAGGATACATTGCAGCACTGTCACTTTCTGTCTTATTTTATATTACATTACATTCTGAACTCCTACGACATTTCATTGTACTTGTACATTGACACAAAAGATATCTTTTTATCTATTTTTAATGTATTATTTTTTTTATATTGTATGTATGTTAAGTGGTTTTCATAATGTATGATTTTAATATTATTTATTTAAAGGTTTAGATATTATTTCTCCTATTCTTTACATGTATTTTTTATTTAAAGTTTTAAATATATTCAAAGTTCAAGAAAATCCACAGTCAAAATGACATATCATTTTTAACCTACAGTATTAATATTGTTGTGATTGTTACTGACTCAATCACAGCTTTTACTTCACTCTTAATTTCTTTTAAGTCATTAAGCCGCCGGCAGCCGTTTCATCCGTGTTACATCATCATCGTGATTACATCTGAATAACAGGAATTTAGATCATAGGGACCTTTAAGACTTAGTGAAGGAGACAACGTTTAAGACATGACATGTGGAAGGAAAGAGCAGAAACTAAGACGGACATTTTTATTAAATAGCATCATTACAGCTAATATCCTTCCCATTGAGATCTACTGTGGCTGGCAACTCTGTCGCAACCCTGACACAAGCATCAGCCGCTCAATGAATAATTAAATTAACACGCTGAAGAAGACTACGGGACCCGAATCAATGAATGTGTGCATGTGTGTGTTACCACCATTGATCACAGCATTACTTGGCATTTATTGATCTGTATAATTCTTTTTTTTTCCTCATGCAAAGGGTTTGAAACAGGCTGCTTTCCAACTGGCCACTGGAAGCCTAACATTCCCAGAAAAACGGCCCCTAAAGAAATTAAATGTCACATCTTCTATACAGCACACTTAGCGGTGAAATTGGATTTCTCCTCTGTGTTGTTCGTCCCTTGTAAGAAAAATGCATGGATGGAGTGACGCAGGGGTAAAGCTGCAGGGAGAAAGAGGGGTGGGAATAAATTCGAAGGCTATCTAAATGGAATTGAAATCTGATTGCGATGTAAAGTCTGAGCATGAGAGGGCAACAGGAAAACAGCTGTTCCAGTTACAACAGGAAAATAACTGCGAGGACAGGAAGAGGAAGGGATGAATTGGTCCAACAGGAAAGAGGGAATGAGGGAGATAGAGGGGAAAAACAAAGACAGGAAAGGAGGAGAGGATGCAAAGAGGGCCAATCAGAGCTGACAGGTACTCGACACACAACACTCCTGAGTGAGAGGGAGTATCGCTCTTTGGGGCCGAGGGGGGCAGCATTGCTGTGAGCGGTTTGTTCAATCAGCTGTTTATGATTTGTTAAGCAACCCAGAGATTCTGCTCATGATTTAACATCATGCAGTTGGTGGCAGAGGCTGTATGTCATTGTGTGTTTGTGTGTGTCAGTGTGATAAACAGACAGAGAGAGGGAGAGCATCTGTCTTGGAGAGGCAGAGTGAATTCTAATGTGGCTGCCAGTAACATATCATAAATCCTCCAGATTGCTCTGCTCCTCACCCCCCGGTTACTACCCACCCCCTCCCCGATCCATGTCGCCGAAACGTGGAGGTGGGGGCACAAAACACAGCTTACACATGCAGAAGATAGCGTGGGATAACGTGACTAAAGAAACTTACAGAGATTACAACACTGTATGCATGAGATATTGGGAATACACTGCAAGATAATAGCACCCCTCCTTCTCAACATTGTTCCTGCCTCACAAGCATTTCTGAGCAGCCCCAGTGTGCGCTGCCTTTGATACCAGCACCCATCAGCGTTTGCTGCAGAGTGCAGACACCACTCCGCTGGAATCTTATTTGTCCCTAAACAGCGCTGTCTTTGGCAGGTCCGATCACGCCTTCGCTCATCAATCCCAGAAACACCCATCCCCTCTAAACTCTGCCGCCATCTCTCTGAAAAAATATGCCTCTTTTTTCGTCTCTTTGGTTAAATTCAAGCAGGCTTTGAGGGAAGATATTTCCAGTAGGAAATCTGCTTTCCCTTGTTCCTATGTGGCCAAATCCCCAACTCACGTCTATGTATACCCTCTTATCAAAAGCCATTTATTTTCACCCACCAGGCGCAAAAAGCCTCCCTAAAGCCTCCAGAGCTAATACAGAATCCAGAGAAGCCTTTTAACTTTACCCACAGCCCGCTCATCCATTTCTCCCCAATGCAGCTTTCTCCTTTCAGCATCTTTGTCATTCTTTGATAACCATTCTGATTGATTTCAACTGGGCATTGTATCTGAGGCCAAATGGTGCATATCCCATTTTTCTCCCCACCTCCCTCCATCACAAGTGGCTTCCCCCACTGCTCTCTCTGTTTTTCTCTCTCCTTCTCTGCCACTCTCAGCAGCGTGCCGCTCCTCTTTCGAACAGCAAAGCTTGTGCCTGGCGCAAACTGCTTCAGTCAGCACAAATCCCCCCAGAGATAGACAGAAAAAAAAAGTGAGTGAGCGTGAGGAAGACAGAGCGGGAGAGAGGAGGAGTGAGCTGGGAAGACGGGGAGAATGGAGGAATATAGCCCCCATGCACACAAAATGCCAACTAGACTCACACAAACATTTCTAAATATACAAATGACTCCAGGTGGCATGCCCACTGCCTGGTTTCCTCGAGTGTGAGTACACACTGAGCATACAGATGAGGGCAGACAATTCCTGCTGACATCAAAGGAAGTATGCTAATGGCATAAATCAACCAAGGCAACCCACAGATTGGACAAAGATCTGAGCCCCGTCTCTTCTGAGACAAATGAAAACTGATTGAACGTATGTTAACCGCTCAATAATTCAGTTGGAATGGATGCAGTGTGTTGGTGACGGATTCTGTAACACAGCAACAGGCTCGTTCATCCCCCACCACACACACACACACACACATACACACACACGCTCAGAAAATATGATATGCAGTGATTAGAGGAAAAGCAGAAGTGTAAAAGAAACCCAGAGAGATAGAAGAGACTGAGAGTCTGCAAGCAGCAAAATCTGCTTTCGGGTTTTTAATAAAAATGTGAGGAAATGTGCTGAGGGCTTTCATTTCATCCTAACTCTGTTTTCTTCCGCCGCTGATTACTTGCACATTACACAGCTTGCCTGCCCCTTTGAGGAAAGACTCAACTATTTATTAATGGTGCGGGTATTTACAGAGTGAGACGGCTGGAGGAACCAAACTATTTGGTGTTCAAGTAAGGGAAGCAGAAAGATGTGTTTTTTGTCTTCCCTCAGTGCTTATCTGAAACCACCTGCGATTGTGATTCTTGTCAGCTTCTCATTAAAATTCCCCCACCGAACTAGCGATTTCATTACCGCAGCTCCAACTTTACCCCTCCATCTCCTTGATCTCCCCTCCCCCTGCTATCACACTGATCACTCACTCTAAGCTTTCCTCAACCCTCTGCACCTTCCGCCATCAGCCAGTTTAAATATTCAACTCCCCATATGTTATCCCTGCCATTTGGCGGGCGGTGTTATCGAGCTTAACACTGCTGCAGTAGCAGAATCAGCACCCACACACACACACACACCCTTTCTCCTCAACCTCCTCCTTCAAGCTCGCGCTACTCGTCTCTGTTGTTTCTTTGGGGCTCTGATTAGGATGCATGTCAATGTTGTTTCGCAGCCACCGGTGGCCCGCCAGACACGTGGAGGTGTGCGAGCGGGAACAGCGTGTGTTTGATTTTGGTGGATAATTTATGACACTGAATGTCTTCTGAAGGTTGGCAGTGATTTCTGGAATAACTTTGAGTCAACTTAGCATTCAGAGAAAACTTACCGGTCGAATGTTATATGCCAGGAGGACAAACCTCTTGTCTGCAGACACTTGGAACTTAGTATTGGTCAGGTCCTGCAGAAAAAAAGAAAAGAAAAATCAAAGAAAAATACATCAGCCCTCATGTTTCCTGGTTTATAACTCAAAGTTGGGGTCGTTTTTGATGCTCTGTGCTCGACCCCTAGAAGAGCAAGGTCAAGACAAACTTCTTGGGCTCATAGGAATGAATGGGGCCCCACCTTTAACACTGTAGTCAGTTGTCTTTATATATTCATGGTGCTGAGCAATACACCTGCCATGACACAAGCCCTTTTCAGAAATTTTTTCATTTTACATCTTTATAGTGGGAGAGAAAGGGGAAGACATGCAGGAAAGGGCTCAGAGTTGGATTCAAACCTGGGCCACCTGCTTGCCTCTGTGGTATGTGCTCTACCAGGTGTGCCACCGGGACACAAGCACTTTTCCTACTGCGTTCATAGTGCCGTAACAAGCATCATTTCGCCTGAGGACAATCATACTGATTCTACAACAACGTAATATTGGCGACCATTCACATAGCGATCCAGCATTGTGAAACATGTGGGAGTAAACGGTAGTGGCGTGTAACAGAGCAGAGGCAGCAAGTGTACAATAAGCTACAGCAGCTGCGAGTGCATTCAAAACAAAAATGGCAGAAGAGCCGGCGGACCTGCTGTTTCTCTACAGACTCAAGCAAACTTATTGTGCATTTTGCTGAACATGGTTCTGACTCAAGTGAGAGGCGTGTTTCTGATGATACGGTCCACTTTCTTTTTTATTATCTGAGAGCTGGTCGCACAAATAACTTACGTCACATATTTTCCATCTTGTCGGCTCCACCGGTTCACATTGATCCCACCTTGAACAGTCTCGCCAATTAAACGCCTCTGTTACTTCCACCTATTATGCCTCTGGGTTACCAGACCGAAGGTGAAACGTCACAGTATATATCACGGCAGTCTGAAAGGGGCTATAGTTGTTTCCCCTAGCAGTACTAGAGTGTAGGCTATTAACAGGAACAAAAACCTTCATTACAGAAGATACACTCCTTATGCTTGAAATGCTTGAGTTTGGTACAATGTAACGTCTCTGGTCTCTTTGTCTACATCTGCTCTTAAACGTACTGTGACGAGTGACGGAGAGTGAGCTGCACCCAGCATGCCGTTCTGTGGTGTGACAGTTAATAGAGGTCCCAATACACAGTGTGAACATAATGCACTAATAAATATGCCCCGCAGCTCTCACGCCAGACATTCAGGTGTGAAGGGGATTTGATGAATGGTTGTCAGGAAAATCGAAAGACAGACAAATCTTCCTAAAGATGCTTTTGCCATCTTTCTTGTATCTGTGTAAAAACACTTTTACACAGTGTTTTTTTTTGATAAAACACTTCATGCTTGCTTCGTGCTTCATTCAGTGAGTTTCCATCTCAAGGTTTTACACTACATGCAGCTGAAATCACCTCAGCCATTCATTTATTCAGGGAACCCCATGTGTGTTTTGGTATTCATGCAGGATTTTTTTTTTCTGGAATTAGCAACAGCGGCTGAGATAACAAACCGTATCATAACACAGAGGAGAGGCTTGTTCTCAACCTGACAACACAACCCTGCTTTAAGCTCCTCGGTGATGACCCATATAAGTCTGTCAGTGTCGTGCAGAGGCGGTTTTTCGAGATGATGCCCTTGCTTGGAAAATTCTCTTTGAAGGCACATGTTGGGGGCTCACAGAGCAGCCAGATTTGGGGGGAAAATGAGCCGATACTGTCACTCTGCCAGATCTTTTTTTGTCTCAAGTGTGGGATGTGGAACAGCGGGACACTACAGCTCCTACGTATCTCGATCTGGAATCTGGAGTCTCCTTCTCTATTGGCCAGTCAATTTGTGCAGCTGTCTGTGGATATGAGCCGATCGATGCTGAAACCTGTCGTCATAAATGGTTTTGCAGTAACTCACCAGGGAGCTGTTGTCCACCAGAGTGGAGGTGAGGTTGCTGTTGAGGCTGAACGACAGGACGTGCCCTTCTCTGGTGCGGAGAGCCACTTCATTTTCTGACAAGGTTAAGACAGTTCAGGGAAAAGAGGTCCTGTGTTATTAGAGAGATGACTTAAATCCACAGAGACTGAGAAGGCTGCCAGATCTCCAAACTGGTAGGTCAGCTTCAGGTTATATTACATTAGCACTTTGCCAGTCGGGAGTAATTTACCGTTCAACCATGCCACGCTGGGGTCATGAACTTTGAACTCCTCGTTCTCCAGATCCTCCATAGTGAGATGGGAACGGAGTAACAAGTGAGATTCATCTTCAGAGGCAAAGAGACAAGAGTTAATTAGTTCATCAAAAAATGTGTCATGTTTACAGTAACGCAAAAGCATCCTGGAGCCTGGCCTATATTTCTGCTTCAGATTCAGTTTGCATTTTTAATGTCGCTGTTAATGTGTTTGAAATGTTTGTAAAAGTCTTTGCAGACTGGTGAATCTATCAGCCCATATTAGACTATCAAGGATGTATTAAATATACTGATATCAGCAAAAATATGACGTTTTAGGAAATGCACTTTCTTTAGACGACTCTCATACTGTATCCATGCATTAAATATAATGCTACAGCCAGCAGCAAGTAAGCTTAGCATCATAACACATCATATGTTGGTTGTTTAATCATAAGGGATTTTATTCCCCCATAAATTTGTCATATTTAGTTTATGTTACAGACAGAAAAAACAAGATCTAACATGTTAATTTGAGATCTTTCGAGGTGTTGTTTGAAGAATATTGTCACTTTTTGGACAGAGCCAGTGTAGCTGTTTCCCCTTTTCCACTCTTTGTATTAAGCAAAGCTAACTGACTGCTGGCTACAGCTCCATATATGCCCTCCAGGCATTGTAGGGAGTGCTATCAATCTTCTAATCTGACGCGACACCAGAAAGCGAATAAGCGTATTTCCCAAAATGTCAAACTTAATTCCTCATGTTGCAGCTCCTCGCTACTTTCCTGCTTTTGCAGACAGCTCTTCTTACCAGGTGAGAGGAGGATAACAGAGAGGATGACCAGAGACATAACAGCCAGGATCACCACCATGGCAATTCCTATGCCCTTCCAGTTCCGCGGGGGACCATCTGAACTCCCCAGGTCCTGATATGAAAAGAACACAGACACAAACACAGTGATGAATACGAGCACAGCCGAGGAGGAGACATTAGTGCTGCTTCATTTCCACGCTCTCACAGAAATTTCTCCCCGCCAGGCACATCAGTACAGTGAGCCTCAGGGGGGATTGAGACCAGCCTTCAGCGTCACACGGACCTCGCTGAATTGCTCTAATTTTCCGAGTGAGAACTGCATGTAATTGTTGCATATATGAAAAATTGTGCCATAATGGCGGCAGGAATTTTGGCCGCACAATTTTCCTCCATAGACGCCTCATTTCATCTGCTTCATGACTGATGGGCCATGTGTGTTTTCCCTAAAACAGAAGGGGGGATGGGTGAAGTTATAATAAAATGTGTGGTGCCTGAAAAAACAGAGTGCTTTTTATAGAAAAAGCTGTTACCTTTTCATCTGCTTTGGTGGATCAGGATTTATTCAGCAGCACTGGATGAAGTTGATAATGAGGCAATAAAAATAAGGAGATGTAGATGGGACTGTATAACTGTGTAATAAATTCTAAAGCTTCAGCTTCCAAGAGAGCAAAAGTTTCTACAAGTCCTTGTATTTCCTCTGTATGTGATCAGGGGGAACTGATGGAATGAGCCGGCATCAGTATCAGTTATAATTAAACACAATTGCATGCCGTTCCCAAGCTGTGCTGCACTCCCTCATAATGAGTGGCTGGCACTGCTGGAGCCACATGGCTGCTGGAGTGTGAGAGTTCAATCACAGAGCAGCCATAAAATTCACCCTTTATTACGGCTGTCCACCCCTTTGGCTTAACCCTCACAGCCTTGCCCGTCCTCATCACCTCCCTCCAGGGAGGCTGGCAGAGGAAAGAGGGTATCTGTGCTTACTGGTCAACAGATTGCTGCTCCTCCGTGCTCCCTGGGTGACACCAGCTGTCCTCCTGGCTGTACATAACACTTCGTGTCCAGAAACATACACGTCTTTACCTTCCTTAACCATCAAACTGAAATGCACAAAATGTAATTTTCTGCCACTAGGAGTCTCTCAAACAAAACAATTACAAAAGACAGCCTGTAGACAGTTCCTGAAATGTTCACGGTTCAGGAGGTTTCACTTTCCAAAACAAATGGACCTTGACTGAAACTGGGAAAAACACACAATAAAAAAATCAGTCTCTCAGATGCTTCCTGGCTGACAAAGGACGTCCTAGAGAGGCTGCAGGCTGAGCTGTCGCTAGTTTCTCTAATAACTTCACATCCAGACATTTAGGAGGTTTTCACCGGGAGCTGAGTTTTCTGTGAAGGTCACCTGCTCTCCCAAACAAACAGACCGTGTGAGTAAAACCAGTTACAACACTGAATAAATCCTTTAAAAAAAAAGTTAAATTGTCTGAAGCTGTTCAGCAGACAGCTACTGCTAACATTTGCTAAACTAGTTTCCTCTGATAATTTAAAATCCTGATTAATTCCTTCAGCCGGTTTAAATATATAGTTAACACCTGGATCTAAAAATGTGACTTAAACTGAATAAAAATGCTAATTTATGGCAGCTAAATTCAGCAGCTTATGGCAGACAACCACACCGCTTATGCATCCGCAAAGGGGATTTGACAACATTGACAGCCGAATAAATTAAAGTTAACTTGATGCAAATTCCGGATTCCTCTAGGTTTAAAAATTGTGCTAAACATTTGGGATACTGTGAGAACACAATTCAACTAGTCGTTTTTAGATATTTCAATGTGTAGAAGTTACATATTATACCTTTAAAGCTGCTGGCACATCGTGTATTAAAGTGCTGGAAAGTGAGATTGCACTTACATAACTGGAGTCAAAATGTCTTAAAAACCCATTTCGGAAAAGTGAAACATGGTGAATTCTGCAGGAACTGAATAGTAAAGGTCAATGCGGTTGAACTATAAGGAGAGAGCTTTTGTCATTTTTCTTCCTGCCGCTGTGTGCCACTTATATTTTATTAAGATAAAAATCCTCCACATACCTTTTTTTAAAATCACTTTTGAGAATTTGTTTCAGAGGTTTTCACCTCTTATTGTAAGGAAGCGGGTTTACTTTATACCCAAGATGAATGGAAGACACACAAGGTCTGCTCTATCTCACTGGTTGCCAGCGCAGAACTCCTGCCAAGGTCTCATCTTTAATAGATCTCCTTGGCCGCAGTATCATAGCATGTTCAAATTAAAACCACTATCACTTGCACCTGCAGGGATGGCTTTTAAGTAATGTTTGAACTCTCAGTGCAGGCCAGAGCTGGGTGATTGATGTCTGAGGCTGTGTATCTGCTGGCCTTTCTAACACTCTGTTTTGTCTCATTCTCCTTCCCTCTCAGCACACAATCTCTCAGTGAACCACCATTATCCTTCCATCAGATAAAGAAACCTACAGCAGTCTAGGAAGGCGTAGGGAGTACAGAGTCAATACTGGAACAAACTGCATCGTCAGCACTTTCTGTTTGTCTTTACCCTTATATAAATTTGAAAAATTGAGAATCTTTCTTTGCAAGACAAGCTGTGTATACGATATAAACTGCATAAAAATGCAATCCATGAAAAGCAATGGTTCTATCTCACGGTTAGATATCATCAAACATATAAAGAATACGATTGTGATTCCAGGATCTCAGTTTAAATTAAATTTCTCCACTTGACTGATTCCATCACAGTGTTTTCATTTCCAAGTCCTCCGTCTAATTACTGTGTGCAACGTGAGAGCCGAAACATCCTCCTAATGGGATGCACAGCTCCTATCCTTCCCCTGGGACCAGACATTAGACCATCCTTCCAATTAAGGTCGCATCGCGGTTGCAACAGACCGGGAGAATCCCACATTTGGGTGGATGAGGAGTTTTGTCACTTTTGCAAATGAGGCACAGATGCGCTGAGAAGAATCCCCAGAGTGAACACTGGTGAGGCTGCTGTTCCGACTGGTCGCTGATCACAATTTCATGAGGGAATCTAATGCTGGACACACTGCAGGTTCAGGTGAACAGATGATGAGCTGGGCAGTCAGTCAGTCAGTCAGCACCCTGATGGCCAAACACATACAGTATGTAAGGTTTTCAGCCGAGCCAAATCAAAAATGAATCACACTCAGACCTCTCTAAGTGAGCCATCTATTTTATTCAGCCAGTGAGATCTCACTGGAGTTGGAGTAGAAGCTTAGATGAGGTGTCAGTCAAACACCAAAGGGTGCGAGAATGCAAATCAAAGGTTGTTACATTTACGGATAACTCTCCTCAAGGAATCCCCTTGACGAGATTTTTTTGGCAAGCCATGCAGAACTGCATTAGAGAAGAGAGGGCTCCTCTGTTTGCCAGTGGAGCTAGGGGATTTTCACTCAACCAAATGAGAGAATCGATAAGGTGTACAGTTGTACAAGGTCCAGAGGGAAACAATTAATAGCGGGAATACAGCCATAAAGGAGACTTTTAGGTAGATGCCCTCTGTTGAGCACAGCTTCTAGCAAAAGATGACACCTCCCTGTGGAACGCCAGGCCTATTCTGACCTTTACATAATTTTCAATTCAAGAATCACACTTATTGGACTGGGAGCACGTATTAAACTGCACACAAACACATCCCAGATAACTGTTCTTTTTTCCTCAGAGCACTGCACACACAATCAAACAATTCCAACTGTATTGATTGAGTTTACACACTAAAAAAGCAAGCCGCACTTAAACACAATTACTCAATCTGCACAGTGTGCAACACAAATAGGTTGTGCAGAATCCAGGCGGTGGTAGGAATTCATAAATTAGGCTCTGGAGACCTCCTTAACTCCATCTTGTGTGTCTTTGAGGCATGGAGAATCCAACAATAAATCACATGCAGAGGAAGGAGGGAACCAGCGCGGGTTGTTTGGGGATTCTGGTCTTGGATTTGCATACCTCTAAAGCCCTCTTTAACATCAGGCAATGATGTTTATTACTTACATGACATTGGCAGATGCATCAATGAAATAACCACTGCCATAAAGAGGGGGAGATCTATTGGCAGACACATATAGCCCTCGATATAACCTATTTGCTCTCTATTTTAATGATACGCTGTAATTGCTCACAAGGGATAACTGTTGATTATCAAGTTACCCACGTATAACATGTCAATATCTCTCACTACTTCCTTTAAAATGAAGGTCATCATTAAATCAGGCTGTAACTACTGTGTAGCATGAATAAATGGTAACCAACATGCTGTAGTAATGACGCACAGCAGCTCAATATTGATTCAAATCTCAGCTATCTTTCATCAAATCCTGAGGAATTTCTGTGCTCCTACTCACTGCGCCACCATTTCTCCCTTTGTGTTTGTTTTTTTAAAAAAAACGGTAGGTGGTATAGACAACATATGGGACTAACTGGGCAGATTTTTTGCCCTCGAGGCTTCTCCCAGACAATGCAGCACACAAGCCTTTGTGAAATGAAAGACCTGCCGCTTCAGCCTCTAGTGCTGCAAGGCTGCCCTACTGTCTTACTCTTTTCATGCTACCCATCACGCATAAGAAAATTTACTGTACAAAAAGGGTCCTGTATGAGGGAGCTTTTCCTCGGCATGTCCAGCTGCTCACAGTCACTTGCCTTTAGGAAACAAGCAGCATCAGTAAAACACATGTGAGAGAGCTGCGGGTGACGTGATGTAGTGTTACAGTGAAATATGAGAAAGAGTATGTAACATTTCAACAAGCCAAGACTCTTCAGAAATCATTCATCAGCAAATAATAGGCTTAGAATACCCACTATAAACCATAAGAATTCCCCGTGTCATGTTGTAACATTATCTGTGTTGAGGATGAATGTCAAAGCAATATGGCCTTTTAAAAAACGAATTAAATCTCTGTTATTCTTCTCTAATGCCGGAGATTAACTGAGCCAGAGCCAGAGAATTATGGTTTCCTGGCATGGAAGTGTGATGTGGATTTGTTATTTGTCAGAGAGAGGTGTCACAAGTCATTTGTATCAACTCAGCAACACTCTTTGCTCCCACTGTATTGTGGCACATGTAATATTACGGCAAACAAACATAAGACACTAATGGCAACACACATTATCCCCTACATCATTGCATCTTCTCACCACCGTGACGATCTGTAACCTCAGTTTGCCTCAATAATTGGTTTCAAGTGTACAGCACATTGATTGGAGGCTGTGGCATGACATGTTGCAACATTTGCAGATAGTGGATTGACGTTTATAAGCCCCGCAGCCCCTTGTGGCCCTCTTAATGCTGCAGGATTATCACACAGATCTCACCAACATGTGTGAAAAATAAACTAAAGGTTAATGTCAAACATCATTCATCTTGCATTCCAGTTAGACATCATTTAATTGCTCCTGTAGTCTCTCACACACTTTCTCCACCAAGGCAGCTGTGTACTAATCATCCCATGATTGAAACTCTTTCCCAAGAAGAATGACAGTTTGATTAGACCTAGTAATTAGTTGACTTGGCAATGTTTTAAATTCTGGCACAGCTCTGTTGAGGATCTGAGTAAATATTTTCGACAGTCAGTGATGCAGCAGGAGAAAGTTTGATTCAAAAAAGGCAACACGGCATGTTACAGGAGTTAGGTGTAGCTCTAAATCATGTAAAATCCAATTAAAATCAAAGTTTGATATTCAATCTGACGCAAGCATATATCACTATCAGTTATATTACCTTAAATCTTTGATGACTAGGCTAGAAGTTGCACAAGTTGCTTCTGATACAGAGGTGTACTGTTTTTTTAAATAAACCAAGAAAAGTCACATTGGAGCTGACGTGCATGTTGCATTTGAATGGGAGTGCTGCATTAAATAATAATTTACATAAAGGATATTTCAGTAAATGCAGCTTGTGATTTTATTAACAATTAGTGTTTATAGTGTGAGCAACAACTACAACAAAAAAACAGGATGTTGGTTCATAGTCTTTGTTCAATGATTATACACCTACACAGCAGAGGGATAATCAATCATACAGTGCAGGCTGTAGGTTTGAGCCTCACTGTGCACTGTGCACGTCCAGGCTGGAGGGGACATTTATCTGCTGGGAGAAATCATTTAATCTGAATAATAGACTGACAAATTAGAGCATTGTTAATATTATGCTATAAAAGTCTGCATGGGACAGAAGGACAATAAGAGTGAGAGGCACTGGACGTCGAGTTACCACACCAGCCTGCACCGCAGTGCACAGAGTCAACGCTGTCCAGGAGATGAATATTGACGGAAAAGTCTGAACAGGCGTAATGGCTAAAACACTAATCGATAATCAGCGTATTGTGGGCGAGGAATTCCCCGCTGCACATCAGAGACTACACACACACACACATGCACACACACACTCACAGCTATAAATCTGAAGAAAAAACTAAGTAGGGATAAAACAATAAATAGAAACCACACATACCAGCTCCGTGGTCATGTTTTGTTGAGTTGTGGCAATCATTGTAATCCGCAACAAGGTCTGGTGCCTCTGTAGCTTCAAAACCCGCTGAGCAGCTGCACTGTTGTCTTGCGGAGCTTTTTCTGCATGCTCTGCTTCTTGCAAGTTTGTCCTCACCGGGCTGGTGGTCTCTCTCTCTCTCTCTCTCTCTCTCTGTCTCTCTCTCTCTGTCTCTCTGTCTCTCTCTCTCTCTCTGCACGGGTGACTCTCGTTCACTCAGCCGCTTATTTCCAATCTTCTTAGGCTATTGATTGGCTCAGATATTAATCATGACAGGAGGTTGGGTTGAATAGCTATACTACACGACTTCAGCTGTTTCAGCATTCTTACAGACAATCAAAATTGAGTGAGCGATTAACAGCAACTTTTATTCATAACTGTTTTTATGTTTGATGGAATACTGATGTATTCCCATCATCTAGCAGTATAATTAGGTTAAATAATATTAGGCTGCGCAAAATGGACCAGTGCAATATCCAAATCACAGGATGTGCAATATTGTTAAAGGCAAATGTGTCAAAATCCCTTCCTGACTTAAGAATCTTGTAAGATTTCCCAACTTACATATGACAACATTGTATAGTCAGACCCTTGCAAATAAATAAATAAATCACCGTGATCATTTTCATAGGTTTAAATTCAAATGAGAATAATGATGAAGAAATTATCATTCAATCCAATATTGGACTCATGCTGTGAGAAAGAACAATTGCAATAAATGTTATTTTTCCTAAATTGCGCAAGCCTTTAATAATAACCTATAATAAAATATTTATATAATTCAGTAGCAACTGCTGCAGTGCCTTCATTTCTTTAGAACTGTAAAAGACATGCTCGATACATTTTAACACACAAAAAAATGGATTACTGCAATAACACAAACCAAAAGCAAACAGAAGAAAATGGAGCAATGCGACTACACAAGCAGCAGATTCTGAATTATGCCTTAATCATTTCAAATCAGATATTATGTTGACTTACCTTCATGTCCTATAACTTTTATTACAGCCCTGAACACAACACCATCTTTCCAGACCCCCACCTCTGACTTCAGCCGAGGGTAATTTGATATTTGTGAATGATTCACCTGCACTAAAAACTAAAAACAGGATTTCATGAGGTGGTGCCTTTTGAAAAGTAATTCACAGTAATGATGTTGGTAAGTTAACTCTATCGAGGATACAGACAGGGTAGTGACTACATACACTTTGGCACACCGGATAACTACACCACAGTATGTTCACTGCAAATCTTACCCTTTCAGTAAAGACATTTTAGCAAGTAGTTGGGAAAGCTGAATGATATTCCCAAATCCAAATTTCATCCGTTTATACCCCTCTTATTAGTCTTCACTAGACTCATAAAGACTATCCAGAGTAGGATGAGGGAAAGTTGACTCAAAGATATCTGTATATTCAGGCTGTTTCAGGACTGATGAAAATCACTTAGGACATTACACGGGTCAGTAATGTTTAATCTAACAAGTTATACAATATATTGTTGAATTTCGTTTTACTTAAAGTGTGCAATGAACTCTGACTGCTGGAAATTAAAGCTGGTGCCATTTGTTATGTATAGCTATTTCCTGTCAAAAATGGCGGCGTATACAAAACAAGTCTCTTGTCTTGGTCAAAGTCAAAGACACTTTGGCAAGTCACAATAGCCAGCTGTAAAGAAACATTTTGCTGCTCCTTCATTCTACCGATGCATGAAATTCCCTCCCACCAGCAGCATATAATGTCAGCTAACTAACCTTCATGAAGTGGCCCACAGTCTCTCCAAAGTCGTTATTTTTCCACTTACGTACTCTATGAAATAACCGTTTGTTCACCAGTACAGTTACTATTTTGAAAGTTGTGACCGGAAGTTAAAATATTTTCCGTTCTCTGATTCCTGCTTCTTGGTTCTCTATTTGTTTATTGATTCTGTTATAACATTACGTTTTGAAACTTTGGTTTAACATTCGTTTGTGGTGCTTATTTCTGTATGTTTGTGCCTTTTTTTGTGGCAGCACTGTTGCGAGAAGCGACCGTTACGCTGGTTTTATTTTGAAAAATAAGCACGCGGAAGACATTTTCTTCACTCGACTGTGACATCAGCGCAGCGGTCTTCGCTCATTGGCTAGCCGCGAAATTTGAAATTCAACGCGCTCACTGTAACTGTGGCTGCGGAAGGATGCGGACAAAGGTGCAACACGGTGGTCGCTAAAAACAGAAAAGGAAAGCAGTGCGTGAAATTTCCCCCGAAAGGGTTTACTGTCCGACATTTCTCCTGTACCGAAACGGTAAGTAACTGTTGCTAGCTAATCTTTGCTAACCGTGTAGATACAACAAAACTTTAGCAGCTAAAGTACCCACCGTGTTGTTTTTCAATCATAACGGCACTAGCTTAAGCGTCTTAATTAACGGAATTCCCTGGAAATGTTCAAACAAAATAAAGTAGGAGAACCAAAAGCCTAGTGAAATTAACTGAGCCTGCGGGTACACTGGGGCGTATATATATTTTGATACACTATTTCCGTTGCAGTTACATTTGTGGATAATCCCTATTTCTTCTTAACATTTGCCAGATGTCTTCATTTAGCTTCTTTGAAAATCAACCATACACCCGTCTTTTCTACACAGAACTATAACCCCAGTTATCATATGAGTTAAATTTAGTATATGTATCTCTTTTAAGAGTCTCCAGGCATCATGCAGACTGCTGTGCTGAGCCTCCAGAGCTTATATGATAAGCTGAGGACCCAGGCTGACCTTCTCAATGAGAACACTGAACCCAGTGAGTAGTTTATCCTTGTTTTTATCCTTACCATCTATCATTTCAGAAATATGCATTATGAGGCATCCCATCTAGATGCCTGTCACAGTGTTATGTGCATCCTCTTTCCCAGACTTCATTCAGATGGCACAAAACTTTGATGACTGCCGCCGCAAATGGCTGAGGGCAGAGCAGGACTTGGGCTCTTGCAAAGAGGTGCTCACCAAAGCAGAGACAGAGAGAGCTGCTTTGGAGGTCAAACTGAAACATGCCCGCAACCAAGTAGATGTGGAGATCCGGCGCAGACAAAAGGCAGAGTCAGACTGTGAGAAGCTGGTATGTTAGATCAAATACAAGTCCCTTTTTTGTTTGTTGATATGTTAATTTAGCCTGCTTTGTTATTTCATCTGGTTTAATGTGTTTCTTGTTTGTGCTCTGCTTGCGATTTCTGCATTAAAGGACCGTCAGATACAGTTGATCAGGGACCTCCTGACCAGCGAGGGATCCTCTAACAGCATCCAGCTGAGTGCAGAGCAACGATCAGCTCTTGCCTTCCTAAACACAAACTGCCAGGCAGCAGCAGCCACCCTGAACACCAGCCGAAGGTAAGAAATTCACACATACAGCAATCTATATCATAGACATGTTTTTATAGTTCATTCACTGCTACAGTTTCTTTTAAACATATTGATGCTGCATCTGCTACATTACCCATTCTTGGAGCCATAGGGTGAAATACAGAGTTCAATCAGTGTTCCTGATTGTTTACCCTGTGGGGGGTTTCATCTGCATGTGGGAACATCTGGCCCTAGAGACGCTGCTGCAATACAGAATTGTATTCACGAGCTAACTTCAAACTGGGAACTCATTTTCTCCATCTCTTCCCATCGACGCCTATTTTTCACATGAGTGCACCACTTCGGCACATTTTCAAACCACACTGAACTCAAATGCACTCCCATTTCAACTTTTACATTTAAATGACAGATGAAACAATTTTAAAAAATATTTTAGGTGGAAGTAAACTGTGGGAAATACTGCAGAGTGGTTGAAACATTTTCTGTTTCCCCTGACAGGCTTACAACGATAGATGAGTCCGCCTCTATCCTGTCAGATATCAGCTATGACAAAACGGACGACTCTCTGGTAAGTACTTCCATTTCCACTATAATGTAAAGTTATATTACCATCAAATAAAGTCAAATCTTTCGGTTCAAATCTGACTCTGATGTGCTTGATCTGTGACAGGATTGGGACTCCTCCACTGTGAGGACCCAAGTGAGACTCAAGAAAAGAGAAAAAAGGGTATGTTAAGTGCACCTTATCTCTTTACTTTGCGTTTGAAAGAATGGCGTCATGTCTACTGGAAACACATATTTCATGTCTGTCTTCTTGATTTCAGCGCTCATCAAGAAATCACGTCGATGGTCCTCCGGGTGCCTCCAAACGGTCTCGATCAACAGGCAGAACATCAGAGAGGGTAGAGTTACTGCTTTTACAGTAGTGAAATATTTTTACAAATGACCACAATCAATCCAAATATATACAACTGAAATATGACGACCAAAATAAAACCTGTTATCTTTGGCAACAAAAAGTTGATGCTATGACAAGCTTGTAACCAGCTCTTGATGGGCCCAGATGTTGGTCGGGCGTTTAAGGTTATTCTGACAGTTATTTTTATTATTTGTGACAGGGAAATGAGACCCTCGTGACAAAGACCACGGTGACTGTCCCTGCGAATGGAGGGCCTGTCGAGGCCGTTTCCACCATTGAGTCCGTTCCTTACTGGACTCGCAGCAGGAGAAAGACCGGTAAGGTTTTTATTATGAGGCAGTTTACTGAATGTTGGCAGGACTGGGCCTGTTAGCATATGAACTTGATTCTTCAAACCTAAGCTTTAAATTGATTTAGGATCAAGTGATTTGCTTCTTTCTTCCTGTTATGGACATTTCTGTTGTACTTTTTGCTGTCTAAATCAGTTTCAAAAAGTTATTATCATCATTCTGTCAAATTAAGTGACAGAATGATGATTAAGAATTTAAAAATCTATTTAAAGATGCCTTTTAAATGTTATGATGATTAATGTTATTCCAATAGGTTCATGTCAGATCGTCATCCGTCAAATCAATCTACTGTAACTCTGTTTTCAAGATATAAATGGGGCCCTGTTGTGATGCAGCCAAAATGAAATGAAAACATAATTTCATTAAAGGAGACAGCACTTAGCCGCCCATTAAATCTCCCTTTCAGCCGCCATGGAGTGGGACTCTGAATCTGTCCAGTCTCAGGATGTCTTCAAGCACCCTGGCATCCCAGAGGAAGAGAAAAAAGAGGCGCCCAGCACGCCGCAGAGCCACGGGGTTGTCCGTCTTCACGAGTTTGTCTCCAAAACGGTAAGAATGGCATTTCTGTGAGGGGAGCTTCAGAGTCGATTCATCTGAAATAGGAAACGCAGACGGAGACGTAGCCTCCTGATCTGAGAAGTGAAGCTAATGCAGAAGTGCCCTAAACCTGCATTCTCTCTAATTTAAGGCTTCAAAGCAGAAGTCCACTTATTCTATACATTCATTTTCTTTTCAGAATAGTGTAAAAGTATAATTACTTAATTAAGTGGAACATCTATGTAGTTGTTGACATACAATCTTTACCAGCTTCTTATCATGTGAAATTTCTTCTTTCTAGGTCATTAAGCCTGAATCGTGCGTGCCCTGTGGAAAGAGGATCAAGTTTGGCAAGATTTCACTGAAGTGTCGTGACTGCAGGGTGGTCTCGCACCCCGAGTGTCGCGAACGATGCCCTCTGCCGTGCATCCCCAACCTGGGTGCCACTCCGGTCAAGATCGGGGAGGTGAGCGAGAGCACTTTTCATAACTAATTTCTCTCCTGATTGTTCCCACAGCGCTCACACTTCAACCCGTGTCTTATTTGTCCCCAGGGTGTCCTCGCAGACTACGTCCCCGACTCGTCGCCCATGATTCCTCCTCTCGTGGTCCACTGTGTCAGCGAGATCGAGCAGAGGGGCCTGCATGAGGTGAGTGCTGTTTTTACCGTCCTAAAAAATATGCAGAAGTGTGAAAGATGGTAGAGCCCCACACCCCAGTAGTTATCTGTAATGTCTTTCCCTTAAGCTGCGACGGGGAGCTGTAACTAAGATTTGACAATCTGTTCCTGGGAGATTAGATTTGTTATTGGGCTGTGGGAAGCCTCAGATCTCTTGATTGCTTTATGACTCTGCTGTTTTCTCCTCTTTCTGTTGTTTTTATGCTTTGCTTAGGGTTGGAAAATTCTTATGAAAGTTCCTATGGGACACGGGGAAAAAAATGAAATGTATGGCTTGTTTGCTCAGGCTGTATTTACTATTTCATAAGAAGCTACAAGTAAACCTTTTCCCATAGGAAAAGCAGACATAATTGAAACATTTATAGATTAAATCCATCCATATGTCAAATCAGCCAGTAGGTTAGTCACCTTGCTGTCAGGTAACCCATAATCAGTGTAGGCACGAATATCATGTAACACCGACTACTTCTGCAAACCGAGCTAGAACTACTGGTGACCAGTTTCACAGTTAATGTTGAATAATTGCATTTCTTCTCTCTCAGGCTGGACTGTACCGGCTGTCCGGTGCTGATCGCACAGTGAAGGAGCTGAAGGAGAAGTTTCTCCGCAGCAAAACGGTCCCAGTCCTCAGCAAGGTGGACGATATCCACGCCATCACCGGCCTCCTCAAGGACTTCCTGCGCAACCTCAAGGAGCCTCTTCTCACCTTCCGCCTCAACCGTACATTCATGGACGCAGCCGGTATGTGGATTTAAAAATAGACTATTATCTTGGTTACTGTTTCTAATGTGGAGGACATTAAAGGAAAACAATTGTAACTTTCTGTAACTTTTTAGTGGATGTCAAGAGTTTACCCAACAGACGCATTAAGTGTAGGTTTAATAAGTGCTTCTACTTTGTTTTTACAATTTGTTTTGAGCTGTGATGGAAATCTCCAGGTGGGAAGTTGCCTGGAACAAACAAAGAGATTGATCTTTCAGTTTGTTAGCTTTAAGTTGTTAATATATCCACACAACCTCCCATTTCTTGGACTCTGCTGACAAAATGTTTTTCTTTTTCCCCCCTCAGAGGTTTCCGACGACGACAACAGCATAGCTCTGATGTACCAAACTGTCGGCGATCTGCCACAGCCCAACAGAGACACACTGTCTTTCTTAGCCCTTCACCTGAAGAGGTTAGTAGATACTCGTCTCTAATTATAACACAAAAACCTTGTTGCAACTACGTCTCATGTCTCTCAATGCAGCTGATTAAAAAACATTCACTCTGCTTTGATTCCTTCATTTTCCTGCAACAAACTAAGTGTTGGGATTTGCTGATATTTACAGATCTCTCTTGTCTCGCTGTAACTGACCTTTTCATTTTATTCTGCTGAATCCAGCACATTTAATTGGGCTGTCTTGCTTTAGGCAAAGATGTGCCAAGAATTTAGCCTCATCTGTATCTGTCTCATTACCTGATTTATAGACAGGGAAATTATTCAGTTTATTTCACCTCAGGTTTAGTGTGAATGGTGTTTTTGTATTTTATGAGAGACATAATTGAATCAAATCTTTCAGAGTGGCTGACAGCTTGGACACAAAGATGAACATCAGCAACTTGGCTCGAGTGTTTGGTCCAACTATTGTGGGTCATGCAGTCCCTAACCCCGACCCTATGACCATCCTACAGGACACCAAACGACAGCCTAAGGTAGGCCTGAGCAACTCATCTGGTCTTTGGTATATCATTCTTCTTCTGTGGTTTTTCATAGAATTTCCCGTTTTTATAAAACTTTAGGAAGCAAACCTTCACTAAGCAGCTCTGTAGTCAAACTCTGTTTTTTCAATGCAATGTACAATATATGTTAGACAGTCAAAGTTCGTCCCCTTCTTTGGACCATCAGGGGACATTTCTCTGGAAAGAACATGTACTGCACCTTGCTTGGCTTGGAAAATTAGCATTTAAATTGACAAACATCTTATGTGCATTTCATGGCACAATTCAAACAGGATCAAAAATGGTCTCTTACTGTTCCTAGTGTGCACATTGCTTCCAAAAATAAGGTCCCATGGGGTCCATCACAAGGGGAAGGACAGTCTATAACCACTGCCAAAAGAAAGCAAAACATTACCATGTGTTGTTTGCTGAAAGGAGCTTGTTTTTGTTGTCAGCTTTAACCTTGGTGAGAAATACACGGCATGTATTTTTTATTGTATTTTTTATTGTGAAGCACTTGCTCCTCACAATAAAAGCCACCAAGTGTTCTGCCAGTTCAGTGCTTTTAATCTGAGCTAACTAATTAGTTTTGTTTAACTAATGTAAACGGTGAGGAAGATATTGACGAGATAAAATTAAAATCCGGAGCGCTTGATTACATATATGCATCAAGTTCTGTGAGCCCCTCATGAAAAAGAAGTCGGTCTGAATCCAGGAGTATTGGACTCTGCTGGTAACAGTGAAAACGGGTGTAACAAAGCCTGATTTCACCGCTGCTTAGAATAGAAAGCCGTTTTTGTCACTGTGAAACAATATACAACAGAATGTGGATCACTGCTCCTTATTTAGTACCTTTGGGAGACAACTACACATGCAAAAAATACAAGAAAATATACTCAAGGCAATAAAACACACAGTTTAAAATAAGTAAAGTGCAGAGTTCTATGTGTTATGGGAGGATGTTCAAGCCTACAGTAGAAAATGTCCAAAATGAAACTGGGATGATGTGGAACAGAATGAGTAAATTGCAGCATTGCATGTGTTAACTGTAAAAAACCAATGAAGAGCAGCATGAGTGTAAATAAAAAGCAACAAATAGAAGCATTTGTTACCTGCTTGGTGTGTTTTCAGTGTAAGAGGATTTTCTTTTAGTTTTAAACAACTTTTGAATAAATAATTATCATCACACTCTTTAGCAAAAAACACAGTTTTAGTTGTGTGACCAATCTTAATAACGTACAAGCGGAGACCACCAAAAAGTTAAATACTACACTTCACAGCATTATGATTCAACACTACAGACTTTTGAGTTTTCCCCCTCGGTCTCGTCCGGGGCGTCCACGTTACCAGCTCAGCTCTGTGGGAAGAGGATGAGGCAACACGCTGAAATAACCCTGATCTCTTGCTTTCTCGCTAATCTCTTTGGGTGCAGGTCGTGGAGCGTCTCCTGGCTCTGCCGGTGGATTACTGGGGGCAGTTTGTCATGGCAGAGAGCGAGCAGCCGAACTTGGACCACCTGATCATCGAGAACGCAAACTGCTACGCCACCCCCGAGAGAAGTACGAGCTCTCTGCGCTCTGTTTGTTTCTCTGCAGTGCTTGTCGAAGTGTTCTCGGTGTTTTGCAGGCTGATGTTTTCACTGTAATGTTTGTGCTGTTGCAGTGAGCATGCTGGGACCTCTGACGACTCCAGAGCACCAGCTCAATAAAACCCCGTCCTCCAGCTCCTTGTCCCAGCGCATGAAGTCCACGCTGACACCGAGGTAAACACACACGTTCAGTCCCCCACTGCCCTCTTCTAATAATCAATGATCTCGTGATTAATTGCCTCTCGAATCGCTGTCGCATGCTGCTGATTAAAATGTTTAAGAAAGCTATAAAGGACTTCTTTTCACATTTAGAGAGGCTGACTCATTTGACCATCTTTCACAGAAGTTAATCTCCTGCACAATATCTCATTATCCTTCATCGACTCTGTGTTATTGACCTAATACCATTAAATACCATTATGTGCGCTCTGTGTTGCAGATTTGGGAGCAAGAGCAAATCAGCAGTGGGATTTTCTCGCCAAGGAAAATTCTTTGCATCTCCACTCCTTAAATAATCCAAAGCAGCTACACTTAACGCTTTATTAGAACAGCAATAACAACCAATAGATTTTTTTTTATTAACGCATAACATGGTACTGCTTCTGCAGCGGCTCCAACGCCTCCATCTTAGTCTTCTTGTAATCGTTTTAATATTTCAGAATAGTAAGAGTTGTGTTTTGATTATTTTACGTGTTTGTAAAGCGTTGTTTTTTAAGGGGCATTTTATCCCAAAATCCAACATTTTCTTTCACCTGTAGTGCTTTTTATCAGATTATTCTGGTGTGAGTTTTGTCTGCTTTCTCTCAAATATCATGGAACTATGTGGCATCAACTTGTGCATAAAAAGCCTGAAAAATGCATTTGAAAAACTTGACAGTAATGTCTCTTTCTGGAAATCATGACCCGGTTACTCCAGATAATCCACAGAAAGCTTCATGTACAAACTATTTTCTTTTTCGGTGTATTTCCGACAAACTCAATTACCAAAAAAGGTTAGGATGCTGTGTGAAATAAGAACAGAATGCATCAAATTCAGCCTTATAGGTTTCCGAAAAACAAACCTTTCCTGGTCAGAGCAGTTCAGAGTTTTTCACTGTATCTTAACTCTTTTTGGAGGCGTGTTGATTATTGAGTAACAGGGTCATGAGGTGTGGAAAGAGATGTTGCTGCTGAGTTTTTAAAGTGTATTTCTGCTTTGAGCGCCACAAATAAAGTGGCACAGTATGCTGTTATATGAGAGAAGGTGGATATCTCCCAATACTCTGCAGCTCACACCAAAGCAATCTAATAAAAAGCAGTTCAGACGAGAAAAAAAAAAGTGAGTTCAGGGCGACCTGTCCCTTTAACCACATTGAAGATTTTCCTATCTATGCACACGTGTGTGTCTTTAGAGCAGATGCTTTTGCTAAATGTCGACTAAGGCATGCTGATTTCACCTCCTAACACAGGATTGTACTGTATATTACTCCTTCTGATGAAGGAGGGGCACACGGGTGAAAATATGTACAGTTGCGTTTCAATGTAATCATTTCTTTTCCCAGTTTTTCAACTCATGTGTCACTCAGAAGTGGAAAAACTGACTTTTAGGCATTTCATTCTAGGTTGTAATTGAATGTGTGATGGCGAGTAACATCTTTTACGTTTTTTTTATGTTTGTACTTTATTAAGTTTTGATTGTCTTCATCCTCCAGTAAATTGTGCTGTAAATGTTTACAAGCTCACATGCCCTTTTGTTTTTTTATACTATAAGAAATGTATAAACAGGACCAGAGGGCGGGACCTTTTCTCTTCGGCAGATTTCCAAACTCGACTTTGAGATTAATGTTAATTTGTATTAATCTCTTAAAAAGAGGGACCAGGTTTTAATATCTCCCCTGCCCTGCCAGTGATCGCTGGTTTATGCCAAAGCTTTCATCTCTGTCGGATCGTTTTGCTCCTCTAATGTTTATTGCTCTGTGTAATGTTTGTACTGTGGGAGGATGCTTATGAGTAATCCCATCAAGAAGGCAATTACTTTGTAAGATTAGCCAGTCAAGTTGCCGTGGCATTATTGATTCACTATTAGCACAAATTTTGTAAACAAGTACACGCTCTAAAAGTCATGTAACTTATAAAATACATTTCTAACATTTTACTAAAACGTCTCCTGTGCTTTCTGTTAAATGCTTAATGTTGTTTTGCAGCTCTGAATCCAGCAGTGAGACGGTGTAATGGGAGAGTCTGCAGCCCACTTTAACACAAACTTAACTGTGCTGCTGTGGTCGGCTGTACTTTGACCTCTGCACTGCATCCATTTGTAATATACGACCCATAGTAGGATTACTGCCGTGTGGTTGGATATCTGCTAACAGCCACGTCTGTCTGAACTCTTGTAAAGGGTCCAAACAAAGCCTTGAACTTTTGGCAAATGCTTATTTTGATCTGTTTGGAATATACTTCAATTTGAAAAAAATTGCATAAAAATACTTGATTTCATAAGATAATTAGGTGTTTCATCTTAATTACACGTGACCCAAAAATCTTAAAATATGTGAAATGGAAACAAACTATTTGTCATATCGGCATATTGACATTGTGCTCCATGCTGACATGAGTTGCTTTTTTTTTAGCTTACATTTTTAATAACCGTATCAATGGTAAAAAAATTAAGATGTAATTATAAATGCTTCTACTTTGAAAGTGCTTGAAGTTTATTCTCAAAGCTGTACAAACCCTGTTTTACACTAATTAATTCCTTATAAACCAATGAAAAGGCCTTTTATATTCAAGCAAAGAACGATTCTTTACTTATCTTTAATATTTTACTAGTTAAATTTATTTTGTTTTCAATTTATAATGATCAGAATTCAGTGAAATGCTTCATCTTGATATTTTTTTCTGAAATACGCTTTTTAAAAAAATGCAACCCATCAAATTATTCAAAGGGACGTACATGATGAAAAAAAGATCGAGAACCTTTAGTGCAAAAGGATTTTTTGGAAAGGATCACATTTGTTAACATGCAGTTAAATGTCCTGCTGTGATACTCTGATCTTTGCATCTATTTATAATTTATGACCTAAAAATCAAATCCTTTAAATCGAGAATTCACTTCCTTTAGTCTTTAAAGAGGTTTTACTGTTCATCCAAACGGCTCAATGCGCTTATTTAACTCTCAATCAAGTCACTGCAGAGATGTGACACAAGGGGGCCGTTATGTAAAGATTATGTACGATAAACTGGAATTTATTTTACAGAAGAGATACAAAGCGACATTTCAGCTCCTTTCAAACATGGCGAGTCTCGCTCAGAACACTTGAATATGTCCTTTCTTTGTGTGAGGCAGTAATTGGTACAATCTCCAGAGAAACATCAGAATTTAGGCCACGGCCAGAGAAGAGGAGTGTTCCTGATGTAGTCCTGGAAGCCTGGGTCCGACCCCCACTTCTTCATGGCCTGCTTCTCCAGGATGGGGATCCCGCTGACGTGACGCAGCAGGAACCAGACGAAGAGGGGCGACGCCACACTCAGGTACTGGTGACCCTCCATCACTGACGAGGCCGAGAGCCAGAGACCCGACCACTGCAGGATCTCTCCAAAGTAGTTTGGGTGTCTGCTGTAGGCCCACAGCCCGCTCTGGATGAATTTCCCCTGGAGGCACAAAAATAAATTGGACAATGCAGCTACTGTACGCTGAAGTGAATGATGCATGAAAGGTTGCACAACTCGAGGTCTGTTAAACTTACAGCATTATCCGCGTCGCGCTTGAAAAGCCATTTCTGCTGGTCAGCAATAGCTTCGGTGGCGAAGCCGAGGCCCCATAGAGTCCAGCCGATGTAGTCCCTCGTTCCCAGAGGCACATCTCGCTTTTCGCTGTTCAGCATGAGGGTGGGCAGGAGGGTCATAAATACCCAGACGGCTGAGAAAAACAGGAAATAATGAATCATCTCCAACCAACGTTACCTGAATACCACCATGAACTAGATGCATGCAACTTACAGTAACCAACAGCTCCTACATAGAATAAATACATACTAAAAGCTGGGAACTAGACATTGATTTATGCAAGGCGACCCTCCCTTTCACTTGAGTTGGTCAAGGACTTTGGCACCAAGAGGAAGGCATTTGCATCCCTGCACAAGTACCTTGAATTGTCCAATATACAAAGAAAGTCCCTGGGCTGTCTCTGACATTGTTGAACCTGCGATCATGGCCGTCCTTCAAGATCCGCATGAAGAGGAATGTCCCCAGCCTGCACAGAGGACATGATTAACCAGAGGCATTATTCATTAACCTGACTTTAAGGTTTCACGTTCATTAGTTCCCACTCTGACCTCGCCAAGGACCCGACATGAGTTAAACCAAACTCTGCAGGTTTAGAGCAGAAGAGGGTAGAATCAGTATTCCTCTGCTGGAGTTTTATGTGCAGGGGGTGTCACTGGGTGTTTGACAACAGGGGTCAACACTGCTTTACTAACCTGAGTCCCCATGCTGTCACCATCCCAGTCTGCACCTTCTGACGGGCATGACTGGCTCCTCCCCAGATACGACTCAGGTGGGCAAGTAGTATAAATGTGCCAGATCCTGGAAGGGAAAAAAAGAAAAGAGAGAGAGAGAGAAGCTGCAGACTCAGGGCGGTTGGGACATGGGCATGGCGGATGGCTCTTCTTGTTGCACAGTAAGGCGTGTTCAATAAATCTTTTACCCGGCAAGCATACAGCAGACAATTGGTTCCAAAGTTCAAGGGTAAAATATCCAGGAGCACAGCGCTCGGGGAAGAACCAGAAGAGGACGAGTGTCAAGGTGATTCATTTGAGAAATTATAAAGAAATCAATCATTGGTGTCGACAGGTAAGATACACTGTTTCACATGTGATGAATTATTTTACAGTTATCTGGATTTAAGCTTACAGGCACCTCGATCGTCGTCATACTTCACTTTTTATGCTCAGAACTTGTCACAAGTGTCACTCACCTTATTGAAACTCAGTGTAAGAGTGTAAAAAGAGCAGATACTGGGGCTGCAACTAAAGTTTATATGAAGCATTATTTTAATTATAGATGAATTTGCTAATTCTACTCTATAAAATGCCAGAAAATGGTGAATTTTTTCTTTACAGCCCAGGGTGACGCCTCACCATTACTCGCTTTGTTCAATAAACGTTCCAAAGCCCAAAGACATTTACTTAATTATTACACAAGACAAAAAAGCAGAAAATCTTCACAGTTGAGAAGTTGAGGCGGAGTTTAATGTAATTAATGCTGGAAAAAAATACACTAAAATAATCAAAAAAGTTGTCTAATTAATTAATTCTTGCAGCTTTAGATAAATCAAATCTTACTACTTTAATGTTATAAAATTGCATTACTAACCGACTGCTGTTTTAATCATTTTCAGCCTAAAATCAAGTTTTTACACATGCAAAAATGAAACTATGTCGAAGCGATTACTAGTAGGTAGACTGGCTGTTAGTTTTTAGTTGGGGGCCTCTTTTGGGTTATAAATGGAGCCCTGGATCTGCCTGCACGGCCCTGCGGACACAGGACCACGACGTTAAGCTGATTGGATCTTTTTGCAGCTTCTTAGGATGAAGGAGGAGCTTTCTGGCTGTTTCACAACAAAGCTGCTTTAGATAATACTTGTTTCATAATGGTGACAGTTAAATACCTCAAGGAAAAACGCATTTTAAAATATTTCAACTCACATAGTTAAATTAAGGTTGAAAAATCTCGAATTTTCTCGCTTTTCCCTGAATAACAAATCTGTAAACGCATTCAGCACAAAGGGAAGTGTTCGCATGTTTCTGTCATTACCTGCCAAATCATAAAACTTCTCGGTCCTGAGCGCGGCGGCCACAGCCCAGCCGGCCCACTGGATGCCCAGGTCGGTGACGGCACATTTGATCAGCGTGCTGCCCATGATGAGGTCCTGCAGGTCGGCCAGCAGCGCAGGAATCTGATCGGACTTTATCATACAGCCACTCCTCCTCAGACACCAACAGAAACACAAACACTTCGGTTAAAGTTCACAGCCACCATGATACTGCTGGGAGTGTCTTCCTGGCCGCAGGGAACTCTGGGTATTGTAGTTATTAGAGGGTTAGAGCAGTTAAGGTGCTTAATTACAAGTAAAAGACATTGTACTGCTTTGAAAAGATTAATTTACAACTATAATATTAGCAAAATGGGCTAAAAAATAAAACAACCCATCTTTAAAAAAAAGCTTATCATCTTGTGTTATAATATTAAATGGTGCAGGGTTCAATTTTGTATATATTTAGGGCAGCATGCACTATTTTTCAAGCCATTTGATAATGGAGTCCCTAAAAATCTGCAAGGAAAAGGAAATAAAAATCATCCTGTTGATGATACCAGAACATTTTTTAAACACTTCTGCCAGCTAAAAGAGGCAAAAATGTTGGAATTATATTCGATTTATATAAGATTTTTTTAGGAAATAGTATCGTAGTAGTAGCATAAAACAACCCCCCATGACAATGTTAGATCAAACCTCTAGATGGCGCCATTTCCCAGCATTGGAGCTATTTTTAAAACCTAAAAAATTTCGGGATTTTTAACAAAAATTCAGGGCTAAAGCCTCTAAAATAAATCTATATGCAGGGCTTTCATTTTAGATTTTAAAAAAAATGTGTCAGTTTTCCTTCAGCCCTTCAAAAGACAATTCATCTGCATGAATCCAAGCAATTTCAATAGGTCGTTTAATACCGCTGGTTGGTGCTCAGGACCTAATTAGGAGTAATATAGAATTATTATGTTCTCATAAGAGTAAAATAATGTAATGCTGGATATGTTTCCACTACTTTTACTACTACTGCCACAGTCAAAAAGTCACTGCAGAGAGCTCTGGAGGTTGGAGAAGAAGAATAACATTTCTTCTGTTTCTCTTCATCATCAGGAATAAACACAGTCGAGACACAACATGGCCGAGAGCACAAGTCCAAAAAGCAGCTCTGGCGACTTTGCAAAAAAAGTCCAGAGACAGTTGAGCAGAAGCAAAGAAAAGGTAACAGTGTGAGGTTTTAGGTTCACAAATAACTTATTACCTTTAAATATTTGTTGCTTTGAGGTATGTGCTTTTTTTCTGCAGGTGCTGCAAAGACTGGGGAAGACGCAGGAGAGCAGAGATGATCAATTTGAACATTATCTCCACGAGTTTAATGACCAGCAGGTAATTTTCATTCCCTAAACACATTTAAATGTTCAAACATTTACCACTGCTGCAGCTCAGGTAATCAAACACAAAAACAGTGACACATTTTAAGTAAAAAAAAAAAAGCCTCTTATTAACTATTAACACACTGTTTTATTGTCAACATTTCTGTTTATGAGTATTTTTATTGTTTGTTTGTTATATTCTAATCGTGTTTTATTATTATATTTTTGTTTGAATTTAATGGTTTGACTTTGATTGTATTTGCCTCTGTGTTGTCCTGAGGGCAGTTTATTACCAACATCTCTTTCTGTTTTATTATTAATATTTTTGTTTTTTTCATGCCATTCAATATCTGTATTCCTTTAATTGCCTGATTTTATTTGCATAAGTCATGAAATGTTTTCATGTAAAGCACTTTATAGCTTATGTGAAATGCACTTATAAATAAACTTTATTATTATGACTGTTATAATAACAGTCATGAATCTAAAGGCTGTTAATCATGCACTCCTCTTGTCCATTCGCAGACTGATGGGAACCGAATATACAAAGACCTGAGGAACTACATCAACGCAGTTCGAGGTGAAATCTTTGTTGATGCTGCAGAGCTGCAGATGTGTGTCCTCTGCAGGTTTGATCTAAATAATTCTTCTGTTCACAGACATGCGTGAAGCTTCGAGGCGTCTCTCCCAGTCTGTGTTTGATGCTTACGAGACGGACTGGGTTGGAGAGGAAGATTTAGGAGCCATAGTGGAGGTCAGTGTGATCATCAGAGCAGCTGCAGCCTCACCGCAGCACATTTGTGTTTTACAAGCACAGAAGCAGCAGGAATCACATCGCCGGGGGAACAAAACGCCTTCTTTCTCTCGCTCTTTCATACATAATTAATGCAATATTTATGCTGCGCCTTTTAATAAGGGGGAGGACCTCCTGTGGAATGACTTCGAGGTGAAGCTATTAGACCAGGCCGTGCGCACCATGGAGTCCTACGTGAGCCAATTCCCAGATGTCAGGGTAAGACAAGAGGGAGCAAGTACGCAAGCAAATAGAAAATGAACACACAGACATGAAAAGGGCCTGAGAGCAAACACACATCAGGACGCACAAGGAGTCAAAACATGCATACACATTATCCTCTTCAATCTGTAGGAGAAAGTAGCCAAGAGGGGAAGAAAACTGGTGGACTATGACTCTTCCCTTCACCACCTGGAGGCACTGCAGACTGCTAAAAAGAGGGATGATGTCAAGATAAGCAAGGTCAGCATTAATGGCAGGAATATTTCTTCTCTTTTTCTGTGTGTTTCAACCTTCATCTGCTCAAAAATATACTTTTTCACTCTGCAGGCAGAAGAAGAAATGCACGCTGCCAAAAGTGTGTACGAAGGCATCAACAGCGAGTTAAAGGAAGAGCTGCCGGTGCTCTTTGAAAGGTAGCATTTAGTATTATCATATCAAACATGAGGGTGTAAAGTACACATTTACACTGTGTTGGGATGTTTTTTTTTCCCTTTCAGCCGTGTTGGGTGCTACGTGACCGTCTTCTCTGCTGTATCAAGTTTACGAGACATCTTCTATAAGGAAATGAGCACGGTATGTGTTCCTAAAGGCAGTTGCCACACAATACTTGTTGTTATGAAATAGCTTTTTCCCCTGACCACTCCTCTCCTCTTTCAGCTCAACTGTGATCTCCAGAATGTGATAAAGGAGCTGCAGGCTCAGCATCCGGACAAAGTGTTTGCTTTGAAGGGAATGCAACGGTACGGTTTTTCTTTTCTGCTTTCAATGTTTTTAGACATTTGGTTTTAATGGTCGGCAGTTCAAAGAATAGTCTCTGCAGAACTTCACAGATCACAAAACACTGGAGATTACACTTCTCCTCTCAGCTTTATCCCTACTACGACAACTACAGGGTTGCTTTCTGCATTTAGTGCCAACTTTATTTACATGTTTTGTGCATAGGTGGTGTATGAGACAATGGGCCTCAAAACCTTTCTTACCTTTGATCAAAACTCGTAGATTTTATAGTTGTTTAGTTATTTGTTGTCTGTGGTTCATTTTGCATGTAGGTGTCTCATTGAGGTGTTTTTTTAAATATCTTTTTGGAGTGGCTTTATTCACCTGTGGTCATTTTGCACCTCTTTGTAGTTGTATTATGTAATTCTGATGTTTTGCCACCCATTTTTAGTCATTTTGCGTCTCTTTGTTGTCATTTGGGGCCTCTTTTTTTTAGTCATTTTGTGTCTTTTGCATTGTTGTCTTGTGTCTCTTTTTGGTCATTTTGTGGCTTTTCGTTGTCAATATGAGCCTCTTTGTTGTTCTTTGTGTCTCTGTGGAGCTATTTTGGATCTTTTTATAGTCTTTTTGTGCCTCTTTGTCATTCTATGTAATATTTTGAAGGGGATGGCCCAGGATAGCTGTGACACTTTGGGCCCCTGGGCCTGTGTCTGATGGGCCTTTTCAGTAATCCAAACCGTGCCCAAAGTATGTTTTTATATCCCACAGACTGTTTTATATGGATCTAAGTGAAATATTCAACCTATTTCCTTGTTTTCTCCCTGATATCACTTCAAAATATTCCAGCTACGGCTCCCTGAAGAGACGGACTCTGATGTCGCCGAAGGCCTGGAAAGCCAGCTTCTCTGATTTCCATAAGAGCTACAGTCCTAAACCTGGTCCGAGGTTGAGCTTCAGGTCCCCGGAGAAGCCTCGTCACAGCACCCTGTCCAGAGAGAGCAGCACCCTCACAGCCTCCTCACACTCCTCTCTCCCCGAGAGCCCCACCTCTGAGTCCAGGGACCTGGACGCAGGATCCAGCCACAGTGAGGCCCTCGGCTCTCCTGCACAGGACGAAGCTGCAGCTGCAAACGAGCTGAAATCAGGAGAAGAGAGCAACGAGGCGGAAGAGGAGAAGGGTGAGAAAGAAGAGGAGATTAAGCCTCCTGCAGAACCAGATAATAAGGAAGACAGTGAGAAAGCGCCCCCGAGTGAGAGCAGCTCTGAACTGAACAACTCGTGTGATTCAGTGAGTTTGGATCTCCAGCTGTCTGCAGCAGACAACGGCCCGCTGCACATTGAAGAGGCAGAAGACAGCCCAGCAGAGCTCGACACTCCTAAACCAAACGGACTGGAGAACGGAGAAGTTTCTGGGATAAACTCTGACACGAAGGACCTGAGCATTCCCCACAAGGTTTGTCAATTTGATTAGCTGAGGAATGGTGATGCAGAGCTTATCTATGTATTGTTTTCTGACGTTTCTATGTGTCCAATGTAGGATGCTCCTGCAGAAAAGGAGGCGTCTCTGGACTCCAAAACCACAGAGGTTTAAAGTATTCACACTTCAGGTTTGTATGTTTTTCACGCACACATATTCTCTGATTTCCTTCTGATTCTCACTGAGCTTTTTATAAACCTGTGTCTGCCTTGTGTTAAACAGAGAAGCACAGAGGAGATGGAAGTCAACAGCTGCACAAAAGAAAAAATGTCAGACAGCCGCACTGAAGTGTCCATCTGTGGCGTCAGGAATGCTGGACTGCGTTGAATGTTGCCGTTAGTTTTCTTATTTATCTTTTATTGAAATCAGTTGTACATACACGACACACGACTTTGTAACAGCTATGCTTCATCTTTAGTATTTTTTTCAAAAGTTTAGATACACTACTGCAGGACTGGACTTTATCCAAACAGATTGCATTATATTCTGCACCAAACAGGTACATTTAAAATCAGATTTTTGTGTTTAATGTGAGCAAACATAAATGTGTTTATAGGTTTGCATTGTCAAAAACTTTCTTATGGACTACAGTTTGGTCACCGTGTGCAGATGTACTGTGCTGTAAACTTGATTTCCTATTTAAATTAGAATTAGATAGATATATTTGATCTTTTCACTCAAAATAATCTGCAAGTTAGTTGTGCACTGTGAAGATAAATCTCTATGTAATTCTTAACAATGTTTTTTTTTGTATCACAGTTTTACTAATTTGTTAAATACTGATATACAGATATATAGAAATGATTATGAGGTGTCTACACAATAAATGCTTCTATCTTGTTTAATTTAATTTGAAATGAGGTGTCAACAGCTGTGGTGTCTTTTCTGCCAATGGAGGTTTCAAAAAGATAGGGACGAAAACAACGAGCGCTCACTCGGCACACATTTCTCAGCAAAGGTCACAGTGAACCCAACATAGGCTGCAATAATGGGAAAGCTAAGAGTTACAGCTTCCTGCTCTGAGAGTCATTCATCTAAAACAGCGTTTCAGAATCAGAAATAGTTTATTGCTCCCGGGGGGAAATTGCTTTTGTTACAGTTGGTGCTGCATGAGAAAGAATGGGAATAAAATGAAGTTTTTAAAAAGCACAACAATTGCAACAAGTCTTAAGTAAATAGAGATAAATACACAAATAGAAATAAGCATAGTAAATATATCTATTTATCTATGTTCCTGAAGCCCTCCCTGCAGTACAGATTGTGCTGCATGTTTCAGATCTCTCCCTGCTCCAACACAGCTGAGTCCAATGATCAACTCCTCAGGAGTTCATAATGAGCTGTTGATTTGAATCAGCTGTGTTGGAGCAGGGAGGGATCTGAAGATGTGGCAGTGCAGGAGAAGCTGGAGAAATGCTTATTTTAAACATTAGTTTCCTGTTAACTGCTGCATGTGTACCAGTAAAGATACACCAATAAGTGACATTTGGGTGTTTTTTTAATTTACATAACTTAATTTTTGAGCTGCTACGACTTTCTGTTGTGGCACTGGACTCCTCGCAGATTATTCTGATAAGGAATAAGAAATAAAGAAGAGAGAGATGTTAATCAATTAAAGCTTTATTGCAGATAAAACACAGTGCTTTAATGACATAACATAAATCATTTTACGACTAAAACAATTTTTTTCACAGCTGGGATTGGTCGTGTGTGCTTAACCTTATGTTCCATCGACTCAAGATAATTTTATTTTCAGATTCATTCAGGTGGTAAAAAATGCACTACATACATCAGATTTTTTAGCATCCTCCTTGCGCTAAAAGTAATATTCTCATGGCATCATTAGAAACTACCTGAACTTTTTGCTTTTCTGTTGTTTGACCACAGGTGTGCAGTAAAGAGTGAAGTATTTTCTGCTCTGAGCAGAGACACATTTACTCTTCCTGTGCATGCAGTAAACTAGCTTAAGAGAAGATTTGCTGGTGCATACACCATGCAATATTGCTCATAAACATCTTCATTCATGTTCTGTAATGAAATGTGTTGTGGTTTACTGACCCATGTGATCTCTCACTTCATGAACTGTAGCAATAATGATTTTAAACACTTAGATTTTTTTGTGTCAGGTCTCAAATATGATGTTGACTGTGTGACATAGCTGATCAAAAGGAACCACAGTAGACAAATATTTTGAATGACAACATTCAAGCAAACCTCTGCAGGTTAAAGCAAATATGAACGATGACATGAACTCTTTTAACTGGAGAGACAACATAGTTTTGGAACATAGAGTGGGTGGACTTGAAAATACTTTTGGTGTTTTACAAAAACAGGCAGGATGAAGAGCTGCTTTGTGTTGTGACTGAACTCGTCCAACACATATTGAAAATAACCCCGGTGATGTCATCGGGGCTCTCTCAGCTCTGGACAGGAGTTTGAAAAACGTGGTTGTTTACAGTGCAGGAAGGATGTCGGGTGAGCCCCAAAATACGAGCGACGCAGTGGAGTGTGGAAAACCAAACACCACATGCCCACACAGCACCGCTACCAGTACAGACTCATTTAAACTTGTGTTTCATGGTTTGTTGTTGCTGCATCCAAGCAGAAAAGCTCCCACACTGTCTCTGCAAACACAATCAATCTGGTACGGACAAACTGAGTGAAGCAAATTAAAGATTGCATTGTGGAATATGCTTGACTCATATCAGGAACCTAAAGTCATATCTCACCCTAATTATTTCTTTCTTCTTCTTCTTCTTCTTTTTTTTTTAATCTGTCACTCACAAAAATAGGCTTCAGAAAGCCAAACAAAACCCATATTCACCTTAATAGGTTTAATTAATTGATTAATTAAGTCATTTTTATGAGATGATTTCTGATGTTGTACACCACTTCTATCTCCCCCTAAAAAACAACTGTCCATAACCCCCAATTCTCACATGAAAGGAGGCTGAATGTTAATATCTAATTTGTTAACTTACTTTTTTTATTTTACAATGTACAGCCCTTATAGCTTATCGTAAAAAAAATAAATGGGTATGTTAATTGATCATAAATAATACATGTATTTATTTACTGGAGAATGGGCAGTCAAAGTAAAAAAAAAAATCTGCCTTAAATTTAGAGTTTTAGCTCCTACTTGTCCTCTGTGTTGCATGTTTTTAACCTCCGGAGTGAAACATCTCGCTGATAGACGATCTCCGCGTGCAGCGGGGGGAGGAAAGGGAGGGGCGGAAACCGAGAGCGTGAGCTGCATGACTCACGAGTGCTGCTGGGAGAAAAAGTATCGCTACTTACTGTATTTCACAGACGCAGTTTCAGACGCCCCAACAGACTCGCCACACAGCTTGAATTTCAAACTCAACTTTAGCAAGTGTGCGTTAGTTTCCTCCACCTCAGGGTTGGCTTGAGAAGGGGCGAAAAAAGTCGGATTTTATTGAGCGGTTTGGTTTGGTGACACGCGCCGCTGCGCCCAGGTAAGCTCACTCAACAGCTGTGATGAACAATGTCTGATTGTTCAGCGCGTGAGAATCAGGACTTTACCTGAAAATCTAGTTTAAACGGATTTTTGTCCCCCTTCGCGGTGACCTTGTGTCTGTTACGCTAACTTAACATGAACCAAGAAGTTTTGTTTCCCTTAAAATGTTTTTGCTGAGACAAAGAAAAGTCAGTTTATGTCGGTAACAATGGTGGAAAAGGTGTGGACCGGTTTATTTCCATGTGACTTTCATTGACTTAAACAATCGTCCAACTTGAACGTGGTTGATAACGTGATTGCGGAAATGTGAGATTGTTTGTGGTCGTTTCCTGTGTTTCTTTGTTTATATTGTTCCTTACTTTACATTTCTTTAAAGTGTTAATACTTTTTATATTTCTTCTTGCGTAAAACTAATACTTTTATATTTCTTAATATTTATTGATGCTTCTTTCTATTTGCTGCTGTAACACTTGAAATGTTCTTGTTGTGGGACTAATAAAGGAAAATCTTATCTTTCAGGCAGAATTAATCAGCACTAACCATGAATAGTAAGTCCACTTTTTAATCAATTTTGATTAAGTGCTTATTTGTCTCTCTTCCTATTTTTTGGCACTGCTGTGACACATTTGATTCCTGTGGGGGTTTTCTTCAATTACATAATAACAAAAGTGATGAACTGAGTAGAGGAGCATGCTGTGATTGCTATCAAAGTATTTTAATTTCATGCTGCTATACTTCCACTTATACCTGCAATGATTATTGATAAATCAGTTATTGGAAGGGGATACTATTACAACAGCAACTACTTTCATGGAAATATTTTGAAATGACAAACATCTGATGCTTCCAAGCTCTCAAATTTAAGAATATGCTGCTTTTCTTTGCATTAAATTACAGTAAATAAACACTTTCTGTTTTAAACTATTGGTTGTAATAGCAAAATGTCTCGTAACCACACACATGTATATATTAGTCATCTCTGATGCTGTTAAAAAAGTATTCTACCACTTAAGTTTTTATCTGACCTAACTGACCTGAAGTAAAGTGGTGACCGTGGTAGGTTTCATTAGTGTGTAAGAAACTTTCTGATGATGAAGGGAAATTTCCTTTTCCCCTAAATGTATCTGGTGAATACACCCCACACTGTTTGAATACTGTTATTCTATTTTACCAAATATACAAAAGACAACTTGTTGCGTCTTCACTCATTTCTTAACCTTCCCTGCAAGGAAATACATATTTTTCCACCACATTGGTCAAACAAAAGACATTAAATGACGTCATCTTGTGCTCCAGCATGTTGAAGTGGACAATTTTCTCTTTCTTTAAATGTTTTAATCAATTACTCAACTAATTGAGAAAAATAATAATCATCATTTAACATTGATTGGAAACATTAAATGCATTTAGGCTCCTAGTTCCTTTGTTTACTCAGCTTTTACAAACAGTTGATCTTCCTATAAAATATTAAAGTAATTCAAACTAACTCCACCTCCAGCAGATACAACAATAGTGCCACTGCCAGCAATAATAATACAATAATATAACAACACTGACTGGAGCCATTCTGTCCTCTGAGTACTTTTACTTTTGTGGGTTTGTATGAGGTATTACCTGCAGTAGAATGATGGTTAGCATGCCCCAAGTTTATGTACCATACTGCTTTGAACGAGTGAAGCATCAACGTGTATTTTAGCCACATAAAAAATAAAATCTATTACTTTAAGTGAACGCTACATTTAGAGTATTTTTCCACTTCCCCTTGTTGTCACGGCACATTTTCCACCTGCCCACGTGTAACACATCTGTGTGCCGGATAGATGAGAAGGTCATTGACTGACACACCCAAAAATCAAATATATATCAGATGGATGTGAGCCCTTAAAGGGATAGTCCAGATTTTTTTTGCATACAGTACTTATGCATGGTTGGTGTATTACCTGTTGGATCTGAACTAATTCTTCAAAACACCAAAGCCACATAATAACAAAAACAGACTTAACTAATCAATTATGCAGCAAGAGAGCAGAAACTCTTTAGTTCTGCTTGGTAAAATTACTGTTTTTGTCAATGGAGTCTGGTGGATTTGAGGACAGATTGACTTTCCATTCCCCCATGTAATCTTAAGCAGGGACATCTGACAGCAAAGTTAAGCAGTGAAAATATTCCTAATGTATCGTACACTTAAAATATTTACTTAATTTAGGTGGCTAAAATTTATTTTGGCGTGTAGCGTGCTGCCCTGCCATCTATTGTAGGTAAAACACTGACTTTGGAAAAGTATTATTATTTTCAGGTAATCTATTATTTCACTCCAATTAATCATTTGATGCAAAAAACTGTGAAAAATGCCCAGATAAACTATCTTAAGGTGACTAACTAAAGGTAGTTAACTATAAAAGTTATTGTAATGCGAGTAAGAAAAGAATGTAGAAAAGTCTCACATTTAAGCCCCTTTTTAATAGTATCAAATAGCACCTGATTAATTTTCTGTTAATTGATGATTCATTCTTTATTGCTAGTTAAACTGAGCTCCTCTTTAGTAAGCGTTTAAATGCACAACTTGTTACAAAGGGTTTTATATTGTGGTGTTGCTAATTGTACTAAATTAAGTGTTGCATCACGGAGGATTCCGAAATAAATAAGAGGTTGGCAGATTTGTTTCAGTCCCATTCCTTAATAATCAGATTACTGTGTCCCAACACTTAATATTCCCTCCTCAGCCAGCAGCTATGCAGTTACACAACTCGCCTCCAGCAGACTGTGTGCTGAAGATAGACCCCCTTGTGACATTTATAACACCCTTTTTTATCTTCCAGATTCAGATATGGTGGTTTCGACAACACTCTCCACATATATGAACACCAGTGGGACGGAGGGTGAGCACACTGTGTTTTTTAATGTACTTACTTGGCTGCAGATCTCTTGAGTTGCAGCCAACAGGTATCCTGATATCTTAACCTCATAGTTTGTGCTGTTTCATCAACACATGTCATGCTTGTGTTTTGTTCAGCATCAGATACGGGGCCTTTAACTTCGCTTCCTACACAAGCAGACACCACCATGATTCAGGGTAACTCCTACACTTTCATTTTTTTTTGTTTTCCATTACTGGCACACAACCCAGTACGTACTGTTATGAGCCATGGCACAATTTCCTTCCTCTCCTGCACACAGAACAATCTTTTTGACCTTTCTACCTCGTCTCTTACCAGTCGCAGGTGCTTTAAAAACCAATATCCTTGTTTTATTTTTTTGCCTTCTCAGTGGTAACAACAGCAGCCCCCGCCGGTTCAGACTCCACAGTTGTAGCAGGTAACTTTTGGCACTTTATCATGAACCTTTTCTTGTTATCAGGTCTTTGAATGGCCTTTAAAAAAACACATTTGTCATGTTTTCCAGTGGTTGTTGTTCTCCTCCTGCTGACGGTAGTTGCTTTGGGCTTCCTGCTGTACCGGTATCTGTGCCACAACAAAGGAGACTACAGGACGACAGGAGAGCCGGCTCCGGGGGAGGACCCCGACGAGGAGTACAGCAACCAGGCTGCGAGCGAAAAGAAGGAATACTTCATATGAACCTGGCAAGGACTTACAGGGAGTGGGAGGTGAGAGACGAAGGGTCTGCCGAAGACCAAGAAGAAATAGGACTGTTTTTCTTTTTTTCTATGCATCTGTGTTTTGAGGGCAACTTCCTGCACGGAGAAAAACCTTGTTAAAAGATTTTGTTGTGAAAAATTTGCAGAGGTGCCCGAGCAATACCAAAGAAAAGATTGTTGCAGTGAGAGTGAATATTTCTGGATGAGGCGCAGGAGACAGGTGCGTGCTCAGATTAGCAAAACCAGGAATGAAACAGGTGGTGGGATTTCCGTATGTCACGGTTACATGATCAGTAAATACTCGGCAACAATCAAATGCAAGGAGCTCGTTTGCTTCACTATTTATCAGCCATGTTTTAGTTTTTTTTCTCTGCAATGAATTTTATTCAGACATACTGTATTTTGCCATCAAACAAAACTTGTACAAGACGTGTTATGAAGCTCCTGGGAGAAGTTACTTTTATATTAAGTTGCTTTTAAATTTATAGGTTTTCTATGAAATTCTTTTATAAGCTAGTGTAAAAACAGTGTCCTCCTTTTGAGTTCAGGAGTTGTTTGATGAAGTTGTGCCTGGATTTGTTTTGTATTACTCCTGCCAAAAAGAGTTACTGATGACTTCTCCCTTTCAGATAAATGTGGAAGGCAATAAAACTTGTTTTTTGGAATAGTGCCATTATAAAGTGTGACACATTACAATGATTCAGTGTATTTCATAATGTGCAAATCCATGATTTGATTTGATGGTCAGTTATACAGGAAGTAGAGCACATTACACTGTAATGCTCTGATTTGGACACCAATAGATCCATAATTGACATTTTAGGATGTATGTAGATTATAAAAAAGACTAGTGGCCTGATTCTACTGTAACAGGCAAAGGAAGAACCCATTAAGTTTTGCAGCAGATCTGAATAACGGGGCAAACACATTATTTATTTTCACTTTCCTTAACATTGCAAGATATGGCATTTGTGCTGCATTCATGTGGTGTTGGAATCATCAGAAAAATTAGTTCCCAATCACATTTCATGGCTCACCTGATCCGTTTCCTTTGCTCTTCCTTGTAACCAAAACACTGTAAAACACTTTTTTTTTTTTTTTTAGGGAAATCCTCCTACTCATTGTGCCTTTAAACTATAATTACAAAATAACAAAACCATTCTCAGGTCACAATCTTGAAATAAAAACCTGTCCTGTTCTAACACACTATATGTAAATAAAATGAAACAAACATGCAACATTTCAAATTTCCAAAATAACCTTTATTCTAAACTTACATTTTAAATTTTAAGTTTAGTATAAAAAAGTTAAGTGCACCTAAGATCTTTTTTTTTTTCAAAGTATTCCATCTTTGACACTCATCTCCTTTAGTAATCTTAAAAGATCGAATGTGTACCAAAGTCTATCACATCACTTTAGTACATACATCTATTTTACAAAATATTGTAAAGAGAATCCCTGAACTATAAATGTCCATTATCCTTCAAAGAGTAATCCATTTGCTGGCTGTGGTTGGCATAGCATCTACTGGTCAGCTGTAGTTTACAGTACTTCATATTGCTGGGACAAAGCCACCATTATGCTGCTTAACAAACAATCAGAGCAAAGATGGAAAATAAAAGAAAACATCTGATTAAATCATATTCCCAAAGTTTTAATAGCTGTGGCTCCTCCTCCAGCAGAGCTGCATGAATGAGAATACATGAAGTCGATTTAAAAACACGAGCGACACGTCAGTCACGTCTGGTACTGAAGCTTTGTGTGTGTGAGCTGCTGAGGAGTTCATCAGATGAATGAAGCACGTTTCCAGACAGCCGGTCGCTCTGACTTAACACTGAAATCCCTTAATGTTGCTCGACAGCATTTGTTTTCTGGTGGCCACAGCTGTTAAAACTCGATATGACGTGTCGGATACCCAGTGACACATTGACGATACCAGACACCAAAATGAAGAATATCTACAAATATATGTTTATGGTATCCATACTGGCTTAGCTAGTTTTGGATACCTTATTTAAATTTGCAAGATAACGTTACGTAAGGATTCTAAAGTTTCATTAGCAGCACAAAAAAATGTCTTGGAAATGAACGATTATGCTGACAGTGATATAGCCTCATTGCGAGTTTGCATACACTTTCAGGCAACTAAACAACACGACACATCTCGACGTTACTTCCAAATGGACTACACTAGATGGTTCTCTAAATCTAAAAATGTTCAAAAATCTCACAGCTTTCTTTTAAAGTCATGAAAAAAGAATTTAAAAAAAGAGTAGCCCCTTTTCTGCAACCTCCCAGATTTCTTTGCAGTGCATCTCAGATAAAAAGTATTTCAATTTTTTTTTTTACATAGCAAAGGTGCAAAAGTATGCAACAACTTAAAGATGTGATTAACCCACATAAAGTGACATTAACACATTTACTAACGACTGCAGTTATGTAAGACTGAAGGTCTTGGAGCCCACAATCTCATACCTGCTCATTCGATGATATGTTTGCTTTTAAATTGTGACATTTTAAATTTCAAGTCACAACCAAACATAAGTGCATTGTAGACCAAATCTTTGGTACAACCAGCTCATTGGTTATACTAACAAATGTGTTAGCCTAACTACTCATGTAATGTAAATGTGGAAAAGTGATGAAGTAAAAGAAGGAAACTGAAATATTCATTATAATTCTCAACCTTTGAATATGACAAGAAACTAATGCTATCACAAAGGTGACGCTTCTCTACGGTGAATAAATACTTTCAAAACTGGTTTTAATGACACCAAATGATACTGGGTGAAAGAGAAACAGTGGAGGGTAGTTGTTGAAGTCTGTACAATAAAACATTTAGTGTATAAACTCTGGGTATCCGACTGTGAAATAGAAACAGGAGACAAAAAAAGCTAAAATGTTACACCAACCACCCCTTCCCGTTCAACGTACTATTTGGATTTTAAATTTCTTTCCTTTAAGTTTACTGAAGTTAATTTGCTTTAAATTAGGGCTATCCCCAGTGCTCTTTGGCACTTGACTATGTTCATCTACAAATTGCCCAACAAGGTACAGTAAACCACTTTGGATATTGCATGAAATCTTTTCTTAAATTATTTCCTTAAGTTTAATTGATTTAATTTACAAGTGATTTAAATGTAACAATCTGTCAGATAGACTGTACAACAAATTTGCCGTGATATTTTGGATACTGTGCAAAGGACAAGACAATTCTAGCTAAAAGCATCCAAGATGCGTATTCTTTTTTTTTTTGTATAGTTGAGATGTAATTTCTCATGATCATCATACTGGTATTTACATGAAACTATTACACATCTATTAATTTAACTACACTAAAAGTTTTCAAAAAAGACAAATGGAATTTTTTTTTTGCGCTTTAACTGCAACTTTGTAACTGCATTTCACTTTCACCATAAAGCAGCTAAACTATATAATGCGGGTCGGATATTTCAGTATTTCGTTTACGTAGCTTTTACAGGTATGCAAGAACATCTCAATGTAATTTGTGATCCATTCGATCAAAGAGACCAGGTCCCTTGAACAAATACAGATGCCTGAAAGAGGTCCAATCTGGAATGACCAAAGAGGTTAGACCCAATGAGGAATTATGGAATGAATTCTACGACATTAAAAAGTTGCATTTGTCCTCCCCAGGCAGTGGCATTCATCACTTGATCTCTAGGTCAGAAGTGGAGTACTGTACCTTTCACGAGGGCTCTAAAATATTACATTCCGTTAGGTGATATCAGTATTGTGGCATGGCCAAGCAGCCTGAAGAGGGAGGCATATGGGATGGGGGAAGAACTGGGGCATCATTTGGGACGGGGACACGGTTTAGGCATGAAGGAGGAGTTGAAGAGTTGCTGTTACCAGATGGTATAACCTCCAGTGGATCCACCCAGGAAGAAGTTGTTCTTGCGCTGTGTCATTACAACATTGGCACCCTGCATGGCAGCCAGCTGAGCGGCATTGGGGGGATGACCAGGAGGTGGGGGCTGGAGAAAGGGAGAGACGAGCACAAACAATGGCAGAGAGCTCATCAACTTTGGATTGGATACTGTATAAGACTTAAGATGACTCAATCACATCCTAACTGCAATAATTCTAGCTGCTTTAAAGGAGCACTCACCCCTTTCTTTCCAAGTGTGTTGGAGAGCCTAAAGTGGCCTCCAGGTAACGTAAAAACCAAGAGAAAACCTCTGAGGCTAGTCAATCCTCGACTGTCCACTAGAGGCTGGCTCCAATATTAAAACTGCCGACTTTCCTAGTATATATTAATTTATAGGATGGCTGAAAGGTATGCATCATTGAGGGCATGGCCTCTTTGAGTTACAGGTGGATGCCCTCATTCAGCTGCATTCAGTCCATCTCAGCTCAGCTCAAAATGGGGACAGCCAGGCTATTGTAGAAACATGGCGGTACAATATGGCGGACTGTGTGGACGAGGACCACCAAAGCCAAACTGCCTTCAGTGGTTTAACAAGCGCAGCATCTACACAATATGAGACAGTAGGTGGTGATGGCTGGTCAGCTGAGTATTTTATACATTACCTTGTCTGATCTTTATTATGTCAAAGTATTTTATTTGAATTCATAAGCAAAATCATTTTTTAAAGTTTGTTGGTGAAGTTTTTTTATGTATTTTATTAGAGAAAATATAAATGGCCAATTGAGAAGTCTGAACTGATGATTGTTTTTTGTTGTTTTAACAATAATGATGTCAGTTAGTTTTGGTTAGGTCAGAGGTATGGAATACTTAATCATCCATCTTTACTCTCTATATCCTTATCTCTTTTACCCTAAATAAACTACAATAGAATACAGGCAATTCAATTATTTTTAAGATACAAAAATAAGAAATTGTTGGTTATTATATTGGTATCAGCCATTGGAAGCAGGTCGTTATTGGTTTTCAGTATTGCCTGAAATAAATCCATCGAATTGTGCATGCCCTATAATTACTAATATTGTATTCCATTTCTGCCAATAGATCCCACTAAATCTTACACATCGCACTTTAAAATAACCGAACTACGTGGACACTCACTGGGAGGGAAACACCGCTGCCTGCTGTGAAGCGAGCACCAGCATCAAAGCCGCCTTCCACCATCAATGTTGAACCAGGGGGGTACACGGCCCCCATGGGATAGTATGCCATGGGGACATTCTGGCCCATTTGCCCAACAGGCATGTGTTGCTGCATGGGCATAAACATCTGAGCACCAGGGTAGTGAGAGGACATCTGTGCCACCTGACCGGGCACCGGATGTGGAAGCACATATCTGGGCTGGTATATCTGCAGACACAGTGATGAAAATAATTAATAAGAAGTGTTCACGGAGAGTAATGTGACATGATATGACATATAAAAGTGACTGTTACCTCAGAATATGCAGGTGGTGTGTCTGTGTAAGGAGGTGCCTGAGGAGACATTTGCATAGCAGGAGGGTATACAGGTGCAGAGCTCTGCTGAGGGTACACAGCCTGCTGTGGATATGAACCTGCAAAAACAACATTTAAGCAAAGTTGTAATTAAACCTCAGTGACTGACGGAATTCCCAGGCTGAGTGAGTGATGGGTTTCTTTTGTGGCAGTGTCCTGTTAAATATATAACACTCCAAACAAGATTTAAGAGTTCAAATGTTGCTCAGAAACAACCAAATATCCTCTGTCTTTAATCACAAAATATATATCATAGGATGAGAAAGGTATCATGTTTACCACAAAAATACCACATTATCAGCAATATGGAGAACAGAAAATGTAGCACATATGGTGTTGCTTGTTGATTGAAAGGTGGTGTCAATTCCAGTGCCCCAGAAATAAGTAAAATGTATTTTAGAAATAAAAGGTTAAGAGGGCCCTGAAGAAATTTATTTCAAAAGGTTCCCATAAATTACATAACAAAACTGTGAACTAAGAACATATATATACAAAAAAAAACACGTTAAAATGTATTTGATATATATTTATATGAAATACAATTGAAAGTGTTTATTTCCCCAGGGTATAAAAAGTAAGCGAAAATGGAATTAAAACAAAACTATAACATCTACACAGCGCTGAGAAAATAATCGGCAAATTAACCGATAAGGAAAATAATCGTTAGTTGCAGGCCTTCATCTTAAGTGGGCGCTTCAAGACCTGGTAGCAACAACATATCTGAGTATGTTCAAGGTGCATTTAGCGGAGGAAAAAAAAAAGATAAAACAAGGTTTATAAATATACATATAAAATACGCATACGCATAACTTAATAACAATTAAAGTGACTAGTATTTCAATTATGGATACAGATTTGCGTTGTGTGTATGAAAACCAAAACAGTGAAAATCCTGTTAGCATTTCCTTTGAAATCTGCCATATAGTGATGCTAGCTAACTGAAAATATGTGACCTGGCCATTAATGCTTTGATGATATAAGGTGACAGTAAATTTAGCCGTTCATTATTTACATCTATATTATTTTTTAACAAACTAGATGCCTAAAATCAACGTGTGTGCTAAACAGTTATCCAGAAAACGTCAGTTTATTGTCATGTACGTAGCTAAACGTGAAGTCCGCTTCAGATGGCCATAACGACAGCTCTTCATCTCTAGTTATATCGCCAGCGTCGTAAAGCAGACAGCTGACTAATTATCTAAGCGAGGTCTGGAGAAATACCTTTGTTGTTCATTGTTCTGAACTGATCCGGAGGCTGGGGAATATCAGATTAAACGGAGCTCTTCGTTTCTTGTCACGGCCTTATAACAGGTTACGGCTGCTTCACAATCATCCACTTCCTTGTTTTTCAGCTTCTTGTTGTTGTGGAAGTGGTGACGTCAGTCGTTCTCGATCTGTGGTTCGACGCACTCGGTGTTTTACGTAACTGCGCGCGCCCCCTACCGTTAGAAACGCAGAGGAGCTCAAGAGTGAATCAAGGTGAACTGTTGACTTCTTGAAAACAAATAATAATTGCTCTTAGCTTAAAGGTCCGGCTTATATAGATGCATACATTGATATGTTTAAAGAAATAACAGTTAAATACACATGGGAACGGGATGACTATGATGTGTTTAATATCAGACTACTGACTGAAATTCAACAAGATAGCTTGATAGTTAGCTAAGCTAGCTAGCACATCACTTGGCAGAATGTTAACCTTACACATGGATGTATAGAGAGATAGAGGGATAGAGAGATAGACAGTAAGACAAATAGAGTGATATATAGATAGACACATTGACAGACAGACGGTCAGTTAGAAAGATAGACAGACAGATGTATAGACAGACAGATATATTTTAGAGAGTAGAGTATTCATTAATCCCCATACTCTATATACCACAATACTGCCTGATAACATTCTTTTTCGTTGTCTTTTATTGTATTGATAATAACTTAACAATGAAATACTAAATTACATGAAGGTAATATGAATATTGATTTTTTCTGCCCATGATTTGTAGTGAACTATGTGTTGCTCACATATTGCACAACATGCCTCTATCAGAGTAAACATTTTACTTGTCACCACAGGAAAAGCACAGGTGTTAAATAAAAAATATACATAGCAATTGTAATTATTTTGTTGTATTTAAGTGTCACAATAAATCATAACCTTGTTAACTGAAGTAATAAATGGAGTTCAGTAATAATAAGTTTTGTAATTTACAGCTGTCCTTTTCCTTTGGGGTGGATATTTTGCATGCTGTAAAATAGAGCCATTGTAAATCTTGTTAAACCTGTGCTTTTTCTGCTATATGACAAAATTGTTTGCTGTTTACCTCAAAATAAAAAAGACACATTTATATGTAGTGTAGTGAACTGGTGCTTTAACCCACTTAACAAAATACACATAAACACAAAGCGGGTCTGTCAGCACTACACAGTTATAGTAAAATGATTAGTCTAGCAGACGGAAGTGTTTGATTTAAGCTGTTTCATGCAGCTTTCAATAAACAACAAAAAATAGCAGACCAGAGCAAAGGATTCCCTCGTCACGGTGCAAACATAATAAGAGCAATTTTGTACTAATTCATGGAAGTATGCAGCTTTTTTGTGATTCAAAAGCTAAACAAAGAGCACTATTGAACAACTGCTCGTGTTTAATGTATTATTTCACAGTGTCAAGGCTTCTTTCTACTCGCCTTTTATTTGCGGTACTTCCCCTTTAAGAGCACCATGGCACCTCGCAAGTCGAGGCAGACATTTTTCAATGCAAGATTTTTCCTTGCATAAATTATGTTCATGACGTAGTGCAAAAGGCCAATTTTGTGGCAATTTTGTCCGACTTTACAGCTCAAATAGGATTTTGTGAGACACCTCAAGGATTTTTGATTATCTGAACTGTTGCAGAAAGGGCATCGTCATTAAATATTAAGAGAGAGGAGATCCTAACATTGCAACCCTCCTTATCAATGCAAATACCTCTTTTGTGTGCAGTCACAGCGCCTGTCTGGGAGCTGAGATGAATTTTTAATTATGTGTGACTGAAACAAACTGTGACAAGGACCTTTATAAAAGCGGGGGATTACAGAAAATAAGCTGCATTTACGCGGTAAGTTGAATATAATAACCGGAGTCTTTTCTAGCCTGCTCTTCGCGCATAGCAGCGAAATGGCGAGAGGAAATGAGTTTTGGTTAATATGCAATGTTCGTAATTAGCATAATTTATATATTTATGATAAAGAGAGGGAAATACATAATATTCGGTCTCTAGGCACGGGTCGAGATGATTTCTGTCGCCTGTACTTGGTGGTTAGTGCTTGTCTTCCAAAGTGGCCGACGCGGCGAGACTTTTATTGGGCAGGATGGGGGTGGGGAGCTCATCAACACCCGCTGAAGTTTTGACAGATCTCATTTCTAACGGAGCATTGCAGCAGGAAATGCACCATCTTGAATCTTTTTTTGATCTGCGATGAAAATGTAACCACTTCATATCCATGTTCAGCGTATCTCTTCACGTTTTCTGCAGCTTAAGTCTAACACAGCATGGCCTGTTTTTAGGCCCCTCCAAATAGTCTGGTCCTGCAATGACAGAAATAGCCATGAATAAAAACAGCCCCCTGCATGTGATTCTGTTTTAACTTGGATGTGCACCTAAAGTGCGGATACTGTGGGCTAACAGGGAAACTTACACTTCATTATTGTTTCTAAAATGGCTGCAAAACATTTAGTGGATCAAGTATACCTAATCAGGAAGATCGATCTTTCAGAGTTTGTTTAATGAATGTTTGTTTAACCAGAATGTCAGGAAGACAGTGACTGTGGTGGTGCAGCGAGCCATGAACTCCCAGGATCCCCCTGCCAAAGATGCCCCACTTACTGTCAATGAGCAGGTAACTCTCACCTGTCTGTTAAAGCACGATGAACTGCCTTCTCTTCCCACTATAACCACTCCGAGCTTAGCCAAACCCTGATAACTTATGTTGTCCTCAAGTTCTTTGCTGCCGTCACCCTCCATGTGCCAACATATCATATCATAATGGAATGATTAACTTCCACAGAAACTCATTAAAATCCAGACCCACTTTTGTGTTTTACCACCTAATACTACCTGCTGCTCTATGCTTGTGACGGTTGCCAGTCTTTAAACTGCCATGCTTAATAATTACTTGCGGTTTTTCTCTATGTAGTAACATTCTGTGTGTACATAGTCGGCAAACAAAAGCAATGCTCTTCATGGATTTACTCTCAGAAGCGGAGCTTTGAGGAAAGCATTGCTTGAGCTGCTTGTTGGCTGATGCTCTTATCATTGTTTTTGTGTACTCATGCTCTTTTCATTTGTGACCTCTTTTTTGTGTGTGTGTTGTTTTGTTTTGGGTCATTGTGTCCTAACATGTGCTCGGCTTCTCTGTTCTCCTTAGCCATTCACTGTCTGACTGCAGAAGTCTTTTTTCAGCCATTTAAATCCTGCACTTTGAAATTCCCTGCCAAAGACAACCAGGTATGCATCTTCCTCTCTCTTCCTGCATTGTCTCTCTGCACCTTGTCCTCGAGCCCGGGTTGTCTCGCTGCCTCTCGTCTAGGTCTTTCATTATTGCATACCATGAATCATCAGTTAAGTCAAAATACGATTTATCTTAGGAGGGAATTTTTAAAGGTAGAGAAATACAAACATTTCTTATAGGTCATTTTTGTGACCCTTCAGATCATCTTGTTTTCTTAATATCAGTGTCTCACAAACTAATAACACAATTATTAGTTTATCTACGGTAACATTTGTATAGAACCCTGAACAAAAGAAGTAGAATAGTGTACAAAGTTTCTTTTGCTTATTACTCATTTCACCTTTACTCCTAATGTTCTGCAGGTCATTGTGATGTCTGGCCATGAGACTATTCGTGTGCTAGAGGTAGAGGTCGATGCGTCTCTGCCATCATCACTACCTGAAGTGAAGAGTGAAGGCAAAGCTGAGGAGGGAGTGGCTCGACCTGCAGAGCAACCTGAGGCTGGCAGCACACAGGATGGCCCCGCCGTGCCCCAGAACGCTGGGGGAGTCGGTAAATCACAGTCACACTAGATAATGATGGATAGCAAATGACTTATTATTCATCCTTACATGACACGGCTATACTGAAATGTTAATAACAGCTGTGGCAACCACTTCAAATGTCACTAAGAACCAACCCTGGCTGTGTTCCTGCAGTGCTGGGGGAGCAGCAGGTGGTGTCTGTGGAAGCTCCTGCCCCTGCTGTCCAAACGTTGGCTCCTGCTGTTCCAGTCAGTTTGTCCCTGTCGCAGCCCCAAGCCGCCATGCCTATAACTGTACAAGGCTGTCCACAGGTATGACTGGGAATTCACACACTGAGAACATTTCAATATCCAGTCATCAAGTCATCAGAGAAAGAATGCTGTCGTCAATACTTTGGTTGTGTACCAGGGAGAGAAATAGTTTGCCATGAAATTGCATGAAAAGTACTTAAAACTTAAAATGATGAGGCATAAAAAATGTCTTGAACTTTAGCAGGGCCTTATTTGTACTTCACCCTGTTAACACATTATTTCTTGTCTAATAAGCAAGGCTCTGAGAGTGATTATGGTCACTGTTGTGTAGGGGCTGACCAGTATATCATTTTCAAGGCCGTTATTTATTTTAGAGAGGGAAAACTCACAGAAAACCATTATGGTAGCTGGAATGCTGGAATGTGAATTGTGCACCTGTTTTGCACTGTGATGGTGACTCAGACTTTCTTAAAGAATATTTAACATTATTATACAGTAGAATACATTTCTACATGCAATGTTTTAAATTGGCAACTACACCACCATCTTTGGAAAATTAGTTCAAAACCTTCCAGCCTGTTTGCTGATGCAGTTCGGCCATCTATAGAGAGCAAAGAACATTTTATTTTTCCAGCACTCTGTTGAACAAACTATGTGATGATGACAACATTTCTAAATCACCTCAAGCTATTTATACTGATAGATGTCAATATATCTGTGACAGACAGTATCAGCCATTACTCTGTTCATCCTCGTCACAAATGTTGATGGAAAGCAAATCTTTTATTTATCTGCATCAGGTGCTGACCCAGGAGAGTTTGGCCACTCTGATGACCGGTATGATGGCACAGACAGGATCCCTGGGGCAGCCGCTGCTCATCCCCCTCAGCATGGCCGGCTCCATTGGTGGGCAGGGTGGTCTTGCTGTTCTCACCTTGCCTACCACCAATGTAGCTACTCTTCCTGGGCTCACAGCGGCCAACACGGCTGGAAACCTCCTTAAACTGCCCTTTGCTGGCCTTCAAGGTAAAACACAAACTGTCTGTGAATGTGTGCTCACTAATCTGCCTCTCAAATTTAGATTTCCAAATGTAGAGAATCAGGGCCTGTAACTCACAGCCTGAAAGATTCATTCTTCTCTCTGCTGTTGTTCTGCCTATTTGGCACAAAGGCAACATTTATACGGTTATCCTTTCTTTGTGAATACGCCTGTGAGTCTTGTCAAAATGTTTTCAGTCTCACAATGATTTACTACATTACAGAACAATAACAAGTTGTATTTTTCCTCAGCTGCGACAGTCCTGAACTCCGTTCAGCCCCAGCTGCAGACAAATGCACAGACCATGTTCCAGCCTCAAGCAGCCATACAGCCAGTGCAGGTGACGTCTCAGCCAACACAGGTGACCAATGCACAGGTCACCGCTGCTCAGGTGGCGGCAGCCCAGGCGACCTCAGCCGCCACGACAGTCTCCCAGTCCAACATATCTTTAGCAGCGCTGCAGACTGCAGGACTCTCCATCAATCCCGCCATTGTAAGAATGCTGCTTCAAGGATTTATACTTTCTTTACATGCAGTTTAGTTTCCTGTATGACTGACATGTGGTGTGTTTTCTACTCAGATCAATGCTGCTTCTTTGGGAGCTCAGCCACAGTTCCTCAGTTCTCTCACCTCCACTCCCATTATCACCAATGCCATGTCCAACATGGCCGGAATCACCAGCCAGATCATCACGAATGCCCAGGGACAGGTAAATGAATGCTTATCATTTTATGTTATGCTATATTTGAGAGTTTGGATTTGATTTAGGATATCTGTCTTGTCCACCTTTTCCCAATCGCCCTTGCTGTCTTTACTTTGTATTTCCAGCTAAAGGAAACTAACATTATCTTTGGCCTTGTATTGTATCATTAGCCTACAAAGACTTATAGACTGACTATAACACATCTCACGTGTTCTCCTTACATAGTTCCATTACCATTTTGTGCACGTCTTTATATTCATGCATATTGATTGATTATCACACCCTCTCCAAGGACGATCAAAATGCTTTTGTGGTGTGTTTTTTTTTTATTGTTAGGAATAAAACTGCAAGCCTCCAGTTAACATCAATCAGCAGCTCTATTTCAAGTCAGTGGAGCATAAGAGAATTTCTGTGAAAACTGATTTCCAACAGTTGCTTTGCTCAGTCATACCATTATTGCAGCTCATTGGAGTTAGTGGTGCAGTGTTTAATCTTGAAAGATGTAATTTTATTCCAAGTGAACTGCTAATAGGGCGTACTTGACAGGTTGTTGAATGTTGTGAAAGTGCAAAAACTTATCACAGAGAGCTCCATGTAATGATTGTATGTATTTCTCTTAAATGAAATGATCTACAGTTCATAGGAACCCTCCCGCTGTTGTTGAACCCAGCCTCTCTGGCTGGAGGTGCTGCGACACCCACTCTTCAGGGGCTCCAGGGGCTCCAGGGGCTGCAGGGTCTCCAGGGTCTCCAGGGTCTCCAGGGGCT
>CAFUXE010000571.1:828197-858239 GCA_903364295.1 Serranus cabrilla | reverse complement strand
GAAGAGATTCGAGAGTTTGCAAAGAATTTCAAGATCCGTCGGCTGTCCTTGGGGCTTACTCAGACACAAGTAGGACAGGCTCTCACGGCAACTGAGGGCCCGGCCTACAGCCAGTCTGCCATTTGCAGGTAAAATATTCCCCTGTTTATGTTTCCTTGCATGTGGAAGCTTTCTTCAGTAATGTATCGAGTAACTAAAGTAAACTGAAGTAACGATTCTACAGTATTTTCTCTTTATAAAGCATGTACACTTTTCATCTGATATTAACATACACTGACCTCATTTGCATGCACACTAGGGCTGCATGATAATGGCCTAAATGATAGTCACATGATCATGATAATACTGACATGCTGGTTATTTATCACCAGTATTCATTCATTTTAGGGACAAAATGTTTTGCATACATTGTCACTTTCACAGAGCAACACTTTTCTTCCGTGTCCAATCTTTGCATCAAAATAAGACTGGGCACCGTCTGTCTCACTGTCTCTTTACTTTTGCTGAGAACCACATGTGTCATCCTGAACCTCTAGTCTAGATGTGTTGCAGCTGACACATGACATGTGTACGGCTCACATGGGCTGTGTCGCTGATCTTTCCTGTTAATATTGGTCTAAAAAAACAAAAAACGAAAGAGGTTGAAATGGTTCATAAAGCAGCATTTTAACATGGAATGGAGTCATCATTATGCAGCAGTGAGTAAGTAAATTAGGTAAAATAATGAAACCTTTGTCAATAGTTTGGTTAAATATTGGTGGATTAGTACCCAAAATATCTGAGTTACTTTCCTGCAAAATGGTTCTATGTGTTGTCATAAAATTATTCAGGCTTTCTTTTGTACCACAGGTTTGAAAAGCTGGATATCACGCCTAAGAGTGCCCAGAAGCTGAAGCCGGTGTTGGAGAAGTGGCTAGCTGAGGCCGAGCACTGGAACCAGAAAGGCCAGCAGAATCTGATGGAGTTTGTTGGCGGTGAACCATCCAAAAAACGCAAGAGGCGTACTAGTTTCACCCCACAGGCGATAGAAGTTCTTAACTCCTACTTTGAGAAGAATGCATTGCCAACAGGCCAAGAGATTACAGAGATTGCAAGAGAGCTGAACTATGATCGTGAGGTTGTACGAGTTTGGTTCTGCAACCGGCGACAGACGCTGAAAAACACAAGCAAAATCAATGTCTTCCAGGTTCAGTAGCGTCCTCACTCTGAGAGGGTTCGCCACTGATCTTTTGTCGTTTTTTTGGAAGTTGAACATTTAATACAGCAGCACAGTTGTGAACTGTGCTGTGAATACAAGCCAAACTTCATTAAAGAATATGAACATTTTCAGAAAATGAAAGAAAGTACACATAATCCATGTGTTATGAAAGAGTACTAAAAATGAGTTGTTATTGTATTTTAAGGTTGTATATGTGTACACAACTCCTGTGTGGTGGGTACTAAGTCAAACTGCATGGTCCTTTTAGCAAATACAGTGATGATAATACAGTGATAATAACATGTCATATTTAAAAACATTTGATGAACTTTTATACAAGCGGTTTTATAGGCTGTCCCTCTGAATTATATTAAGCGGCAGTGGAATGAGTCACATGGATTTTAGACGTGTAATTGTCACTTTGGCACAATGGCTGACATGATGCTGATTTTTGAATGACATGCTTTTGCTACCAGCAATTCTAGCTGCTCATTTATTTTATTTTCACGTAGTATTTGTACTGCGGGAGCAGCTTTGCAAACATAAATTAGATTGTGTTGATGAAAAGTAGGCAATAGCGTATAACCTTATTGTCATCAGATACGTTGTCTAATTGAATGCACAATATGTAATTTTCCACTGCTCAATGAAAACAATAACGGTGTCAGTGTAGTCCAGCTGCAGCCTGCAGCACCTGCAGTCAGTTAGGATTACTTCAGTGTTCATGGCTTTTACCCGGAGCTGAACTATTCGCAGGGTTCTCCTCCTGTCCAAAACAAACAGACCAGGTGACTGAAACTGGTAAAAAAAAAAAGAGGAAAAATTGTTTAAAAATCAGCGTTCAAGAACTCAGAATCCAAATGTCCGATAAATAAAATCCATCATACGGTTATATTAAATAGTTAAAAATAACCACTAAAAAGTGTATCATAAAATGTGGCTAAAAACTAAATTCTTGACTGCTTCTGGCAGACAAACATAACACTGACACATGCACAAAAGCGATAAATGGACCATTATTTTTATTTAAATTCCAGATTTCTCCAGGTTTTAAAATGGTTGGAAAATAACAAAATATCTAACATGGGTTTAGCTACTTTTAGGCATTTTAATGCGGATAAGTTACATATTATACCTTTAACACCAAAAACTTTTCTATCTATGGACTCCTGACTCTGCAACATGTTTTGGGACAATCATCATTTTGATATTCCTTGTTGATAATCACAAAGATGAGCTGAAAAACCGTAGTAATTTCCTCTTGTTTGGCTTTAAGGTGTCCATAGAGAGGGTAATTACTGATGTTCCTTGGACAACAAAAGCTGGAGCTTCGGCTGTTGCTTACGTTGCCACAACTGTAAACTGATTTTATTATTTGTTTTTATAAAGTTTGTCTTATTTGTGAGTTACTGATACTGTAAGTGTGGGGGACACGTGTGTGGTTTCCCCACAGTCTGTCCTGTTTTCACACTTTTTGTTTAACGTGCTTTTATTAATTACTCTGAGAGTATTTTGTGTTTTCTCCTCATTCACTGTTCCCTTAATGGCTCGACAATGCTTCTGCTGCATTTTTCAACTCAAGTTAGACAAAGTATATTTTCAAAAATAGGGGCTTAATTGACCTAAATGAAGTCAACTTAAAATAGTCTCACATTGCCTGAACACATTAGCGCCAGATTTTTAGATACTCTTATTAAGCCTAATATCAATCAAATTACTGAATTAAAAATGTAATTAACTGTTCAGCCAAGAAAGGGGTTTTGCGGTTTAATGTGTTCTGACTTTTAATCTGAATGAGTTTAAAGAGCGTTTGCATGTGCAGTATGGTGTTATTTTCTGTGAGAAGAAATATTCTGGTGGTTTTCTGTATCTTTGCCAATTCTTCAAGAATTCTTTGCACTTTAGTGACAGCAGGGAAAGTAAAAGGGTTATGAATGGTCTATGTACAGTGCAAAGTTTCAGTCTTTGTATGTGGGAAAATTGTATTTCTGCATTTTAATGTTTTTGAACAGCAAGAATATTTGCTTTGCAAAATGTAGCAGTACTCGCAAAATTTGCAATCATCAACTTGACAAGCATCCATTACTAAGGTTAAAGTACTTTTTATGCAGATGGAATGTAAAATACTGCAGAATACATATAAAAGCTAATATGCATTAATCACATCCACTCAACTTTGCGAATTATATGGTGCATTTTATGGCCCCATTTGATATTTTCCTTTTGAGTAATTTTGAATTAGCCGGTCTATTTTGCAGTGCACATACAGCATACCTAACCATAAAAATTATTAATATTGCAAAAGTCTCGCTTTTACATGTGTTTTACCTTCATATTCAATATGGGGAGACAATATATAATATTGTTTGATATACTAAGTTATCAATAGAGTAAAGAAGAGCTAAATTATAATAATAATAATAATAAGATATCCGCTATTAGTCATTTGATTCTGCAAAGCACATACAACGTTCAAAGAAAAGGGAAAACAGAAGCTGGATGCTTTTTTGTCTTATTCTGTCAGGTAAATCAAATAAACCCTGTTTTTATTAATCACTCCTTGTTGTTGTGTATTGATATATTTTCAACATTCGCGTTTGCTGTAGTCAACAGTGACCACACACCTCCATAGAAAATAGTTTTCTTCCTATAACATCAGCAATTCAACAATTTGACACCAAAGTGACAAACATTGCACATACCCACAAACACACACACACATGTAGATTTCAGACAAAATAATTATAAAATTATATATTCCCCTACATTAAACAATTTATTTTCAAGTTAAGCTTACTTTTACAGTTTACACAATGCACATGTATGGTTATCATAGCTGAACAAAGTATTTCTATCTGCCTTTGTCAATGTAAATTAGTCTTTCCAGACTGATACAGTTGGAAATTTCCTTTATCAAAATTCCCAGCAACAAAGTTCAACAGTCCTTCAGGCTTGTAGAAGAATGGGAAAAAGTCAAATGTAAAAAAAGGATTCATTTTACAAGTGAAATATCACTTTTAAAAGTGCTAAACTCCCTTCCTCTACCACATGTGTTACCGACCATAAGCGGTGGGTGGCGGTAATGAGTCGCAGCATTTCTTTGAGCGTACCGTGTGAAATATTAACACGAATAAGAAGGTGAAACGGAAGTTACGGTAGCTCCTTTTCCTGACGAAGCTAGATAAACAAACAAAAGCAAGACATTATATTACATATATTTAGGAGTCTGAGCTAATTACGCAGTGTGTCTGTTTATAGATATGTCTACCAGGAAATATTTGTTCCCGTGAATTCCCAACAAGCGAGGCAAAGAAGTATTATTCTTGCATAGTTAACGGGCAAGCTGTGTAGCTTGTAGTGGTTAGCTCGTCATGTTTATTTTAGTGCTGGGGCGAAGGAGCGCGACATGATGGCATGAAACTGTCGCAGTGTTAGCAAGAAGCTACACTCTCACTCAAAGGTATGATATTTGATTACGTCAACTATCTAGCTAAATAAAAGACAGTAGAGATTGAAAATGATATCGCTTTATACAAGTTATTTTTCCGTCTGTGCATCACTGCACGATTTCATAAAACGTGTGTATCCTACCGTTAACGATCCCGTTAACCTCAGCAGCGCTGCTTTTGTTCAGCAAAACATCTGTTACTGTCAGTAACACACACTGCTATTTCTTCTGTTGATTTCTTGTGCGATTAAACATCCACATGTTGTCCTAATTTTTTTTTACGATTTTTAAAGTTGGAGCCACGGTCGATAATTATAAAAGTTTTTTTAAAATTTTACTTTCTCCACTAAAGATCGGAAAGGTCGTGGGAAACTTGGCGCAAGTTGTAACTGGAACTACACTCCGTAAGGTCCCCCATACCGTCACCATGTCGTGGGCTCTGAAGTTGCCTCTCACGGATGAGGTGATCGAGTCTGGTCTGGTCCAGGACTTCGATGCCAGTCTCTCGGGCATTGGGCAGGAGCTTGGTGCTGGGGCGTACAGCATGAGGTACTGTATGGGTTTTAAACTGGTTGAGCCATGTGCTTAGAATTTACTTTTGAGTGCTGCTAGTTACAAAATATGTCATCATTTGTGCCATCTTTAAATACAGACCTTTTGAAATGGAAAAAAATGTCTTATTTGTTCAATATGGGGATGCAATTGGTGGTGTAAAGAGTAGCAGAATCTGCATCCTCACAGTGATGTATTAAGCTGTCAACCCTGTGTTGACAATGTACAATATTATCACTGATGGTGATAAAAGGCATAATAATTTGATTGTGGTGAATTTCCATGGTCAGGATTGTCGCATATATTATCACAAGTGATCTAAAAAGCTATCAAGCTCTCTAATGCACGGACCCATATTGATTTCCAGATTTCCAGACTTCCTATCTTGTGTCTGGGTGTTTTCACCAGAGCATATTTTTCCGCAGTTGTATCAGTGAAGTGCTCTCCGACAGTTTTTCCTCCAACAGTAGCATACATTTGAATAAGTAACCCTGCTGCAGTGTTTAAAGTTTTTCATTTATTTCTATGATTCAGATGCTCTGACACTTGACATTTAGCTCAGGTGCCTCCCATATCTCTTGATCATGTTTGACACATTTCTATGCTTTGACTGGAGTCTACCTGTGAGAAATGCCATTGCATGGGCATGATTTTGACAAGGACACACCTGCCTATTTAAGATCTCACAGCTGACATAGTGCATATCAGGTTAAAAACCACAAGGCCAAACAAAGCAGCAGTCTTCAAAGCTTTGAGACACAATTTTATTGAGGCACAGATCTGAGGAAGGCTACATACACTGCATTGAAGGTGTCCAGGGACTCTGTCGCCTCCAAAATCTCAAAATGGAAGAACTTGGAAACAACAAAGACTCTTTCTAGAGGTGGTTGACTCACCAAATGGAGAAATCACGGTAATCATTTGTAAGCGAAGACTGAAGGACAACCTTCACTACAACACTCAATTGATCTAGGCTTGAAAGCAAAGTGTTCAGACAGGAGCTTCTGTTCAGTGAAAGCCTGCTTGGTGTTGCAAAAGAAGACTGAGAAACAAGATTGTCTGGTTTGATTTAATGAAGGCTGGACTCAATTCTAAAAATCAAGTCTGCCGGAAACTAGGCGTCCCCCGAAACCTTCTTCCAAAAGTGAAGCATGGTGGTGAAAAAGCATCATGCTTGGGGGGTTGTGTGTTGGTTGGATGGTTTAGGGTTATGTGAAGGATAAATGGAGAAAATTACAGAGGTTGTAATCGATGCCAAAGGTGCTTCAACTGAGTCCTAAGTTATCTAAATATCTTGTGTGAATGTGATATTTAATTTATTGTCTTTTTAATGAAATCTCAGGGGGTCTGAATACCTCCTGAATGCACCGTATGTAAAGTCCCGCACTAATTGCAGAAGGGCAAATTAATCACCACATGCAGATGAGTTGCAGAGCCGTTCTCTGCCCGGTAACTGATGGAGATAAAGAATACTCTGATGACTCTTGATTGGGGCATTAGACTCATCCTGTCACTATGCTGCACATTTCTATAAATATATCTGCACTCAGTTCTTTTCAGTGTCTTTGTTGGGTCTTGTCAAAGTCCAAATAGATATTTATGACTCTCGTGTTCAGTTCTTCATGGAGGAAATTCTCTGAAATCCATTTAGGTTTTGCTGACTGAAACACTTTGCCGTGCTGGAGAACGATCGCTCTCCTTTGTGCTGTTTTCTGGCTGGTTAAGTGCTCTGTTAAATGATACTGTACAACCTGCAAAGTGCATGCTTGTTCCTCAAATTCTTTTGTTGAGTGGAACAATGGGATACTAACTGGATACCTTGGTATTTAGTGCTCTTCCATCCATTATAGTGAATGAACTGCAGAGCTCATGAACACAGTAACACAGCTTCAAGTGAGACTCCCCATTTGACTTGACATTATTTTTATCATGAGGTTGAAAATAATCCCGTCTAATTTAGTGTTTTATTAAAAGGCTTTGGCAGCTCTCTAACAGTGTTGTTCTTTGTCTCTGTTCTCCAGCGACGTGCTCGCCCTCCCCATCTTCAAACAGGAGGAGTCCAACCTGCCTCCAGACAGCGACAACAAGATCCTTCCCTTTCAGTATGTTCTGTGTGCAGCTACCTCGCCAGCCGTTAAACTGCATGATGAAACACTCACCTACCTCAACCAAGGTCAGCAGCAGGATCCCAGCCACACTGCGCTTTTCAGGCTTGTGCAAACTGACTGATGTCAAGAGCCACTGACAGCAAATTCAACTGCCTTTATCACTGTTTTCTAGGTATTTTATAACCTGGGTGACTGTAAATCTTAATAGACAAATTTAATGATGGTGAAATTATGGGATAGGGGTTGGAATCAAAATGGAAATAAACCTGCAATATGTAAGGGTTTGTTTTTTATTAATCTGCACCAATATAGTCATACATTAATTTTTTGGGCAGTTCAGTTAGTTGTCAGTTTGTGTCTGTTTTACACTGAAATACATATCTTCATCTTCTGTGTTACACAGATATTAGGGTTGTATCTAGAACCTGACTGATATGGGACTTTTCAGGCCGATGCTGATACTGATTTTAGAGGAGGAAAATTCATACATAACCAATAAGGTGGCCAATGTAGTAATTTTTTGAGCTGGAATAAAAAAAGACAATTTTTATGTGGATTGTGCACTGATTTTTCAGAGCTACTTTCTCAAACATAAAGCTTTATTAATATAAATATTTAACATTCTTATACATTAATTGTTCAACTTCAAACTATTGCTGACTATTTAAAAAAAAAGAACAACACCATTTCTAAATCACGCCAAGCAAGTTTTCTGCATTTGATATTGTGTAAAGAAAGATTTCTTAACAGCAAACTTCTGGGCAGCATATACACCGACAGCCTTTTATAGGCCAATAACGGCTGATAATATCTGCCAACAGATATATCTGTCAGGCTTTAGGTGTATCATGATACGTTTATGTAATAGCTGTTACCACATATATCCTGATAATATCATATTGTAAGTTACTGTGAAATAAATGACCAAACGAGGATGTTGAATTTGTGAAAGTATTTTTCCTGAGACCGGCAAATTTTTTTTGTCTTTGCAATGGGAGTACATTATTAAGAATAGAATAACTACAAAGGTTGGATATCGACTGTGAATTTTTGCTGAGATGTTTTTATTCAACATGTGGACTTTCCATTGCAGGGCAGTCCTATGAAATACGAATGCTTGACAATCGGAAAATTGGGGAACTTCCGGAAATCACTGATAAAATGGTGAAGGTAAGATGCCAGTTCACACAAATATGCACAGGCAAACCATTATAAACATGTCCGCATCCGGAGCATAAAGATCTATCTTGAATCCTTTGTTAAAAAAAGTGAATCATCATCATTTCAGAGCATCATCCGCGTGGTGTTTCATGACCGACGACTTCAGTACACAGAGCACCAGCAGCTGGAGGGCTGGCGCTGGAACAGGCCCGGGGATCGCATCCTGGACCTGGGTGAGCACTGGAGAAAACTGTCTGGATCCAGAAGGTTCTGGTTCTTGTGTATTATATTGGATTTGTGTGTGAATGTTGATGTGCATATTAACCATCCAGTAGTTCTTGGATACAATCAGGATATTGACTGTTGGCCTGATGGCTGAGATGACAAAGGTGATATAATGGAGAAGGAGCTGTGCATTAAGAACTCTTTTGATAACGGCTTGTTTTATATTGATCTATTGCAGATATCCCCATGTCAGTCGGCATAATCGACCCCAGGGCTAACCCTACTCAGCTTAACACTGTGGAGTTCCTTTGGGACCCATCAAAAAGAACCTCAGTTTTTATCCAGGTAGCATGACGGACAACACTCTTGTTGTTTTCCTAAATTACTTTCATTCATAAAAGGCAATGGCAGTAATTTGAGGCTAAGCTTGTTAACAGTAGGTGTACTCATCTATTTAAGTGAATGTCATTCTGCAAGATGTAATTACTAATGCCAAGACCTGTTTTTAAAATGTATTGATTTAACTGACCCAAGTTTCATCTTGTGTCATCGTTCATATACAGATTTAAATCTTGCATTCCTTTCTAATTTAGGTACACTGCATCAGCACAGAATTCACAATGCGCAAGCACGGAGGAGAAAAGGGCGTGCCTTTCCGGATCCAGATCGACACGTTTAAAGAGAACGAGAATGAAGAGTACACAGAACACCTCCACTCGGCGTCATGCCAGGTCAAAGTCTTCAAGGTGAGGGGAATTTTAAAGAAGGAAGAAAAGAAAGAAAAACATTTGTTATTGATGACCAGTCAAATGACTCCAACATGATCCGTTCCAGCCTAAAGGTGCAGACAGAAAACAGAAAACTGACAGAGAGAAGATGGAGAAGAGGGCGCCGCAGGAGAAGGAAAAGTACCAGCCCTCCTACAAAACCACAATCCTGACAGAGGTATAGAGCATATTACTAATCTGTTAAAGGGTGAATGATTGAATACATAGCCTGATTTTCCACCCGAAGAGAAAAATAATTTGAACAACATGACATTGCATCAAAAGAAATCAATTATTTATTGATGATTTAATGACGACATTATTCTTAATAAATACAGGAATATAATACTCATTGCAGATCATTTACTGAGAAAAACAAATGTTAAATAAAATAAGATGCCACAATAACACAGGTGTGTTTTTTTGCAGTGCTGTCCCTGGCCTGAGGTCACATACGTCAGTAACTCTCCATCTCCTGGCTTCAACAGCACACACAACAGCTTCCCAGTTGCAGAAGGGTAAAACATAATTAATGTTACGTAATTTAACATAAAATCCACAGGGTGGCTGTTCTAACGTGGTCCATTTTTAAAATTCTTTTTAGAAATGGATCCCCAAACCACCAGCCTGAGCCTGTTGTTCCGGTAGCAGATGTAAGTACGAGAGCATGTTCCCTGCCTGACTATCTCCTGCCTCCCTGAGCCGCTGCACGTCAATATTAATGTTAACAAATGCAAAGCTGACATCTGGGTGGTAAACCTCTGCCTCCCCGTAGATCCTCTCAGGCACGCTGCAAACAAAAATAAACCCAAACCACCTTAAGGTTTGTGTAACAGCATTTAATAATGGCAGGAGGTAGTTTTAGAAAATGCCAGTAATTGCACGTTTGTATTTTATTCTGGGTTCTTGTTTTTTTTTGCTCCTCAGAATTTGTTACCCACGGCAACCCCACAGGACGCACAACAGTGGCTTTTAAGAAACCGCTTCTCCCCCTTCTGTCGGCTCTTCACCAACTTCTCAGGTAAAATGGCCCTTGGATACAGAATGGTTACAAATTTCTACCTGTTTTTTGCAACAAAAACAACTTGAGTGAAGCCCTTGCTCACTAAAAAATATATTAAGGATCTCTACCAAACAAAATAGATTTCTTCTTTAGTCTAAACTAAGATTTGTAGGCCAGGAAATCTCTGCAGCACCACAATATTTAACCCTCTGGAGTTGCTGATTAGGACGGTGTGGTCAAATCACATGACTTTTTCATGACGTCACTGCTTAAAATTGAAGCAACGTCAAGCCCTGCCACCAACTTCCCTCTAGAGCAGTGGTTTTCATCCCTTTTTTCCCAAGGCACACCAAAGTGCAAGCCAAAAACTCAAGGCACAACTGTATCTGTGTAAAATAGCCTCTATAACACGCGCTATCACTCTTATAACTCTGTTTATGTTAATTTTTCTTTATAATAATTATTTTGAGGGTAGCATAAAATTTTCCTCTGTGTTTGAAAGTGAATGCACACAAAGCACAAATATAGTACTTTGATCCCATGGCACACCTGGACTATATTGAGTATAAACATATATATTGTCTATGTTATTGTGTGTTTGTGTGCTCCAGGGGCGGACCTGTTGAAGCTCACCAGGGAGGATGTCATCCAGATCTGTGGGCCAGCTGACGGTATCAGACTCTTCAATGCACTGAAGGGACGGTGGGTCTTCTTCAACAGAATCCCCTCTTACAATATGTCACTAACCAAAGACGTCAAGAATGAAATGAAAGGTTTTATACATTTAAACATATTATCCTTCCAGGGTGGTGCGCCCGAGGCTGACCATTTACGTTTGTCAGGAGGGCCGGGAGCAGCAACCGAAGCATGAAAACGGCGATGCTGCCACCAACACGTTCTTTGGTCAGTACATGTGAACAGTTCATGTATGTTCTGTTGTAGTGATGCATCATTATATAACAGTGGAATACAGGGTGTCCATAAAGTCTTTTCACAGTTACAACAAATTATTACAAAGGCAAATGAACAGACAAATATGTGGAAATTCTTACAAAATGAGGAGTAGAAGTTTTTTGCCTCATTTAATTCTCCTCTGCATGGCTCCATTAGCTGCACGCACGTCGCCATGTTGGCTGCAGCAGAGCCTCATCAATGGTTGCCATGGCATCAGTGATCTTTGGCTTTAGGTCATATAACATAAGCCATTAACAAAACCCCAGAGAAAGAAGGATCCCATTTTGTTCAATAAACCATGATACACACTGAGTTTTATCGGGTTTACCACGACCTAATTCATCAACAGGGTACCTTAAATAAACAAATGATACATCTATATCGATCAAACAGTCTTCCAGTCTATGTGCTAAGCTAAGCTAACCACCTGCTAGTTGTAGCTTCATCTTTACAGTAAAAAGATGTGGTAATGGTATCGATATTATCCCGAAGTGTCAAACTCTAAGAACCTCTCTTTTGGTTCTTGTATTTGCCCTATTCTTGACTTTATGTAAAAAAAAAATGCTGTTTTGTGGAGCTTTTAAAATGCAACTGCACAATTTCCTTTGCACAAGATGACTCAGAATTCTTTTTTACAAAGTAAATTTAAGTACAAAGAGTGCTACAGTGACCCTGGGAGCTCAACATGCTGCAAATAGACAAAACAGGCAAATTAAGAAGCATCTTCACCAACCAAACATCACACTTATAAGACAACTAAAGGACAAACAAAAACATACATTTATCGACACAATGAAACATTAAGTTAACAACACACTTAAACATTTACTTGGTGACAAAATTATAAGACACACTTTTAACAATTAAGTTTTTGCTTTTTTCTCGCAGTATATCACGCCATTTACCTGGAGGAACTCACAGCTGGCGAGCTGACGGAGAAGATTGCTCAGCTCTTCAACATCTCCCCCAGGCAGATTAATCAGATCTTCAAACAGGGTCCCACTGGCATCCATGTGCTGGTCAGTGACGAGGTAAGTAATCCCCTGCTCTCTGCACTCACACATCACATATGATGCCAAACCAACAGACTAGTTGTCATTACACATGCTTGGAAACGGTTTCCCTCTGGCATTAAACATGTATTCTCTCTTCACAGATGATTCAGAACTTCCAGGATGAAGTATGTTTTGTCTTGGACACAATGAAAGGTATTTCTAAGTGTTTTTATCTGTTTCTATATTTAACATTTAACTTAATCCATGCAGGTTTATTTATAACCTGTTTTCCTTTTCTTTCCAGATGACACGAACGACGGCTACCACATCATCTTGAAGTGAATACTCGGCTGGAGAACTGCGTTGCTCTCTTCTTTAGACCCGATCCAGTCAGCCCCTCTAGAGCTTCAGATTCCTCGTCGTTCCTGGAATATGTCGGGATGCCGCAGGAGAAAAAGGCTGCTGGGAGGACGTGCGACTGAAGCACCCGGCCCTCTCCTCACTAAACCTTATTGTCTTACTTTTGAGGTAGTGACAGTTACAACCGTGAAGTGAACGATCTCCTTCTCGCCCTGCCGTCGTCTCCCTAAAGTGGTTGCATTTCCCTCTTGCCGCTTATGTGCCATGAATGAGCTTCATGGCACTACAGCTGCTCCCACTGTTTATTCGTTAGCTGAGCTGGTGTGCCAAAAGCTCTGCGCTTCAGAAACACTTTGAAAAGGACAAAAAAAAGAAAATCAAAGCGACAAAAAAAAAGAGAGATCATGACTGACATTAATTCACGTTCTCCTTTTTAATGCTAGGTCGCTTTACCGGGATCCACTTAGAGCCAGTCTGTAAGAAACACAATCACACAGTAATCAAATCAGCAATCAGGACATTAAGGGAAACTGTAGGAATCCAGCTGTCTGTGACGAGATTCCTTAAAAGGCTAACACTGTCAGTCTTTCACAGCTTTGAACTGTTACGTTTGGGAGAAAAAACCCTTTTCCAGAATGCCAGACACTGTTAGATCCCTGTAGTTAGTGTAGAGCGCCTAACAGCACTCTTTGTTGTTACTTATGAACCTTGAATGATGATGAAACGCTGCCTGTTGGTGATCACAGTGGCAACACCAGCAAACTCTCCCTGCACCATGTGCTTCCTGTCCCTATGAGCTTATTTAGCACATCCTCATGTTTCATTTTGGCCATTTCTCAAACATTATTTGTAAATAGATCATTATTTTTCAAATGTTTTCATAAGGAATCATGTGTTTCTTGTCAGTTTTTAAAAAATGTTCTTTTTTTTTTTAACATACTTCCATAAATTCATTCAAATACTAATACATGTCGTGGAGCTGCGCACCAGAGCTGCATGTGAAAAGATGTGGTTAGTTCATGTTCAGTCCATTGTAATGCTTCCCTGAAATCGATAGCTTGACATGTTAGATATCCATCTTTGCCCCCATAGCATCAGCATTATTAAAATACTTACCCATGTACTGGCCGCCATCTGTTGTCTGTCTCCTGATGATGTTTGCAAAAATAAAAAGAAATGTGATTTTTAACCAAATGATCTTCAAAAAAAATTATTATAAAAAATGATTGCATTCATATTTAATAGGTAGCTTTCCATTTTGCTGCACAGATGTGGAGGCCTGCTACCTGCAGACATGCACAGTCATTTAGGATCCATTCATTTAGCCATGAAACTGTAGTTTTAACAAGAAATAATGGTGATAATAGTGATAATGTCGTATACTGGGAATGTGATGGAGTCCAGTTTATTTTAAATGATATCCCTGTCAAGATACTGTCAAAATTCACATGTCTGTGTCTGCACTATATGAACAAAGAAGCAAAGCTAGGAGAGGAAAAAAAACTTCATTTCCCGGCATGCCCCGGCGCAGGGCATGCCTGTGATGTCACAATAAGTATATATACGGCAACTGGGAAGAATTTCTTCCTCCATTGTTACATTGTAACAAACGGGGCCGGGGCGAAACGGGGAGAAAGGCGTCCTCTCGTCCCAACATTTGCAACATTTTTTAAACCGGTCGTTAAATAAAAAGAAGCCAAAAATCCGCGTTAGTGCGAGAAGACGAGAAGTAAGCACCGCCGACTGAACCCGCCCCGGTGAGAGAAAAAGGATAAACGAACACAGATGTCAGCGGATTTCTCCATCGCCAAGCATTTCCAGCCTTTTACATCAGGAAGATAAGACATTCGGCTGATTTACATTATTCATGTTGCATCGAAAATGTTGGGAAATCAACTAATCATATGACGTCCCTCGTTGTGCCGTGTGTCCTTTAAATAGATAGGCATGCAACATTTAAATAAAACCCGCAGGTCTAATAGACAAGCTCCTGCTTTCTTCGTGATCTTTCAGTGTGCAGAACAATGAGCATGGAGCCTAAAGTAGCCTCATATGGTCAGATATAAGAGTTGTAAATTAGCAAGCTTTTATCCAGATTACTTTAGCATTGGCTGCAGTCTGGATACTCGGTTCAGGGATATCGGTTTGGGTACATAAAAAAAAAAAGAAAGCATCCAATTGGGCGTTGAAAGATTGATGTGCAGCTCACATTGGAAAGAAACGACCTACGAGTTGGTTGGAATAAGGGTCCCTGTTTCTGCCCCAGGTAAGAGGGTTTAGTATTTCATTAACCGGGCGGTTTGCCATTGTGTGTGTGTATGTGTGTGTGTGTGGAAAATGGGGAGAGAGAGAATGAGAGAGAGGGCGGCTGAGCCTTTGCCTGTCAGACTGATAATATCCAACCTCCCCCAACAGAACAGTCAGTAGCTGCATGTACACAGTTTAACAAATACCTCACCAACACTGCATGCCCCTGAAGGTAAATACACCGTGAAGTCACAATTGTCTGTAAGCATACTGCCCAACTAAGTCCTTAAAGGAGCAGGAGTCTCATTTTCACAAGGGAAATGAGCCGACTATCAAAATCCAGCCTCTGCTCTATTTGCCCTATTTATATTGGAGTCCCCAGGTGGAAAATGGTTCACATTCATGCTGTAGCCACACTAGCATCTTTACAGCCTCCTCTGCTGTGTTAAATTAGGTTAAAACCTCATTCCAAACATGAACATAGATGGGAAAATTCACATTAAAACTGAATTTTTGTGCTGTTTCAATGATATTTTTTGCTACTACGACATCACCTCATTAGCATCGAGACACAGATAGATTAGTTTCACGCTCATCTTTTTTTGTGTAAGGCTTTACATCCTTTTTTCTGAACAGGAAGTGTACTCACATCCCAGTAGGATCACCATGGCTGCAGCAGTTGTTTCATTATTCAGTCCTCAGAGCAGCTCCAGGATTTGTCTCTAAATGACATCATCCCGACACCATCTCTCTATTTAGCCTCGGGAAAAAATACACTGCACAATATCTTACAAATTAGTCCTATTTAAGGCTGGTTTTTCCATTTGAGAACTTGGAAAATGGCTCATTTGGCGCCCGTCCCATTTAAGAATGAAGATGCAGCATGTTGATGTCAGTAGCATGGAGCATGTTAAAGGGACAATGTGTAATTCCTGGACACATGCGCCAAAAAACAGGGGGGCAGCTACGGAGGGGTCGCTAGAGAGTCTAGCTCCATACCAGCTGAGATTACTTCCCTTATCGCATTACTTCAGTGGTGTGCATCAAACAAAAGCCAAGCAGAGAGGAGGCGACAATGCAGAGTCAGGCTGCATGTTAGCTACGTGCTCTGCTAAGCTAAGTCCAGACCTGTTTTCATGCAGCCTGGACTCCAAAGTCCCCATAACACAGCTATCAGTGTGGTGGTTCATAACATTTAGTCTCATGTTGTCCAGCTTGGTGACAAGAGGGAAGATTATAGAAAAGAAATTTATGCAGGTTTGCCTTTTAAGAGCTCCACACCAAGTATGACAACAATTAAGATAACTATATAGTTTTAAAAATGTTTTTTACTGGGGCGTCACTTGGTAGCCAGTGCTAGCTGGTTAGCATGAAAAACACGAAATACATAGATATCTTGGACATTATGATGTTATTTCTTCACATCCTGTTGATTCATGTTTTAATATTGAAATGTATCTTTTGAATATTTTAGAAATCTGGTCATATCTTGAACTATGCACCTCTAACCCAGACAGAGTCTATATATTATCTGTCTACCTCTGAAGGTACCTTATTCATGGGGAATACTAATGGATGGACACAGTGTCTATATTCATTGATTCAGATTATACACAGAAAACTTTGTGAGATGCAGTTTGCCCACAGACCTATAGGGCGTAACCTAATACATCATGCTGCGTTCATTCACCTTGTGTGACCTCAACCCGCTGCGTGATTGATCAGCGCTGGCTTTCTGATTCATCTCTATCGATCCCTCTGCACTGTAGCAGAACTAAGAGAAGAAAAAGCGAGTGAGAAGCCGCGGAGATCATTTGCTTCAAGGCTGCTCGCTTTAACCATGCTTGCCTAGTTGCCATGGTGACATTTCTAGACTTGATGATTTCAAAGTAGGATTTCATGTGAGATTGGGGGGGTGCAGAGAGAGGAAATGATGGAGCTGGAATACAGATGAAAGGAGACAGGACCAAGCAGCTGATGTCACCTTTTTGTTTGGCCTGACACCAGAACAGTTTGATATAAAGTGTACATTTTGTCTTTAAGGTGTAATAAATGATCACACGGCACCTCAAACACGTGTGTCATTAATCACAGAGAGGTTACTTTTTCACGTTCTGGCTCACATTTTCAGACACCGAGTTTCCATGGAGGCAGGTTCGTCCCTCAGCCTCAAACGACGATATGAAGAGGTGGACAACAGCTCTCCATTCTCTACATCTAAAGACTCGGACGATGACATCTCCAGCAGTGACAGCGCAGACAGCTGCGACAGCCTCAACCCTCCTTCCAGCACTGCATTTACCCGTAAGGAACAGGAGGAGACACACGTTAAAGGCAATACACTTTAAAACCCACTCAAACGCTCATTTAGCAGAAATATTCCCTGCATTCCTCATGTGTAACATCCCAACTGTCTCCGTCCCACTTCAGCCACCTCCATCCTCAGACAGCACAAGCCGTCCCCAGGAGGGAAACGGGTTCGTTTTGATGTTGTGACGGTGTATTACTTCCCCCGGCGGCAGGGCTTCACCAGCGTGCCCAGCCAGGGGGGCAGCTCCCTGGGCATGGCCCGGCACCACTCCTCCATCAGACACTACACGCTGGGCGAGTTTGCCCGAGAACAGGAGACGAGCCACCGGCACACTCTGCGCCAGCACCTGCGCCAAGAGAAGCTCAATGCTCGCAAGATGAAGGTAGGCTCAGTTTTACAGTATTTCTGCATATGATGTCTTTATAAAAATGTATGTACCCTTACATGGTAAAGGGAATGTTTCCTCAAGTGAAACAGGACAAAAGGGGAAGAATCGTAGAAAAGAAGGAGCAATTTTTGTTACAACTTTCTGCCTTTACTGTGCTACATTTATCTAACAGCTGAAGTCGATGGTTGATCTTTTTAGGAGTGTGTGTTCGGGCTTGTTTTGCTAAAGCCTGAATGCCTGATAGTTAGCTTTAAGCCCTGAAAAATGTATAATTTAAATAATTTTTGATATTTCTTTGAGGCCCGCAGAGGTAAAACTCCAACGCCATATTTATCAGAAAAAATGAATCCAAAACACTGACATGGATTTGTGCATCAGAACCGCAATTTCTTCTATCTACCTTCTTCCTGTTTATCTTGTGAGAGGTGACAACCTCCAGGATGGGAAGCACTGGAGATAGTGACCAAAATGAATATAAATCACTTCAAACCAGATATGACATTAAATGCTGTTCATGAATCAGATACAGGCAGCGCTGGACTAATATTCAGATCCCTTATTTGAGTAAAAGTACTAATACCACACTGTGAAATTACTCCACTACAAGTAAAAGTCCTGCATTCAAAACTTACTAAAGTAAAAGTACAAAAGTATCAGCATCAAAATGTACTTAAAGTATCAAAAGTAAAAGTACTTATTATGCAGAACGGCCCCACTCAGATTGTTTTATATATATATCCCAAATGTACATGTATAATCATATTAATTTTTTTATTTTTCCATGTTAAATCTTGACCTGAAAAGTAACTAAAGCTGGCAGCTGAATGTAGTGGATTAGAAAATAAAATGTAGTAAAGTATAAAGTATAAAGTTACATAAAATATAGCTCCATTCCACCACTGGTTACAGGGGCGAGTTTTCTGGAAAACAGGTTATTTTTGGTGATACTTCTTTAGTTTTTACTTCACTACTTTTACTTAAATTTAGTATCTGTACATTTTTTAAGTTCCATCACTTTCCATTTGAAGGTTTTATCATAAAATGATTAAGCCACATTATCTCTCACTCATTGGGATAGTTATCATGCACTTGAGCTTTAAATCTCACAGCTCTGCACTAACTGTCACCTACAGCTGACCAGAAACGGCACGGTGGAGTGCGCTCAGGCCGACCTGCTGACTCTGGAGGACGTGTCTGACGAGGACCTGGACGTGGACGGGGTGGAGGTGGACGACTGTTTCTTCCTCCAGCCGCTGCCCACGAAGCGCCGCCGGGCCCTGCTGAGAGCTTCGGGCATCGCACGCATAGATGCACGAGAGAAGGCGGAGCTCAGAACCATCCGCCTCTCCAGGGAGGAGTGCGGCTGCGACTGCCGCCTGTACTGCGACCCTCGCCACTGCGGCTGCAGCCAGGCTGGTATTAAGTGCCAGGTAAGAGAGCCGCTGAGTGGTCAGTCTGCACGGCTCAATGAAATGTGTGTCAGTCATACTGCATAAGTCAATATGTGCAATTTATTTTCCTTTTGACACATCACAGTAGAAGAAGCAGAGGTGTAAACAATAATAATTCATGATGGCTGAATTCCATTTAGCTGTTTTACTTGTGTGGTTGTGGTTTTGTGCATCCTGGATTATTATCACTCTGTCATCTTGGGCAGATTTTTAGGAACAGACCTGCAAACCATCTACTGATAGTAAAAATGAAATAAAAATCAGACATTTAAATTAGAGCCTGACAGATATATGTGTTTACTGACATTATTGGCAAATCAAAAGGTTATCAGTATCAGTTTAATGCTGTCTGATATGTGACGTTATGGAATTCTTTTTACATAACATATAATGCAGAAAACTGCAGAAAATGATTATTTTTAAATAGTCAGCGATTGACTGAAACTGAACAGTAATAATGTTTATTTAGCAATTTATTTTATTCCTATTTAGTTTCAGTTATCATTTATAGAATTGGCAAACAATGTTACTCAACAATTATTTAATAAACATATAATAAAGTTTTATGTTTGAGAAAGTAGCTCTCTGTGTACAATAAGTGGTAAAAAATTGGTGCACAATCCACATAAAAAAAGTTTATTTTATTTCCTGCTCCAAAAATGACTATCAGCCACCAAATCGGTTTTCGAGGAACTTTCCCCTCTAAAGTCATTATCTGTCTCAAAAATCCCACATTGTTTGGACTCTAGTTTAAATCAATAATGAAAACAATTTAGTTGCAGCCATGTTGATGATGTATTTTCTCTGTTTTGTGTTTTTCCTCAACATTTAGCGCCTATATATGAGACTTATATAAGTTATGTTAATTAGTGAATTCCAATTGTTAACCCCTCCTGTAGAGTAAAATAAAACTCTCTCTCCTTTCCTCGCCAGGTGGATCGAATGTCATTCCCGTGTGGCTGCTCTCGGGACGGCTGTGGCAACGCAGCGGGCCGCATCGAGTTCAACCCTCTGCGCGTCCGAACCCACTACCTGCACACCATCATGAAGCTGGACCTGGAGAAGAGGAGGATGCTGATACAGGGGAACGGGGACCAGTATGGCGAGTCTGACCAGATGTCCTCGCCCTCCTCCACTTGCCCCACGTCTCCGGACCTTTCGTCGGTTACCGGCCTGGACTCTGAGCTGGAGGAGAGCGAGGTGCAGGCGGTGGTGGAGGTTCAGGATCTCCTGGCAGAGCAGGACATCCTGGAGCGGGAGAACGAGACCGCTGTGTTGCACCTGCAGAGCGCGGAGGAGCAGGAGAGGAGGGAGAGGGAGGAGGCGGAGGGGGAGGCCGAGCTGGGCGTGGGAGGTCTCACGGAGCAGCCTCTCTGCCTCCTGCCCGCTGCCCTGGGAGAGGAGCAGGCGGAGGTGCCCGGTGTGGAGCAGGTCCTCCTGCAGGGGCCGTTCCCCACGGGGGCCACGGTGCTCTGCATCACTGACAACCAGGAGGAGAGCCCCTCTGAGCTGCTCAAAGACTCCGCCTCTCTGCTCTACTACCAGCTCAGTCCCATAGAGCCTGGAGCCTTCGAGACCCTGCCCAGGGTGGAGGAGGTGGAACAGGAGGAGCGCTTGGTGAGAGCTCCACAGAAACAAGAAGGAGGAGGAGAGGAGTCGAAGGAGGATAAGCCTGAAGAGGTCACCTGCAGGCCGAGTCTGGGCAAGCCTTTGACCAACGTGATCCTGTGCTCAGAGGAGGGCGCGGCGTTCGTGGAGGAGAAGCCGTCGACTCCCCCGCGGAGCCTCCCTGACGGGCAGTGCCAGCGGGAGTCCTGCTTGGATGGAGAAGTAAACCCACTGCCTCCTGAAGTTTAGTTCTAGCTTCTCTGCAGATATTTTGCACAATAGCTTCATCTAAGATGAAAAAAAAAAATTACACATTTCACATTTATTACTGCTATCATCGAGAATTATTACATTACTGACTGTCAGTGAATTATGTGGAGAGTGAGTATTAGGGAGAGGGGATGCTGAAAGCACATACAGATCACTCCCCAGAAGTAATATGGATGCAGTTACAAGGAACCATTGTATGTAATTCTGTTGGGGGTGATGAATGCGGCCTTAATGGAAAAACATAAAAACACTTGTGTGTAGGAGTCGTCTGTCGATGAGAAAGTACAGCAAGTAGTGTTGTTAATTTCCAACGTAGCGAACAGAAAACACAACGTGCGAATGCTGACATAAGCCTTTTGTTTGGTGATGTATAAAGCTATCAACACTAAACACAAATCGTTTTGCAGTGCGCGAGCAGCCGGTGACTTCAGATACTTACCGGCTCACTTTCCATTACGGCAGACTTGTGCTGTAGTCAAGCCAAATGAAGGCCTCTGATAGTATCCTCCGCTGAAAATAGACCTAATAATCCTGGAAATACTTGTTTTTGTGTACTGTATATGCATTTGCGACGTGCAAGACAGAGCCGAGGTTGCTGCTTTTTTTTGTTTTTTTTTGTTTTTTATCTGTACGCACATTGTGAACCGAGCAGCGAGTGTTGTGGCTCTGCTGTGATGAAGGTGAACCAACATAGAGCAGCAGGCCTTAGTTGTTGCCCTCGCACACCTCGGGCTGCTTGTGCAAATGCAGTCAACAAACACCTAGTTTACGTGTAGTTACGACGCCTATGATATTACTTATTATTTCTTTGAGTAACGTGTCTTTTGTGAATTAGATGCTGTTGATTTTAAAGTCCTCACAGTCTCTTTTTTTCCCCTGAGTGAAAGGATTATTTCTTTCATACTGCTACACTGTAAAACATGTAGTCAGTCGTGTCAAGTTCCAACAAAACGCCAGAATCGATCTTCCCGGGCCGCTCCTCTTTTAATACTGTGAGGAAGATTCTGAATCAAGTCAAATTCCATATGAAGAAAATAGCATTTAAAGAGTCAAAGACAGTAGTTATACAAAATGATGTGATGTTACTAATTTATGAAACAGATTGACAACCTGAATTTGTATATTTTATGTTCAATCTGTACAGCGTGTGTGTCGAATTTACATTAGTGTGTGTGTGTGTGTGTGTGTGAGAGAGAAGGTTGTGTATGCATCTGTGTGTGCATGTACACGTGTATGTACTGTATTATGAACAGGGGAGGGGTAGTATATTAGTGAGGATACATATTTTATTCCTGAAAGGTGCTGATGTTACAGATTTACAATTCACTGTTTTTTCTCCCCGCCATCATGAGAAATATGGGAGCACTTCATAATAACCATCATTCATAAATGTTTTACAAACAATGAAATAATAATGAGAAATTATTAGTAATGCTATAACAGTTTATTGTTGCTTACTTTTTATATATATTCTGTTTTTATTCTGTTTTACAGTGTCCCAACTTCTTTGGAATCAGGGTTGTAGTTAAAACTTTGTTAGTGATTAATAATTATAAATGTTAGTTTGTTAATATTTTCTTCATGGTTCATTATTATAAATATTACTTGGATGATTATTATAAAGTCGTGACTAATGCTTATAATACAATCCTAATTCTAGAAATCTTGGGACGTAAATAAAAACAGAAAGCATCAAATTTCAGAAATCAGAATATTTCTTTTCAATAGTTTATCAGTTTGAACATGAAATATATTGTCTTATGCATTATTCAATTGAATATACGCCATTATAAAATTATCGCATTCTGATTTATTTACATTTAAGACAAAGTCTGAAGTTTTGTGGAATCGAGGTTGTAATTAATTATTAATTATTAAGCGGTTTAAAAAGCATTAAGTTACATTACAGTTTCCACATTAAATCTTTTATTCATGATCTATAAAAGAGTGATCTTTAAGTATTCAATTACCATTTATTATAAATTGTTGGCAACTTTATAATAGCATCCAAATAATGTTTATAGATGGTTTACAAATAAATTTGTAATCAGTAAATAAAATGTTATAATAAACAATAAGCTGCTCAATAACATAAATTGTAGCATTACCAATAATGAGTAAACATTGCTATAATTTAATTGTTTGTAAAGTAACTTTTAACTCATGATGGTTGTCATAAAGTGCTGCTGAGATATGATTTACGGAGATGTTTCTCGATGACTGATGTTGGAGAGCCTCTTGTAGGAACGCAATAGCTACTGCACTGCAAATCACTAACGTGGCGAATCCGCAGCGAGGGGTTTTGTCATTGAGTATGTAAATGCAATCGTATAACATTTCCTGTCTTTAAATGTCTTTTTTAAGCTGTGTCTGATTATTACTGATCTGCGTAAGTGTGCCGACTCTTCTTACACAAAATCGGTCCTTTGTTTCGTTGCCTGAAACTACAGCTGTTGCCCCGGCGACGGCTCGCCAAACACAGGACGTGCCGCCGTGTATGAGACGTCTGATGTATTTCTTTGCCTTTTTTTAATGTCTTAATATAAATCTGCTTAAGAGTTGCACCAAAGCAGTGGTTTCAAACCTAATTAGACGATGCTTTCAACCATCAGATTTTAACAAAGCGGTCTCCTGTCGTCATTGTGAGGATTTAGATTTATTGTGGCCCTTTGTGTTCGCGTGACTTGCCTTGAAATAGTACCATCTTTAACGTGATGGTGATTAAAAGCTGCCTATTGTTGAGCTTTTGTCCTTGGCTTTCTACTAATAGACTTGGGTTTGGGACCACTGCATCAAATTAACTCCAGTACACTCTGTGATTGTGTGTTTCTTGTGTGAAAGGGGTGTGTGACTGGTGAACAGACGGATACGTTTAGACTTCATCTAAAAGCTGTGAGAACTACTCTCATGCTAACTGTTGCCTAAAGTGGACAAAAAGGTTTTTTATACAAAAATAAAAACAATAAAACACTCATTTTAAAAAGCAGAATGTTTTATGTGTGCTGTGTTGATTTCAGGAGCTAATAAATGTTTATTTCACATGATAACAGGATTCACAAAAAGTCAGGTTATGCTGCCATTGATGAGCTTTTTCCATGACCGTGATAAGACTAAATATGGTGATATATATATACTATAACAGGGGTTTTACATTTAAAATATATTTTTTTTAACAATTTAAAGATACCCCTCTTAATCATCACAGTGGTGCAGTGCAACATTTACATTTAAGTACTGTATCTAGGTACAATTTTGATGCACATATGTAACTTTATACTTGTACTTTTACTACATTTTGAGGCAAATGTTGTATTTTTTACTCCACTACATTTTGCTGACAGCTTTAGTTTGGACACATTTAAAATGTTCATGCATTTTTATAAATGTAACCACATACCAGTAGATGAAGGAGTAAAAATGAGCCTTATCTTTACAACATTAAAATGCTGTTTACATGAAAGCATCAATAATAATAATACAATAACATATTTGGAATATATATCATATAATGTGGGGTCATTCTGCATAATAAATACTTTTACTTTTAATTCATTTTGTTGCTGATACTTTTATAATTTGACTAAGTAAGTTTTGAATGCAGGACTTTCACTTGTAGTGGAGTTATTTCTCAGTTTGTTCATACTTTTACTTAAGTAAAGGATCTGAATGTTGCCGTGTTGTGGACGTTGCTGGGCGTCACCCTTTTGGCACAAATCGTCGAAAAATTGCGAACATTGCAGCAAAAAACAAAGAAAATGCAAGTAAAAAAAATATAGCAAGCAGAAAACCTCAAGTGTCCAAAAAAACCAAAAAATTACTTTCACTTTATTTGAACTGGGGAGGAGTGAATGAGTTAGCAACAATTCCTGCATAATGTGCCTTTAAATCTCTAATGTAATTTGGTTTCAGACATTTCCTTGTCTCTTATTTAAAAACATAATTATTCAATAACTATTTAATATTTATCTGTTTGTCATCACACTGCAGACTGCTGTGACTGACCTGTATTCACTCTGTGTGGCTCAGACTGTGAACCCTTTGTCCTCCAGACGCTGGAGGTCATGACAATGACTGTCTGCTCTGTGCAGTACAGCCTCTGACCACTAGATGGCAGCATAAACTCAGTGTATTCAGCTTAAACACAACCTCTCCACATGCAGGTCTGTGCGTCACATATTGGGTTCATTCACTGCAGCTGAGACTCTAAAATCTGAGGCGTCTCCTCAGATTTAGCACCATGTAACATCTTTTTTCCCCACATTTTTGCTATCTCACAGTTTATAGTGGGCCTCTCGCTTTTCACTGTGTACAAAAACTGATTGTAGAAGCCAAAATATTTGCTCTCTTCAATAGCAGGAAGTTGCTAGCTGAGTTATAATGACACAATGTCTCCCCTCTATTCCCCATCCGCCTGAGCCAGAAGCGGCTTCTCATGAGCGGCCTTTTGCCAGTGTAACCCACACACACACACACACACACACACACACACACACACACGGCTCTGAGGTCTCTGCTCAGGATGCAGGCTCGCTGCTTTGACAGTTACTTCCCTTCAACTAGCTTTGCAAACCCAATACAGATAACCCCCGGTACAAATAACAGTCAGAATTCCTTTAAGATTAGTGTTATCTTAAAGAGGGCGATCCTATTGTTATGTTAAAGGTACTCTGCTGATTGTACACACAAATCGGTGGAGGAGTATGTGTGAAAACAGTGTTTCAGGTCCTCGTTTTGAGTTTAATCTGCCTTTCTTAGTTGTCTGTTTTCTTACATTCAGTCAGTTTTTATGTTTCAGATATCATGAGAACTTTTTCTTTTGTTGGTTTTAGATTATGTTTCAAGTCTCCTGTTAATTTGACTGTTTTCCCTCCTTTGCTTATCTACGCACCTGCTCCATATCTGCTTCATTAGTAATCAGCTCCCTGCCTGCCTTACTACCTCATTACCTCATTCCCCTCACCTGTTATTCTCCCCTCTTCACCTGCACTTCATCTCCTCGTTAGACTGGTTTGTATTTATTTGCCTGCACTAACTTCATTCAAACCTACATCTTCAAGTTCTAGTTACAGCCTTACATACTCTGCAAGAACAGAGAACTTTCTTTGGCATGTTAGTTTTGGCCAGGACATTTCATTTTTCACAAGAAACTCAAGTGCAGAATTCTTGTGAAGTCCTCATAGGGCCCTCTCACTGCAGCACGTGTCAAATTAACATTACTGACCAATCGCACAATAGTTCCTAGACACCACACAAGAAACAGCTCTGGGAGAGAGAAGTGTATTAACCCCAAAGAGAGAAAGACTCAAAGGTAGGATCCAGTGTTTTTGGAGTTTATCTAAAAGCTTCTCTCCTCACAAAACATTCACAAACATTTGGCTTTTTTCCTTTAGTGGAAAAGGTGAATTCTTGGGTCAATCTGCAGATAATTTTAGCCTCTTTTCCAGTTTGATGATCATAAAAATATACTTTTCTAGCCTTCTGAGTTTGGCTTAATTCAGCATCTTGTTTAACTCTGCAGAAACTGACTTAATAAGTGAGATGCATCATGAAGGCAGCCTGAGGCTACTGAATATCAGCTTAATTCCCTTCACTTGGAGTTAAAATGAATACAGAATTATGTAAAATCCTGTCCGCCGAATGAGTTGGTGTCTGTTTGAGTTTAAAGAAATCAGAAATAATCTTTTAAAGCAATAGATGTTTAAAGGAAAACTTGGCTCAGTGAAATTGAGCAATATTTTAACAGACTTTGCCTTGTCAGTCAATTAAAATGTAAATTAACTTATCAAACAGACGTTTCATAATTCACACAGTTATTTTGATAATTTAAAGTTAAATATCAGCTGAAATAAAAAGTCTTTCTTCAGGGGTCATAGAAAGTCATTTGTTATGATTTAAGAGTATCATATGTGAAACATAGTCTGTTAAATTTGGCTCTATGCTCATGGAGTCCGGCATGTTTGTGACCTTAAACATGACCTACCAGAAAGAAAACGTCTATTACTTACTTTTAGTAGGTTTTCACTCATGTAAAAAACAAAAAAACAGCATATACACACCAACATGTCTTTAAAGTTTCCAAACTGTGTGTAATTACAGAACTAAATCGCTGGTGTTTTAAGCTCCGTTCCAAGTTACCTGATTAAAACTCCGCTATTCTTGTGTGCCAGTCACCCTGTTAGCCAACAGTCTGAGAGTCGGACCACACGCACAAACAAACACCACAAACATGCAGAAACAAATTACCTCTGGAACCTCTGGAACAATTGTGGCAGCCGTCCACAGCTCTGAGAACTATGCCTCATCTGTTTAACCTTTCCGGCCTCTTGCTTTCTATTGTTTCACCTCTGCAATGGCCGGAAGAACTCAGCTGGTCCCCATAGCTTCAGGGCTGACGGTGCAGCCCGTCACGAGCATGTGGAAATATTCTGAGGACATTAAAAAAACATCATAATCAGAGGGGAGAACGGCTCCCACAGCCATCTCAGAGCTTGTTGACAGATGTGCAAAATCACCAGCTTTATCTGGGCTTTAATTTTACTGTTGTGACTGGACAGAGCCATGGAGAGCAACTGGGCATTAGGAGTGACGTATGTGAAATGGAAAGCTGCCACACCACCTCACTCCAGTCTACCAGTCTGGAAGTGCTGCTCCAGCGCCTGGAAAGAATGCTCTCTCTTTCCCTCGCTCTCTGTGACGCCAGCGCTATGGCATCATTAGGCCTTCACCGAAACCAATCTCTTTTAAATGGCACTATTCATAAAACTGGCTCATGGTATTTTCACTAGTCTGCCGTGCTCTTCACATGCTGGCTGAACTAAGGAGGGAAATCCAGACCCTCCAACACAAAGTTCACTCTGTTAGCTCAGGAGAGAGCCTCCGAACGTCCTTCTGGAAGCAGGAAGCAGGAAACAATGAGGGCAGTGAGGGTCAACACAGAACTGAAAGCTGCTGAAACTTTCTCTTTGGGACTGAATATAAGAAGTGGACGCAGTCACTGTGACATCACCCGCTGGTTTGTGCGCTGTGGTTTTGAAGCTTCGAGTTTGGCATTTTGACCATCCACATCTTGGTTTTTGGCCGCTGCTGTCTTATTTCTTTTTAAACCAGAAGTGACCATATTTGGGCGCTAGCTCGCCAGCTTAGTTAGCAAGGTGCTAAGATGGCCAGCCAGCCGACTTGTAGTGTCTTTTAGTACAACCAAAGGCAGAACAAGACATTTTTAGGCGACTTTCATGAAGAGGAAACACACTTTGAAAGCCAAAGTCAAAATTCTAAAACAAAAACATAGAAATGTGCCGTGGCAGCAACCTGTCAATCACAAGGTACACCTGCCCCTAAAGCATACCCTAAGTTATCCTCTATTTAACTCTAAGTGATTCACAAAACGTGCAGCTGTATTAAAGAAGAATTTAAGTAGCGATTGAGACCATAAAATAATTAGTAAAATGTTTACTGAGGTAATTAATCAAGTGAGAAGAAGGGTCATTTTCTCATAGATTTCTATACAACCAGTGGAGTTGCTTTCTGCTTGCTATAAGAAAGAGTTCAGGTTTAAGGCACTTTCATACAATTCAAGACAATTTATTACAATTGCTTTAATATTTTCCAAAATAACCATTTATTCAGTTGCTAGTTTATCCGGTAGAGCGACATTAGTACAGGTTATGATGCTCAATTTCTGTTCAAACTGTTTAAGAGAAATGTTGGTTGAACTAAATGATCATCTGCAGTTTGTGCAGCTGTTGAATTGTTCCTGTTGTTTACCCTGCCCTAATTTTGATATAATATTAGTTCTGAAAGCAAAAGTTTTGACATTATTCATTCGGAACAGATGAGGTTTGAAAGTAAATCCAGAACTTTTTTATTATGTCATCGAGCTCTGGGTATGAGATGGCACTGCCAGAACAAGCAAAAAGGAAACTGAACGAAAGCGATGCATGGCAGCACAGCCGAGTGACTCCCAGCAGAACCAGAAAAACAGCTGTGCATCCACAGCTGTGTGAAAGATGGTGTGTCTTGCTCTGCCTGCTGGTCCCCAAGGACATGTCCGTCATGGCTGCATCCAAGTTCCCAAACAACAACTCTAAGAATCCACATGATGTGGAGGTTACTGAGAAAAAAACCACGTAGTTTGTGTTCCGTGCGTGTTTTTATTGTTACATGTTCTCGCTTCCTTTCAGTCCTGTAATAAAAACCGTCCCATTAGCTAAGCAACTGGCAGCGAGCCCAGTTTTCCTTGAGGTGGACGTTTGAATATCTATATGGTTACATAGTGTCCTAACAACAACCAGTGGGTAATGAATGTTTTCTGTCTTACACAAGGAAAGAGAAGAGGTGACTTCATAGCAGGAGTATCCGGACGGGGAGGAATCTGCATCTCTTGTCATGAAGGTTTGAGGATACTTTTCATTTGTGGAAACAAATAGTCAGTCTTTATAAATTGGCTGCTGTTAATTTGTTGAAAGTGGTGAGTAATGTTTGTTGACTGAGGTTTTCTTCATGATTTCTTCTTTTTTTGTTTCAGCTGGCAGCTGGATGGTTACAATGGATGATGTGAACAGGATAAAAGTGCCTGTGTTCAGTGACTGATGGATGATGATGGATGATGAAGATGAGATTCCCCTCATGTGGTAATATTGTAATATTACGTGACAATGCATTTCATGCTCTCACCCGGCCAAACCACAGTTTAAAACCACTGGCAGTGAGGCTGTAGGTGGGGCAAAGTCCACTTTTTTGGTTCAAGAGATTCCTTGATAACTTCTCTTTGGATTGCCAGGACATTTGGTTGAGGTCAGAAGACTTTTTCAGCTGCTGTTTCAACCCACAATATTCACGATTCAGAGACATTTCGCCTTCAATCTGAACGTCCCAGAGGTGTGATGACGAAGTTATCACAGCTCTGTCTTCAAAGTCTTCAAACCGTAGGCCTTGTAATTATATATGTATAATATAAGGTGTTTATTATATAATATATATATATAATATATGTTTAT